>CM061542.1:101222253-101584753 GCA_030864215.1 Capsicum pubescens
CAGGGACAGTCAAGAGACAGTCAAACTCAGAAGAGAAGTTCCAGTCAATATATGTTGAATACCATAGGTTTGCCCTTATTTTCTTTACCTTAGTATTCAGAGAGTCAAGTTAGGATCACTATAAGACTTTTTTTGGCTTGTAATGTAGGCTTAGGAGCTGGTATAGTACATGTGGACATATCAAGTGACTAAGCATACTTGGCACTACACTAACTTTAGGGTCTCACTTACTAGCTAATTTCCTTTTTATTCCACTCTTATTGCTCTCTTTTTATTCTTTATTAGACATTCAAGTTGGGTGTGGTCTTTTATTCTTTCTTTTTTCCCTTTTTCATAAATTTTATTTTATTTTATCTTTATCTTTTCTTTTTTTACCACACCCAGCCCTACTAACTTTTTCTCATATTTTATCCATCTTCATACCTATTTTACCCTATGCCACGCCTATGATAGCCACCCTCAACTTAGGTATTTTGCTTGAGTTGAGGTGCGCAATGTCCAAGGACAATCAGGGTCAAAATAGGTTCATTGTACTGTAAATGGGAAGGTGAATGATGAAACAAGAAAATAGGCTACAAGGCTAAAAATTGAGATCAAGGGATATAATTTATACATGGAAGGTCATTTAGGCTAAAAGAGGACTAAAATCAAAAATGGCCTATGATCCTTTCCTAACCGACTATCATTCAACCTAGGCAAGACTAACCAGGCAAGTTCTAAATTTGACATACAAAGGGAACTAGTTAGTATCTCACACACACATAGCACAGAGTCAATATTGCCAACTACTACCTATCTGGTTCATGCAATTGTTCGCAAGTGATTATCGTGTTCCTAATACTAGTTCCATAACAAGATCTATAATATTCATACATATATACATTAACATAGTTCTAAAACACAACATTTTGGAGGGGTATCAAAAATCAGTCAAAACCTGACTACTGCCCTAAACACTTAGAGATCTCCTAATTACACAAAAACAAAACACAATACAAAATAAAACACAATATGACACAAAATTATCCTAGACATGCCGGCTCTACAACTACACCGCAATAGATAGGAAAAGAAGCACAACAATAAAAACTCACGGTGGCATGGTCTCCCACCCCCAATGAAAAATTATGCACTTTTCTTAATGCGTTAAAATAATGTAATAAAGAGGGAAGTGAGAACGTACCTTGTACGCACTAGGTTCCCGAATCAGGAGCATCCCCAGATGAGGGAATATCAGTTGGAGGAGGCAATGTTGGTGGCGTTGCACTACTGGATGATGCACCTTCTGTTATAAATGTATGTCTCTACCTATCGACGAATACAGACTCTATCAAATCTTGCCTGGATTTTTTAACGGCTTGGTTATATGGTAAATTAAGGTCTTGCAAGTCGTCTATGAGACCTCTCTTGGCCCCAACTGTTGGGACCTCCTCATCACTCTTCATGAAGAAATTAAATTATCTCGGTGCATATTGAGTGATATCTAGACTACCTGGGGTATAACTGAAGGAGTGGCTACAATACATCTCTCTTGTGAGAGAGCGTACCTCTGCTCGTAATATATCAAACTCTTTTTTTATTTGGGGTAGATCTGATGCATCTGTGTCTGTGTATCAGGATATAACCCATCTTTCAAACTTATCTAGTTGTGTCTGAAAGTTATCATGTAGCTTAGACAGTGCAGCACTCAATGCGAACTCTCATCGGGCCTGCGTCTTCTAAAATCTAGTCCTAACCCCTAATCTCATCTGCTCGTAGAGGGTGGTCATCTCAGTCTCAACAACCCTTGCTCTTGTATTTGTGGCCCTCTGGCTATCCACTAAGCTCTGTAAAAACTCGCTAGATATAGTGATTATACCTAAAGAAGGACATGTAGTGGATGGGTGAGTAGGCCCTGGAGGTACACCCACCAGCTCTAGGGTCAAATTCAGGGATGAAGAAGAAGTAGCTGGTGTCCCCTTGCCATACATATTGGAGTCTAGAGTCCTTATCTACTCCCTTATATCTATATCAATACAAACACCCACATCAGCTCGATGTACCTCATCAAGATCTTTGGAAATAGTTGGGCCCTCAGTCTGGGCATGTGGTACTGTTGACTGCTGTCTCGATCTCCTAGAAGAGCCTGGACATTCCAGATCCCTCATAGTCCTAGTCTTCCTAATCGTCATTGTAAGTACCCTCTCGTATACAACTGGTATCTCAGCCACACCAACCTCATCACATAGCCTCTGAATCATGCAAAGAAATGGCATATTAGCCAACTTTCAAAAGTCTCTACCATATAACTCATACTTAAGGATGGAAGCAAAATCAATAGCATAATCGATCATCATACAAGCAACCAGTACAACTCTCTCCCACGTTAATATATTATCTGAAGTAGTCGGTATCAGTCTGTATCTAATCAAAAACCACCAAAACTTAGCCTCAAATTTCAAGAAACCCTTCTTAATCACAACATGCCCCTCAATACATAGGGTCGCATCACCCAAATATGAAATATAACTGTATATCCACCTAGCCATCTTGATTCTCTTATGTCAATACTCAACCTCCCTCATGATATGTTAATCATGTGCGATACTCAGTATGTGGCTACACTCATTGGTAGATGCAGGAGTAATGTACTCTAGGTCTAAGATAACTCTGCGATAGTCTCTATCGATATGTCCACTCTGACCCATCTAACCAGTATGTGCTCAAGTTGTGGCTACTAGAAAATCTGAAAGGCTTGGATGTTGATACATAGTAAAGACTACGTTAGCTCTTTAGGATGCATAAAATTCCCATACCATAGTTGATCTATCAGAAACGAGTGACCTATTCATCTACTCTAGCTGATATCAATCAAATATTACCTGCAACTATAGTACTCGATCTAGCCTCGATAGGTTAATCCGACGCTCTTCATAAATGCAACTCTTAGGCCTTTCTACCTCCCAGATATGACTGTTAATAGTAAAGATCTCCTTCCTCCTAGGTACACACCACCTCTGATGTTCCTCATTGAGAAGTACATCTGAAGCATGCATGGGAGCGGGACTCTGACCTTGCTGTACTGACTCATCATGGGTATCTTTTTTTCCCTCCTCAAACTGAGGTACATCTGTCTTCTATACATGAGTAGTGGTACCCTTATCAAACTGGGGCACTACTAATGGATCCTCCTGCTCTACCTTATCAAATGAATCCTGGGACCCCTCCTCGGACTGAGGTCCTGAGTAGCAACCTGTGGAGTAGACTCAAACTCTATTTTCTCATTATTATTATCATCCTCGGGTGTAGGAGTGTATGGTGGTAACATCCTTTATGACTTAATCCTCGGCTGGGCTTCAACTGACTGAGTAGCCTAGCGAGTTTGTCCTAGCGTGACTCTACATGTCACTGCAAGTGCATCATCTATATGGTGCTGCCTTGTGTACTTCTCCATTGAACCGCTAGGCTCGGGAAACTCTATCTATCTCCTAGAAGTATCAACCTTTGTCTTCTTTACTACTTTATATGTCATATGTACCTAAAAAACTAGTTGTTAGTTTCCAACAAAAGTGCGGGAAAGCAAAAGTCGAAGAAAAACTCAAAATTCAAAAAGTTTAAATTTTTCCTCAATTTTTGCACCCCTATAACCTATTTGAAATTACAAAAAGTCCAATGTACACACACTTATCATAAATCATAGCTTTCAAAGCAAACAAACATGCTCAACTATTACTATTACTTTCATTTATTCAAGTTCAACTTCCTATTGGGGCCTAACTTTAGATTTTACTTCAAAACAAGACCCAACATTAAGTTTTTAGGCTACTTCAAGTCTCCGACATACAAGCATGGTATATTTTTCAATGGAATACACATATCAACTTATTTAAATAACAGATAAATCAATACATAACCAATAGGAGCCGAGAAAGTTACCTTTTATATGAAAAATTGGAAAAGAATAATGGAGAAATCAAGCAAATCAAAGTTGAAACATTTTTTTTAGCGTGTTGGAATAAGTTGGTATCTCAAATAAGTGTCAATTTAGCCTTTACTTAAGTGTGGAGTGATTTGGTGTTTTAAGAGAAAAGTTTGAATTCAAAGAGAAAACTGAAATTTTGAGGATTAGAATGAGTTAGAATTAGGTTAAGGTTGTTTAAATATAGGTGAGGGCAATTTTAGGTCATATATAAGTGTTCGTGGGCCTAAAATTTAAATTAAAAATTAGGCCCACAATTAGCCAAATCACAGAAACTACCTGCGGTCTGCACTGTGGTCAGGTTATAGGCACAGGTGCTACCTGTGGCCAGCAGATGCTTGGTGCATGTGCCAAGCCAAAAATTTTGGCCCATTTTCCTGCAATCCAGAAATGGCATTATGATATTTTACAGCTACTTATGGTCTCGTAACCTAAGTTTGAGATCCCAAAAGTAAAATTCGATGCTAAGTTCCACAACCTTACACATTTTATTCATCCTCAAAATTTTAACTTTTCGGCTTATTTTTCAACTTACCATGTGGGACTTGTGACCATGATGGTTTGATCACATATCCCCCTGGAAATCAATAATGTAACAATTATTTACCATATTTTGGGTAAGTCCAAGAGTTAAAATATGCAAAAAAGAAAAACAACAAAAACGTGAACACTAAAAATAGTGGGTTGCCTCCCACTTAATGCTAGATTTTACGTTGCAGCACAATGTGGCTTGATCTTGGGTGTATTTATACGCCTAATCACCATAAATTATCCATATTTTAGCTAAGTTTTGAGAACAAAGTTCCTAGTTTCTTATGTTTTTACTCTACTTTGATGTAATTGAGCTAACCTATGTGATTAGCATGATTTCAGGTGCTAATGAGGCAGATAGAGACATGATGGGACTACGGATTATGGATGACAAATCACACAAGAGAAAAGTAGCTTGTTGGACCAAATATGGTGCCTAAAAACTATGTCCAAGACTAATTTGTCATTTATAATTAATTCAGGGACTTAGAAGGCAATTATGAGAGAAAAGATTATTAAAAAGACTTGATGCTGAATTTTTATCATTATTCATTATTCTGTATTATTTTTGCACCGAGAGTGGCGTCTTAGAACCAAGGGAGAAATGCTACTTCATCTTCTCCACCAAGATTGTGTTTACTTTTTAGTATGATGAATATTTCTATTGCAATTTCCGTTTTATTCATGAGTAGCTAAGTTTATTAGTTAGGGTTATGGAAGACTTGTAGCATACAATCTATTACTTTGGGTTTTTGAATTCATCATGTATTGATCTGCTTATATCATACTTTCTTCATTTATCTTGAATTCTCGTGGTTGCAAACACAGAGGATGTGCCTTAAAACTCAACTTGTTCGATAGAAAGGTTGAGGTTCGAAAAATAGAGTAGTGACAAGAAAATAGGATTTTCAACCCCTATTTCATATGTTAATGCCTTAACAGGATTAACTACTTGGAGATTTCGTATTGTTTTTGTAAACACTTTTGATTCAAGAGAACTAAAGTGTAACACCCCAATTTTCTAATCCGGAATGCTACACGGTGCTTATGACCCCGAAGGACCACAAGCTAACCCATGACTGATATCTATACTTGTGCACTGCAATATAGAATGTAATAATGCAGAAAACATGAACATGTAGGCCATAAGGTTCAACTAAATAAAGAATCTGTAAAATAGTAACATCCGTGTGGGTGAAAGATACCCAAAACAACTGAAAACTGAATCAAATCTAAACTAAATCTAAAAGCCTCTAAATACTGTCTGAATAAGGAGTTAAAAGAACATGTATCCCACTAACTCTGTCTAGTAGAACTGAGCTAAAATAATAAATGAAATAAAATAATATGTATCATCCTCGAATGAAGAGGACTCACTGCAACTCTGTATATAGGAATGCGTCAGTACAAATAGAGTACTAAGTATACGAGTGAGGTAGGATAATGAAAAGGGTTTACATGCATGAATAATGCTAACTGACTGACTGATATGAACGTAAGACTACAAACATACATACATAGTAACTGAGATCGTGAGTATGTGATAGCTAAATTTGTACGCTAATACATGGTTTACTAATAACTGACCTGGCTGAAACTGTATTTCTAATATCATGGACGACTGGGTCTGACAGTCTTGAATTTGATGGAACTTTCTGAGTCCCATGGTATAACTGAATTTGACTGTATCTAACAGTCGTGGTATACTGATATCTGAAGAACTGTCTGAGTTCTTTTACTGAGACTGAGTCTGAAAGTGTGAGAGGTAGTTGTTTAACCGACATGCCCCATGTATGCCATTATGGCTAAGATGGGGTCCAATCTCTGCCCCGACTGGAGGGGTGTCAATACTGCGCCACTGGTAAGGACAGTTGTGAGTGACCCTTAGCTGGATGGAACTCGAAATGAGAGTGGTGGAAACCCTGAACTGACAGGTTAAGCCACCTCATCAACCCTAATATGATAGGTTAAGATGTCTCAACCTATGTTGGCTACATAGTTCTGGAACGCAAAGATGGCTACTAAGAATCACACCCTAAACTGGTAGGTGAGTTCCCATCCTTAGGTTCACTCGGTGCTAACTTCTACTCCCATCTAAAGAGACTGAACATAATTCAACTGACTGTACATGGAATGATTAACTGACTTCCGTTGACTGATGGAATAGTACTACTATCTAAGAGTTAACTGAGATCATGAGATTTTTGAGGTTTCCTGAGTCACATGACTGACTGAGTTCAATAGATTATTGCTTGACTGAGATTATTGGGACAACATGACATGTCTCTAGGAACATAACTACATTTTTCAGGTATGAATACCCCCAGGACTTGATAGAAGGAAACTGACACACATGACATGACTTGATCACAAGATTGGAGTCCACAATTCATAATATCATAAGTAGGGGATCTTATACTTCATGTAGTTATTCAACATCTTAAACATTGTAGGGATTGCATGGATATATTTTGTGTACATATTATACGTATCCATTATCATACATGCTTCATACCACAACAATAGCAACACATCAATAGCATGGAATTCATATTTAAGTATATAGCTAACACAGACTAGTCATTTAGATATCATGGAACCATGTAAACATAAATTCCTAACATCCCAAGCATTTTATCAACACCTAGCATACATTCTTTAAGGAATAGGTGTGTTTCATAACTTGCACCATATTACACCACCTAAAGTTCATAGTTTTCAACTAACAACCATATATATTCCATGAAAACACCTTTAGATATCATCTTAAAACTTAAACAACAATCATCAACATGTACATTCTCATATCACCACAAAATGTGCACAAAATAGTATTTAAAACATGGCTCTTGAGCTCTCTGAATGGATTGGATCCATAGATGAACACTACGCATACCTTAGATTAATGATCTATGAAGATAGTAGTGAAATAAGCTTGGAATTTGAAACCCTAAATTGAACCCTGGACTTGTTCTTGGTTGTTCTTGAGAGAATTTTGATAAAAATTAATGTAAAGAGCTGATTTGGGGCCTCAATCTCGTGTTTGGGACTTATATATGGGGGAAGATGACCCAAATACCCCTCTAGATGCATCATTTAATTTCTGTGAAAATTACCTGATTTGGGCCCCCGACGCGACGTGGAGACATTGTGTTTCCACCCATTTGTGACCTGGAAACTCACCGCGATGCGTTGGAATCATATATAGACACTTCAAATTGACGAACGTCATTTTGGCTTACGGTGCGACGCGCCACTGACTGAAATAACGCTGCTGAAACTTTAAATCGCCATAACTTCTTCATTGGGTGTCCTTTTTAGGCGAATTTGATATCGACGGAAATCTTATTCAATTATTTAAAAATTGGAGGGTATAAATCTTCTAGAATACCACCTATAAACCAAGTTATTATTGTTCAAATATTAGCTATGTGAAATCACACACGAAAACTTGGTGGATTAAAAAGTTCTTATCTTGGCTTACTGTAAGTGACTCTTATGAACATGCTTAACACATCATAAACTCTATTATCACTAGGATACTCATCCTAATTCATGTACTCAAATATGAATCATAGGATAGAAGGTTTCATGTGTAGGAACAACGGTTTATTTTCTAGCTTAGAAATATACTGGGTATTACAATATCTCCCCCTTTGAAACATTTGTCCTCAAATGAGACTGAATGAAATGAGGAAAGATGATAAACTAGAGTACTTACAATACATACACTACTGGAACATGATCTTATGACGGACATGACTGATAAGCTAAATATATCATGCTGGATATGCATATCCGATGCATGAGTAACTGATTCATGAATGCATAACTGAGACTTCTGATAACTGAGTTCACCCAATGAGAATGCATATTTGATGTATGATTATACACCAGACTGATACATGAATGTATGACTGAATATGCAATGGTAATAGATACCAAGTTTATGATGGGAACATGAACATGAAACTGAGTACGCTTAAAGAGATATGTTACCTTGAGCTTGATCTGAATTGGCGGAGAAGAGGTGAGGATACTTAGTATGCATTTATGCTTCTTCTTCCCAAGTATCTCCCTCATGAGATTGATTTTTCCAAAGAACCTTGACTAGAGGGACTTCCTTGTTCCTCAATCTACGAGTCTGATAGTATAAGATTTCGACTAGCATCTCTTCATAAGAGAGATTGTTCTGAACATCAATGCTCTGAATAGGGACTACAACTGCTGGGTCACCTATGCATTTCTTGAGCAAAGAGACATAGAATACTGGATGAACTGAGGCTAGATCTGAAGGCAATTCGAGCTCATAAGATACCTTGCCGAAGTGATTGAGAATCCTGAAGGGGCCGATATATCAGGGATTGAGTTTCCCTTTCTTACTGAACCTCTTCACTCCCTTCATGGGAGAGATCTTAAGGTAGACATAGTCATTGACCTTGAATTCAAGATCCTATCTACGAACATCTACATAAGACTTCTGTCGGCTCTAAGCAGCCCGGAGTCTCTCTCGGATCAACTGAACTTTCTTTAAGGCGTCGAATACTAAGTCAGGACTAATAACTGAGGCCTCACGAACTTTAAACCAATCGATTGAAGATCTATATCTCCTACCATAGAGATCTTCAAATGGAGCCATCTGAATATTGGAATTATAGCTATTGTTGTATGCAAACTCAATCAAAGTCAAGTGGTCATCCCAACTTCCCTTGAAATCAATTGCACACGCCTTTAGCATATGTTTGAGAGTCTGAATGGTCCTTTCTGATTGACCATCTGTCTAAGGATAAAACATTGTACTGAGAGGAACTTGGGTACCAAGACTCTTTTAGAACGCTTCCCATAAGTGAGAGGTGAACTGGGTACCTCTGTTTGAAATAATAAATAGTGGAATATCATGTAATCTGACCAACTCCCTGATATAGAGTTTGGCATAATCCTTGGCTGAATAAGAAGTACGAATAGGAAGAAAATGAGTTGACTTGGTCATTCTGTCTACAATGACCCAAACTGAATCATGTTGATGAGGAGTTCTAGGCAAACCCGTCACGAAGTCCATGTTCACTTCTTCCCACTTCCAAGTAGGAATGGTGAGCTCCTGCATGGAAACACTAGGTTTCTGATGCACTATCTTAACCTGCTGACATGTAGAGCACTTAGACACAAACTCTGCAACATCTTTCTTTATCCCACTACACTAATAGATCTCCCGCAAGTCACGGTACATCTTAGTGGCCCCTGGATGAATAGAGTATCGCGCACCATGAACTTCTGCAAGAATTTGCTGCCTCAAGCTATCTACACCTAGAACGCACAAACGACCCTGACAACGAAGAACACCATCTCCCCCTTGGTAGAAAACCTCAACTTTCTGATTCTAAACTAACTCTTTCAGCTTGACAAGGCTAGGATCCCTGTCTTTCTTTTCTTTCACCTTGGAAACTAGAGATGACTCTAAACTACTCTGAACACATACACCACCCTCATAAGAGTCGACTAAGCGAATGCCTAGTCTGGCCAGCTGATGGATTACCTAAGCTATTTTCTTGTTGCTATCCTCAACGTGAGATACACTACCCATGGAGAGTCTACTGAGAGCGTCGGCCACAATATTGGCCTTGCCCAGATGATAAAGGACACTTATGTCATAATCTTTCAAGAGCTCTAACCACCTTCTCTGACGAAGATTGAGATCTTTTTAAGAAAATACATATTGGAGACTCTTATGATCTGTGAAGATATCTATATGAAATCCGTAAAGATAATGCCTCTAAATCTTTAAGGCAAATACTATGGCTGGTAACTCAAGATCATGAGTAGGATAATTCTTCTCATGTGGCTTTAGCTGTCTGGAGGCGTAGGCAATGAACTTACCATGCTTCATGAGGACACAACCTAAACCCACTCTGGATGCATCACAATAGACTACGAAACCGTCTGAGCTATCTGGAAGAGCTAGAATAGGAGATGAGGTGAGTCGAGTCTTCAACTCTTAAAAACTCTTCTCGCATAAATCTGACCATTGAAACTTAACCTTCTTCTGAGTCAATAGAATAAAATACCTCGATAAACCATCTGTAATAGCCGGCCAAACCTAAAAAACTTCTGATATCTGATAGAGATATGGGGCGAGGCCAGTTTCTTACCACTTGATACGCCCAAATTACAACTCTCGATAAATAGTGTAAGCGGTCGCTGTCAAATATAGAACCCAACTAGGTTGGGTGTCGAATCCCACAGGGAATACTGTGCTCACTAAGTGTTGTAATCGTTATTAGACTGTTGATCAGAGGTTCCTAACCAAAAAGGAGAGGTTTTGGGTTTTAATTTGTAAAATAATTAATTGTAACAAGAGTATTCCAACTAATGATTCTCTTTGTGTTTCGTAACTTTATAAGATTAAACAAACCAGGGTTATGGTCACCAAAATGCTAGCACCATTTGGATTGTGAATCGTTTATGAGTTCCGCTTAGAAAATTCAATTGCAAGAAAGATTGAGTCCTATTCTTTATCCTTTAGTTTCTCAACCTAAGTGGATAGGTTATCCTCTAATTCTCTCAAACTCGAAGGATGCATTATTCTTTCAACCCATTTCTCATGTAAGCTAATAATGTTAGGGCATTTGCTATTACTCTAAAGGTTAAAGCTCTTAGAATTCATGTAAACACTTTTTTCCCAACAAACACTTTCCTTTCAGACAAGTGTTGTTCTAGGGCTCACTCTTCAAGTTTGCAACCAAGAAAAGTTATGAAATTGAATAAAGGTTTATGAAATGTCATTGAATTATGGAACTCAAATTGATTCCCAACCCATAGATGTGTTTCACATTAAGGATCCCATAACCCTAGTTATGGGATCTTAGCCATAATACTCCATAAAAAAAAAAAGTCATTCTTGTATTATTCATAAATAGATTAAGAATTTACTTACAAATAATCCCAAGAATCAGTTCTTCAATCTTCAATAATCAATTATTCAATGTTAAAGTACTCCCAGATCTAAAGAATCCCCAAAGTACTGGGTTACAAAAAGTTTCAATAGATGATAAAACTTGTAAAACAAATAAAAGAGATCCCTTCTTAACCCTAAAATTTTGTATTTATATGTTCCCAGCTAAAAAAAGAATTTAAAATTTAAAAACAGAAAAGTCGCATCCCAGTTGACGGTCCATATGGCGGACCATCAAAGAGTTGACGGTCCACCATCTTGTTCGTCACTTATTTCTTCCAAATAGCAGTTTCTGGATAAGACCTGATGGTCCACCTAGTGGTCTGTTGCATGACTAATAGTCCACCACATTAACCGTCACTGAGTTCCTCTGGAGGGTGGTTTCTGGATAAGTATTGATGATCCATCTGGTGGTCCGTCGCATGATTGATGGTCCACCATGTTGATCGTCACTGAGTTTCTCTGAAAGGTGGCTTCTGGATAAGCATTGATGGTCTATCTGGTGGTCTGTCGCATGACTGACGGTCCACCATGTTGATCGTCACTGAGTTCCTCTGAAAGGTGATTTCTGGATAAGGGTTGATGGTCCATCTGGTGGTCCGTCATATGTCTGACGGTCCGCCATGTTTTCCGTCACTCAAGGCATTTGTATGGTAGGTTCTGGATCGCCTTGACGGTCGACCTGGTGGTCCGTCGAAAGACTGACGGTCCACCATTTTGACCGTCAAACTCACTTTTCTGCTACTTTTTCCAGCTTTCTTCTGTGGTTATCTCCTTTCACTGAAAACACTAAAAAACTTTATTAAATAACACTTTGGTTGCCTGAAAACATACAATTTCCCTAAGAAAATGATGCTAATTGTTCCATAATATACCGGAACATCAACACCCTCAACTTAAGGTAATTGTTTGTCCTCAAGCAACTCAGCACCTAATTGCACACATGAACAATAAAATGACAAGCAACCAACCCTTGAAATATTTTGATGCAACTATTCACTCATCAGTTCAATCATATGCATTTAACACATCAGTCTCCACACCCAACATTTATCATAGTTCAGTTCACAAGCATGAATGTTTCATTCTACAGAGAACAGCAAAGTTCAGTGAAACTTCGGTTGCCCTCACAACAATGAAATCCACCACTAATTATTTGATGTGGACAAAGTCTAACTCTCACACTCACAAAGAAGTTACAACCATAGTCCAAGTACCCATAGGACTGCCCTAGCCATACGACACTACCTCAAGATTGACTCACTAGGATCAAACAGGTCTTTTCGAGGCTTGCAATGAGGTTTCGGGTCAGGAGGGGTATGTTTTTGGGTAAAGTGACTCATTGAAACTTAACGCTACTTTCCCTAGAATCTTTTAAACTTCAAGTTACTATATATAATATTTTATTTTATTATTTTTTTTATAACAGCTACCTTTCGACTCAGGCTAATGCAGTCAGTGGTCAATCTTTTGACATTAGCCACCCTCAACTTATATGTTTTATCTAAGTTGAAATATATAATGCTAAGTAATTTGCTAAGGCTGGAGATGAATGTTAAAACCCTACGGAGAGTAATTAACAGTGATAGGATTTCAGAATGCGTTTTAAAGACAAATGATAGGTTCAAAAGAGATAATCTTTCTGGTGGGTATTGTTTATTTAGGTTAGAAGGGCTCAATGTACAAGGATACCTGTTATCCTATCCTAATGACTCCCCAAGAAGACTGTATCTATGACTCGGGCAAGTTCTAGGTCTTAACCTATGAAAGAACTGCAAGTAAAACCTCACACCCACAGGCAACAAAATTAAACTTTCTTTGTATTTCTTGGAATGTTCATTGCATGTTGCATGCACCTCTTCTAGACTAATGCTAAATGCAGAATTACTGAGATTTATATACACATGTTTACATGAATAAGGTAAATAATTACATACATATGCTCATAGTATTATGCCGCATCATTCATAGCCCATATTTACAACAAAGTAATGAAACAAAAACAGTTTATAGATACTCATTAAACACATATATTTACATCGCAGGCTGTAGAATTTAAAATGCGATAATAAAAAAACCCTAAACATGCCTCTTCTACTAGATAGTATATGATTGGATTCAGAATATTGGCAACACATCCAACCATGGTGTAAATAACCCCACCCCCACACAAAAAGATATGTATTGTCCTCAAAGTAATAAATTACCGTAACTGAGGATTGGGTTCTCTACTTCGCCTCCTATTCCTCTGAGGCATCTGTCAGGTAGGGTGAGGTCTCTGTATCCTCACCCTATGCAATGTTGGCCCCTATGGTGGTAGGAGCGCTAACAACTTTACCCTCCATATTTTGAGGGATAGTCTCATGAATTGAACTTGCACTTCACCCCCTTGCTGGGGCAGCACTAGTAGAGACTCCTGCCGCTTTATTTTTTTCTTATCTTTGCTTCCTTTCAGCTTCTTTCTTTGACTTCTTTACAGCTCTCTTCAAGTTATGCTGGTCTAACTCCTCAGGTGACATTACTTCTCTCTTTTTTTTTCTTCTTTCCTTGTTGCTTTTTCATCTATTTACTACTTTACTTTATCTTTCACGGGTCTACCCATCAGATCCAAAATTCCCTCATCATCATCACTTACCGCCAAAGTCAGGTCAAATACAGGCGGATGGGATTGTTTCTTCTTTAACTCCGCTATGTCAGCCTTTGCCTGCTCAAATTCAGCCATGAGCTTGGCAAGATCAGGGAGAGATAGTGAATCTAGCCTTTTATTGATGCGAGCTTCCATGTTATCCATCCTAACTTGAATAGTTTGAAATGGCCTGACTGTTTCGGCCATAATTTCATCCACAAAAGGTTTGAAATCTCCAGCCCACTTTTCTAATTGCTTCTGAAACTATTTTTGATTCTTCACCACCTTGACAAAATATACCAGGTTGTATCTGTATTCCGCAAAATCTGCTTCACCAGCAAACTGTGTAGAATCTGACCCTGTAGACGTACCCTGGGGCATATAATCAGGTGGAACATATGTAGTAATGGGTAAAGGCATACCTTTGGGCATTTCTATGGCTTCGGGAACTGGTACATACTGAGACTGATATACTGGAGGTTTGGTCACATGAATTTCAAACTTTGATTCATCTTTTGACTTCTCAATGTCCTACTTATGTGTATCTTGTACCTCATTGTCAACCCCACTGATCAGTGGCACCCCATCTTTTTTTCATAATTCGGTGATCAAACATGGGAAGGGTATAGAGGTGGTCACTTTATGTGCTCACACAAACATCTCGTCTGCAATTAGCTGACCAAAATTAATTGGTAACCCTGAAATCAAACTGGACACTACTAATGCTCTATGATGATCCAAGTTCCTGTCTCCTTTTGTTGGCATTAACCTCAACCGGAAAATAGCCCACCAAAACTTAGCTTTAAAGATAAGAGTGAACTTTGTGATGCGCTCTTTGAAATTAGTCAACCAGGAAGGATTTTCATCATCAGTCAATAACGAGGCCGCCCAACGTCTCTGACCGGAAGCATTTCTCATTCTATACTAAAAATCTGGGACCGCAGGTGGAGCCTCATATCCTGGCCCAAATAGCATCCGATTAATTATTCGGGCTGAGATATCAATGGTGACCCCTCAGACCGGGACAGACTCCGTATTTGGTCTATGTAAGATTGGAGTTCCCTTTGGACATTCTTCTTTCACCAAACTTAGGTAATTTACAAAGAACTCTCTTACCCAATTCGGTTGGTAGTTTTCTAGTGGCCTGCTCATCCATGCTAGTCCATATTCATTGAATCGGCGCTCTAACTCGGGATATTCATGAAGCTCTGCTGTCATAATCTGATGTTCTTCTAGAAATGACCTTCGGATCCCTCGAGTTGTGGGTGTCAACCCGTCATAGAACTCTTTGTGTGATCCCTCTATTTTCCACCTGATAGCGTCTCGAATCTGGGGATCTTTCCTCCTGATAATGTTATCACCCTCCTGTTCATTTTCTGTATCAATAGTTTTCGTTTGATCCCCCACATTAGCCGTTTCAGCTTCACCTTCTACGGGTAATGGTTGGGTTGAAGCAACTGTTGCTTCATCCAGACTTGAATTAGTGAAACTGATGCTATTCTCACTTCCCTCCTCAGACTGGGGATTGTGATGGCTTCCCTTTCAGTTTGCCTAGTATTATAGGCCGGTGCGGACGCATTTCTACCTTGTTGAGATCTTCCTCCTCTGGATTGTGGAAGTTTAGCGTCCATATCACCTGAAAACTAGTTTAAGAAATTAGTTCAAAATTCAAACACAATCAAAATTATTGGAAATGTGGTCTGATGGTAGATCTGACGGTCCACCAGAGGTTGGAAGGTCCACCAACTCTGCCGTCAACCGTTAAGCAGTGACCCATAAAATCTTGAGCCTTCTGACGGTCAATGTGGTGGTCTGTCACAAATTTTACGGTCCACCACTTCGACCGTCATGGCTTATACAGAAAAGGAATTTAATTGAGTATTCTGACGGTCATCTTGGTGGTCCATCAAAAAGATGACGATCCACCAGTTTACCATCACATCTCTAAACTCATATTTTAACCACATTGGTCTTATTTTACACTTTATATCACCCAGATTTCACACCATTTTGTACTTTGAATTTCAAATCCAGACATTCATACTCAATACACTAAGAACAAACCAATAAATTATTTTTTTACACTTAATATGGACTACCAGAAGAGAAGGGTTTTCACTTACCTCAATTCTCGAATACACTACATGCTTGAAGCTTCAGAGATAAAGCTAACTTACAAATCCTAGCACCTGTGTTACTTTTTGGTTTGTGATGGAGAGACAGGAGAGTTGAGTTGATTTAAATATGGCACAAATGGAGGAGATGAGGGGCCTCAGATGGGATAACTCTCTTCAGGTTCTTTGAATCTTAAAGAAGTGGAAAATTCAAAGGTCATAGAACGGTTACAATGAGTGTACCCGCTCAATTTTATTCTCAAAATCTCACTTTGGGTCAAATACGGAGTACTTATAAAGAGTATCGATTTAACCCAACCTGGTTCAGAGTTAGGGTTAAAGTGACGGTCAAATTGAAGGTACGTCACGAATGTGATGTACCATCACTCTGAACGTCATCCCTTACCTGAGTCGATGTGTTTCTATTTCGGTGTGACGGTAAGTGGGATGGTCCACCAAATCTGTGACGGTCCACCAGATTGGCCGTCACTGCTTACCAGAATATGGGTCACCAGTCTTATTTCTGATGGCTATTTTGACGGCCCACCAGGTATGTGATGGTCCGCCACTTAATTCGTCAGATCCTATCCAGTGTATGCATTTTCTTACCAATTCTTGATGGTTGAAGGTATTGGTCTGTCAGAGGACTGGTGGTCTGTCAAGTCGCCCGTCACAATGATCTAGTCGCTTAGATGTATGCCTATTTCCCTTATTACTTCATTTCTGGCCCTGCACACTTCATTAACGCATCAAAATTGCACAAAAACATAAAATAGACTCTAACTATGGTTATAACAACATGTTGTGGTTTACCTCCCACTAGCGCCTGATTTAATGTCGCGACACGACTCAGGTATCTCGAGTACTCAGACTTTATCGAGATAAAAGACATCAATACTTTTATTAAGTCTTTTGGACCAATATAAAGTTTGATTCTTTGCCCGTTCACTTTGAAGACACTACCATCTTCGTTTTCAAGATCAACTACTCCAGATGAGTAGACTTGGCTAATTTTGAATGGACCTGACCATTTAGATTTCAACTTACCTGGAAATAGCTTCAGTGTGGAGTTGAAAAGAAGTACCAAATCACCTTTCCTGAATTCTCTCTGTGCAGTCCTTTGATCATGGTATTTCTTCATCTTCTCTTTATACAAGTCGGCTCATTCATAAGCCCTGAGACAAAATTTATCCATCTTATTCATTTGCTCCAATCTTAGATCGACTGCTTTCTTCCAGTGCATATTCAGCCTTTTGAGAGTCCATAAGGCCTTATGCTCAAGCTCGATTGACAAATGACATGCCTTCCCATAGAACAGCTGATATGGAGACATGCCAATTGGTGTCTTGAAAGCAGTTCGGTACGCCCACAAGGCGTCATCTAGCTTCTAAGACCAATATTTCCTATTAGCGTTCACAGTTTTTGCAAGAATGGCCTTAATCTCATGATTCAACACCTCCACTTGCCCACTAGTTTATGTGTGATATGGAGTTGCTACTCGGTGTTGTTTTACTCCATACTTTGCCAAAACATCCCTGAAAACTTTATTGCAGAAATGGGATCCCTCATCACTTATGATTGTTCTTGGTACTCCAAAACAGGAGAATATGTTCTTCTTCAGAAATGCTACAACTTTTTTTCCTTCATTGTCAGCCAACGCCACAGTTTCTACCCATTTCGATACATAGTCTACATCTACTAAGATGTATTTTAACCCGTATGAGCTTACAAATAGGACCATGAAGTCAATGCCCTATACATTAAACAACTCTACTTCCATCATTTTGGACATTGGCATCTCATGGCATTTGGAGATTGATCCTTGTCTCTGACATTGATCACATCTACGAACAAGCTCATATGCATCTCTGAATAGCGTGGGCCAATAGTAGCCACTCTACAATACTTTCTGAGCAGTACGATCACCTGTATGGTGACCACCAACAGGTGAAGCATGGCATGCTTCCAAAATACTCAGCATCTCCACATCTGGGACACAGTGCCTAATAATACCATCTGCACATCACCAAAAAAAATAGGGCTCATCCCAGAAATACTAGGTCACATCATGAAGGAACTTTTTCCTTTGGTGAAAGGAAAGATTATCTGGCATCACCTCACTTACCACTTAGTTTGTGAAATCAGTATACCACGGAATCTGCTCGAGCTTCGCAGCTAGTATCTTCTCATCCAGAAAAGAATCATCAATATCTAGCTTGTCCTTGATTGCTTGTTCCTATTCAAGTCTGGATAAATGATCAGCCACCTGATTTTCATATCCCTTACGATCCTTTACCTCAAAGTCAAATTCTTGAAGCAACAATACCCACCGGATCAATCTCGGCTTCGCATCTTTCTTAGCCATTAAGTACCTCAGAGCAGCATGATCTGTGTGGACCACCACCTTAGTCCCTAGCAAATACGCTCTGAATTTCAAAGGCGTAAACTACAGCCAGGAGCTCTTGTTCAGTGAAAGTGTAGTTCTTTTGAGCCCCATTCAGGGATTTCCTGGCATAGTAGATTGGATGAAACAGCTTATCCTTTTTCTGGCCCAACACAGCTCCAAGCGCCACCCCGCTAGCATCACACATTAGTTCAAACGGCTTTCTCCAGTTCAGAGTAATAATAACTAGAGCCTCCACTAATTTCAGCTTAATGTATTCAAACGCCTGCCTGCAGTCATCATCAAAAGAGAACTTGGCCTCCTTTTCAAGAATTTTGCATAATGGGTTTGCAACCTTTGAGAAATTTTTTATAAATCTACGATAAAATTCTGCATGACCAAGAAATCTACGCACCCCTTTTACAGAGATAGGGGGAGGTAGTTTCTTGATGACCTCAACCTTGGCCCTATCTACCTCAATACCTTTCGCAGAAATTTTATGACCGAGAACAATGTCTTCCTTCACCATGAAGTGGAATTTTTCTCAGTTAAGTACCAGGTTAAACTCTTTACACCGCTGTAATGCTTGACTTAAGTTCAGAAAACACAAGTCAAAGGAATCTCCAACAACTGAAAAATCATCCATAAACACCTCCAAGGTGTCTTCAACCATATCAGAGAAGATCGACATCATGCACCTCTGAAATATGGACGATGCATTACATAAACCAAAGGGCATCCTTTTAAAAGCAAATGTGCCATATGGTCACGTGAACATCGTCTTCTCCTGATCTTCAGGAGCAATGGAGATCTGGTTATACCTGGAATAACCATCCAATAAATAGTACCAACCTCTACCTGCCAATCGATCGAGCATCTGATCCATGAATGGCATTGGAAAGTGATCTTTTAGTGTCCATGAGTTGAGCTTTTGGTAGTGCATACACACCCTCCACCCTGTGACAGGACTGAGTGGAATTAACTCATTCTTCTCTTTGTCCACTACCGTCATGCCCCCTTTCTTGGGTACACATTATACAGGACTCACCTATTTATAGTCTGAGATTGGGTACACCACCCCTGCATCTAGCCACTTGATAATTTATTTCTTCACCACCTATTGCATAGGTGGATTCAGGCGACGTTGATGCTCGATAGTGGGTACACAATCTTTCTCTA
The DNA here is from genome assembly GCA_030864215.1 of Capsicum pubescens. NCBI lineage: Eukaryota > Viridiplantae > Streptophyta > Magnoliopsida > Solanales > Solanaceae > Capsicum > Capsicum pubescens. The sequence goes on from CM061542.1 coordinate 101,241,994, forward strand.
GATGAATCTTATGCGTACATATGCCAGAAGGGATACCAATGATATCTGTAATAGTCCAACCAATATCTCTCTTGTATCTCTTAAGAACAGAGATGAGAGCTTCCACCTGTTGTTCGCCTAGATCAGCAGCAATAATAACTGGCAGTGTATTTCCACTACCCAATAATACACACCTCAGATGACTAGGTAGCTCTTTCAAGTCAAACACCGGTGGCTCTTCAATGGATGGCTTCGCCGGTGGTGAAGGTCGATTCTCAAGGTCAAGATCAAGCTTCTAGGGGGCATAAGAATACGACCCCATTCCTGTCAAAGAACAGACAGTTTCTTTGTACTCCTCAATATCCTCACGATCAAAGTTCATAAGCACAGCAGCCAATAGCCCAACAGTAAGCTGCTACTCCAAAGATAATTTATGCTCGTCCTCATAATAAACATCAACTATAAAGAACACATTCATTTCTTTGAGCTTCTTCATTGATTTTGCATACATCGAAATGTACCACTTTGTCATTTATCCAAAATAAAAACTCATTCACTCGCAGATCAATCAACACACTTTCGGTTGTGAAAAAAGGTCGACCCAAGATTATGGGCATCTCGAAATCCCCCTCTCAATCCAAAATAACAAAATCCACAGGAAAATGAAGGTAGTCACCTTCACTAATACATCGTACAGAATACTGACAGGCTATTTTATTGACCTATCTGCGATCACGAGCCGCATATTAGTTGGAGTAGGATCTGCCAACCCCAACTTTTTATAAATAGATAGCGGCATCAAATTAATGCTAGACCCCAAATCACACAAAGCCTTAGCAAAATCCAAAGATCCAACCGTGCAAAGAATAGTGAAAGCTCCTGGATCTGCCTTCTTCTATACTAAGGACCTTGTGGCAATCGCACTGCAATGATGGAAATTATCTCTCGGTTCATAATTTTTTGCCCTTTTCTTTGTCAAAAGGTCCTTCATGAATTTGGTATACCCTGGCATCTACTCTAGTGCCTCCACCAAAGGCACCTTTATAGTCAGCTGCTTCAGCATGTTCATGAATTTACTGAACTTATTGTCATCGGCCTTCTTCTTCAGTCTCTGAGGAAAAGGGGGTGGTGGTTTTGGGAGAGTTTTCTCCACCACTTCTTTTTCTTTGTTCTTCTTATCTTCAATCTTTTTAGACTGCTAACAGATAGGTGTAGTATTATGAATGATCTCATCTTGGTTTTCAGCTTCTATAGGATGATCACAATCTGCTTCAACAACACTCTCCTCCATACTATCAACTACAGGCTTACCCACGGATGGGTTTTCCAACACCTTACCACTCCTGGTTGTAATTGCCAAACATGACCCATCTTTCCTTAGATTTTGCACTGTGTCACTTGGTAGAGTGCCAGTCTTTCTTTGATTAAATATCACCGACAATTGACTCATTTGTTGCTCCAACTATTTTATTGAAGTGGAATACGAGTCAACCAATTGATTCATTGAAGACAAATTATTTTTTACCTCAGCTACTCCCATGTTGGTTGCCTCAACTCCTTTCAATAGCTTAGCCATTATGTCCTCCATGGTCATCTTCCTAGAGTTAGATGCAGCAGCTTAACGATTTCTAGGAGGTACATACAAACCACTCCTGTCATTCTTATTCTTCCAATTCCCTTGGTCTCGGTCCTTGTACCCAGATTTTTCATAGTTGTTCTGACCTTGATTTCCTTGGCCACTGCCTCGGAAACCTCCCTGATTATTCAAGTAATTTTCTTCCTCCTCAGAATTGAACTTAATTCTTCCCTGTGATATAACAGCTTTAACCTTCTCTGTCTTTCCTGATAATAAATGCTTAGTAAGAAGATCCATTTGCATTTTTATGTGAGCCATATCTTGGTCACGTTCCTCTTCCCTTCGCCTCTATTCTGCGGTCATGCCAATAGATACAGCAGATCTCGCTACCTCAGAATCCCTGGTATGCCAAGCTATTCTTTGCTTTGTCATACGATCAAGTATTTCAGATGCCTCAAGAAAAGTGAGGTCCATGAATGACCCACCCGCAGCATTCTCTACTACTGGCTTAGTCACCAAGTTCAAGGCCCTATATAATATCTCCATCAAGTGGACATTGGTCATCTGATTATTTGGGCACCGCATAAACTTCTTTTTGAACCTCTCCCAAGTCTCCTGGAGATCTTCAGTTAGAAGCTGTCTGAAATTGCTTATCTCATCTCTCAATTGTGCTCTCTTGGACGATGGAAAGAATCTTTCTAGGAAACCATCTTTCAGTTGCCTCCAATTGGTAATGGAGTTGGGAGTTATCCCATTTAACCATAGAGTTGTCTCTCCAGATAGAGACAATGGGAATAAACGCAGTTGGATCACATTTTTTCCAACCCATGGATAATCAAACGACTTGCATGTTGAGATAAAATTAATCAGATGCATATTTAGATCGTCGCCTACAAGTCCACCAAATAACCCTTTGAGTTGTAATAGTTGGATCATAGTGCTAGTAATATTAAACTTGGCTCCGGGTGCTAAAGGCAGAGGAATAATAGCCCCTGTGGCACCAGTCCCATCTAATTCATCATCATCATCATTAAAAGCAACTTGCACAACTCTGCGTTCGGGTCTCATTCTAGCCTGACGATCTCTATTGACATTCCTGTTCACTGGCGTAGCCATATCATCTGCATGCCTTTTATTTAATAGCTCATCATCACCCAGGTCCTCATTATCAGGATTTGGTACCCGACCTGGGTTATCAGCATTCTGCTAATTTACTTGTGCAGCTGCCAATGCAGCTAATCTAGCCTACTCCTGTTGAGCAGCTATCCTTTTAGGGTATCATTGCGCATCAATTCTGCCAATGAGATGTGGTTCAGGATTTATAGGTAAAAATGGCTGACCCGGTCTCCATGTACTTCGCATGCACAATAGTCAACCTATTCAAAACAAAAACAACAAACCAAAAGTAAAGTTTGAAAATCTTTGACTAAAGGGTCTATTAACTATCACAAACTTAGTTGACAACCGTATTCCCCTGCAATGGTGCCAAAATTTGATACACCCAAATTATAACTCTCGGTAGAAAGTCTAAGCGGTCGCTGTCAAATATAGAACCCAACTAGGTTGGGTGTCGAATCCCACAGGAAATACTGTGCTCACTAAGTGTTGTAATCATTATTAGACTGATGATCAGAGGTTCCTAACCAAAAAGGGGGGTTTTGGGTTTTAATTTGTAAAATAATTAATTGTAACAAGAGTATTCCAACTAATGATTCTCTTTGTGTTTTGTAACTTTATGAGATTAAGCAAACTAGGGTTATGGTCACTAAAATGCTAGCACCATTTGGGTTGTGAATTGTTTATGAGTTCCTCTTAGAAAATTCAATTTCAAGAAAGGTTGAGTCCTATTCTTTATCCCTTAGTTTCTCAACCTAAGTGGATAGGTTATCCTCTAATTCTCTCAAACTCGATGGATGCATTATTCTTTCAACCCATTTCTCATGTAAGCTAATCCTGTTAGGGTATTTGCTATTACTCTAAAGGTTAAAGCCCTTAGAATTCATGTAAACACTTTCTTTTCCCAAAAAACACTTTCCTTTTAGACAAGTGTTGTTCTAGGGATCACTCTTCCAGTTTGCAACCAAGAAAAGTCATGAAATTAAAGAAAGGTTTATGCAATGTCATTGAATTATGGAACTCAAATTGATTCCCAACCCATAGATGTGTTTCACATTAAGGATCCCATAACCCTAGTTATGGGATCTTAGCCACAATACTCCATAAAAGAAGAAGAAGTCATTCTTGTATTATTCATAAATACATTAAGAATTTGCTTACAAAGAATCCCAAGAATCAGTTCTTCAATCTTTAATAATCAATTGTTCAATGCTAAAGTACTCCCAGATCTAAAGAATCCCCAAAGTACTGGGTTACAAAAAGTTTCAATAGATGATAAAACTTGTAAAAGAAAGAAAAGATATCCCTTCTTAACCCTAAAATTTTGTATTTATATGTTCCCAGCTAAAAAAGAATTTAAAATTTAAAAATAGAAAAGTCGCGTCCCAGTTGACGGTCGATATGGTAGACCGTCAAAGATTTGATGTTCCACCATCTTGTCCGTCACTCATTTCTTCCAAATAGCAGTTTCTAGATAAGACCTAACAGTCCATCTGGTGGTCCTTCGCATGACTGACGGTCCACCACATTAACCGTCATTGACTTCCTCTAGAGGGTGGTTTCTGGATAAGCATTGACGATCCATCTGGTGGTCTGTCGCATGACTGACGATTCACCAAGTTGATCATCACTAAGTTCCTCTGAAAGGTGGTTTCTGGATAAGTATTGACGGTCCATCTGGTGGTCCATCGCATGACTGACGGTCCACCATGTTGATCGTCACTAAGTTCTTCTGAAAGGTGATTTCTAGATAAGGATTGACGGTCCATATGGTGGTCCGTCACATGTCTGATAGTCCACCATGTTTTCCATCACTCAAGGCATTGGTATGGTAGGTTGTGGATCACCTTGACGGTTGACCTGGTGGTCCTTCGAAAGACTGACGATCCATCATTTTGACCGTCAAACTCACTTTTCTGCTACTTTTTCCAGCTTTCTTCAGTGGTTATCTCCTTTCACTGAAAACACTAAAAACTTTATTAAATAACAATTTGGTTGCCTGAAAATGTACAATTTCCCTAAGAAAATAATGCTAACTATTCCGTAATATACCGGAACATCACCGCTTTGGTCTTCTGAGGATCTACTCTAATGCCATCGCCGAAAATAATATAGCCGAGGAATGCTACTGATCTTAGCCAAAATTCACACTTACTGAACTTGGAGAATAACTGATGATCCCTGACAGTCTGAAGAATAATTCTGAGATGGTCTGAATAATCATGCTCAGTGCGAGAGTAGAGCAGAATATCATCTATGAAGACTATGACAAACACTTCCAAGTACTGCTTGATCACCCTTTTCATCAAGTCCATGAAAGCTACAGGGGAATTGGTAAGACCAAAAGACATAACAAGAAATTCGAAGTGACCATACCGCGTATGGAAAGCTGTCTTCGGGATGTCACATTCTCTAACTCTGAGCTGATAATATCCTGATCTAAGGTCTATCTTAGAGAAGTAACTGGCACTCTGAAATTGGTCAAATAAGTCATCTATTCTAGAAAATAGATACCTGTTCTTAACCGTAACTTTGTTGAGCTGACGGTAATCGATACACATCCTGAGAGAACCATCTTTCTTGTACCCGAATAAGACTGGTGTACCCCATGGGGATACACTGGGCCTGATGAATCCCTTATCTAAGAGATCCTTCAACTGATCTTTCAGTTCCTTGAGTTTTGTTGGTGCCATTCTGTATGGCAGAAAAAAATAGGTTGAGTATCTAGAATAAGGTCAATGCCAAAGTAACTCATCACTATGAACAGAAGTAACTCCCATGATATCAATGACCTTCTGGACTTGGTCAATGAATTCCTGAGGGTCTTCATTAAACTTAGACCCAAAGAAAGATGGAGGGCTCATTCGGGTGAAGTCCCGAATCCTAGCTGTTGCGGAATTGGCTACCGAATTGGATAGAATAACTGGTGGTAGTTCATTTTGGGAAGCCACAGGCTGAGCAAGTGTGGTGAATACAGCTCTAAACTCCTCATGGGAGACATGTTCTCCCAAAGGATCTTTGGGCTGAGGAGCTAGCTGGTTCTTCTCTTTGGGGCCATATTTTGAAATAAGAGAAGAACGGATTAGACTGAGAGTTTAACTTAAGATTATGCTCACTAGCCCGACATGAATACTGAAAGAAGGGAAACTGTTCCTAAATCTTCTCATAGCCTCATGTACATAAATATTGCGCGCAACACACCCATGCACAAGACTCAACTAGATGTGGCTTTAAGACTTCCTAGGACTCTATTCAACCTTAGGCTCTGATACCAAGTTTGTAACACCCCGATTTTCTGAACCAAAATTCTACACGGTGCTTATGACCCCGAACGACCACAAGTTAACCCATGACTGATATTTGTACCTGTGCAATGCAATATATAATGTAATAATGAAGAAAACATAAAAATGTAGGCCATAAAATTCAACTGAATAAAGAATCAATAAAATAGTAACATCCGTGTGGGTGAAAGATACCCAAAACAACTGAAAACTGAATCAAATCTGAACTAAATATGAAAGCCTCTAAATACTGTCTGAATAAGGAGTTGAAGGAACATGTCTCCCACTAACTCCGTCTAGCAGAACTGAGCTGAAATAATAAATGAAATAAAATAATATTGTACCATCCTCGAATAAAGAGGACTCACTGCAACTCTGTATACTGGAATGCAGTTGATACTGCTGGTCTAGAACTCATGTCTCTAAACCTATGGTGTAATATGAAAAGAAAGCACCATAGAGTAAATGCTTCAGTACAACTGGAGTACTGAGTATACGAGTGAGGTAGGCTAATTCAAAGGGTTTACATGCATGAATAATGCTAACTGACTGACTGATATAAACGTAAGAGTACAAATATACATACATAGTAACTGAGATCGTGAGTACGTGATAGCTAAATCTGTACGCTAATACATGGTTTACTGATAACTGACCTGGCTGAAACTATATTTCAAATAACATGGGAACTTGGGTCTGACAGTCTTGAATCTAATGGAACTTTCTAAGTCCCGTGGTATAACTGAATTTGACTGTATCTAACAGTCCTAGTATACTGATATCTGAAGAACAATCTGAGTTCTTTTACTAAGACTGAGTCTGAAACTGTGGGAGGTAGTTATTTAACCGACATGCCCCATGTATGTCATTATGGCTAAGATGGGGTCTAATCTCTGCCCCGACTGGAGGGGTGTCAATACCGCACCACTGGTAAGGACAGTTGTGAGTGACCCTTAGCTGGAATGTACTCGAAATGAGAATGGTGGAAACCCTAAACTGACAGGTTAAGCCACCTCATCAATCTTAATCTGACAGGTTAAGATGTCATAACCTATGCTGGCTACATAGTTCTGGAACGCAAGGATGACTGCTAAGAATCACACCCTAAACTGGTAGGTGAGTTCCCATCCTTAGGTTCACTCGGTGCTAACTTCTACTCCCATCTGAAGAGACTAAACATGATTCAACTGACTGTACATGTACTGATTAACTGACTTCCGTTGACTGACAGAATAGTACTACTATCTAAGAGTTAACTGAGATCATGAGATTTCTGAGGTTTCCTGAGTCACATAACTGACTGAATTCTATAGATTATAGCTTGACTGAGATTATCAGGACAACATGACATGGCTCTAGGCACATAGCTATATTTTCGGGTACGAATACCCCCAGGACTCGATAGAAGAAAACTGACACACATTACATGACCTGATCACAAGATTGGAGTTCACAATTCATAATATCATAAGTAGGGCATCTTATACTTCATGTAGTTATTCAACATCTTAAACATTGTAGGGATTGCATGGATATATTTCGTGTACATATTATACATATCCATTATCATACAAGCTTTATACCACAACAATAGGAACACATCAATAGCATGGAATTCATATTTAAGTATATAGCTAACACAGACTTGTCATTTAGATATCATGGAACCGTGTAAACATAAATTCCTAACATCCCAAGCATTTTATCAACACCTAGCATGCATTCTTTAAGGCGTAGGTGTGTTTCATAACTTGCACCATATTACACCACCTAAAGTTCATAGTTTTCAACTAATAACCATATATATTCCATGAAAACACCTTTAGATATCATCTTAAAACTTAAACAACAATCATCAACATGTACATGCTCATATCACCACAAAAAGTTCACAAAATAGTATTTAAAACATGGTTCTTGAGCTCAATGAATGGATTGGATCCATAGATGAACACTACGCATACCTTAGATTAATGATCCGTGAAGATAGTAGTGAAATAAGCTTGGAATTTGAAACCCCAAATTGAATCCTAGACTTGTTCTTAGTTGTTCTTGAGAGAATTTTGATAAGAAGTAATGTAAAGAGCTAATTTGAGGCCTCAATCCCATGTTTGTGACTTATATGGGGGGGAAGATGACCCAAATACCCCTCTGGATGCGTCATTTAATTTCTGTGAAAATTACCCGATTTGGGCCCCCGATGCAACACGAAGACATTGCATTTACACCCGTTTTTGACCTGGAAACTCACCGCGATGCTCTAGAATTACGGAGAGACACTGGAAATTGACGAACGTCATTTTGGCTTACGGCGCGATGCGCCACTGACTGAAATGACGCTACTGAAACTTTAAATCACAATACCTTCTTTACCGGGTGTTCATTTTAGGCAAATTTGGTATCGACGGAAAGCCTATTCAATTCTCTACAATTTGAAGGGTATAAATCTGCCAAAATACTACCTATAAACCAAGTTATGCTCGCTCAAATATAAGCTATGTGAAATCACACATAAAAACTTGGTGGATTCAAAAGTTCTTAGCTTGGCTTACTCTCAGTGACTCTTATGAACATGCTTAACATATCATAAGCTCTATTATCGCTAGGATACTCATCCTAATTCATGTACTTAAATATGAATCATAGGATAGGAGGTTTCATGTGTAGGAACAAAGGTTCATTTTCTAACTTAGAAATATACGGGGTATTACAAAAAGTGAGTTAGTCCTTGATTGTTGAGAAATACTAGGATTATGTTATTAAATACAATACATTTCTCTGTAAGCACGATGCATATATGAATTCGTAAATCCCATCGTTAGAAAGTATTGAAAACTACAAGGTGGACATAACCCTAGCTTGCAATTTCTCTAAATTTGAATACTATTACACATATTTCATCTTGTTAAACTGAAACCATTAATTTGTGAACTGAATCAAATTCCCCCTTTTTGTTTTACGAAAATGAATGATTAAAATATAACTTAATTATCACCATATTCCCTGTGGGATTCGACCCCAACCTAGTTGGGTTCTATATTTAACAGCGACCGTTTACTCTCTCGTAAGAGAGATGTAATTTGGGCGTATCAAATTTTTGCACTATTGCCAGAGAATATGGTTGTCGATTGCGTTTATGTGTCTTAATTGACTGTTAGTCAAGTTTCCTTATTTTACGTTTATTTATTGTTTTTGTTCGTTACAAGCTCATTGTTTTTTATTCCATGAACCAGAAGTTCAGGAGAACCATTATTACCGTTCAATCCTGAACCTTATCTCATTGAAAGAATGGCTAACCAACAGGAAGTTAAAAGATTAGCCACTTTGGCTAATGCTCAATTAAATCAACAAAATGAAGATAACCCAGGTCGGGTACCTAATCTAGATAAAGAGGACCTGGGAGATGATGATTTAATTGACCCGACTAATAGGAGGCATGCAGCGGGAGTAGTTGCACCTGTAAATCAAAATCATCCATTCAAAGAAAGACTAGTCTGCCAAGCTGCGCAGTTTGATATTGACAATGATGAGGATAATTTAGATAGAGATGGATCTACAGGGGCAATCATTCTACCACCTATAGCTCCTGGGGTGAAATTCAACATCACCAGTACTCTATCCAGCTACTGAATTTGAAGGACTCTTTGGTGGATTACCTGGTGATGATCCAAATCTATATTTGGTGGATTTCATCATTATTTGTAAGTCGTTTGATAATCCTGGAGTGGGACAAAATGCTATTCGTTTAAGACTATTCCCACTGCCTCTGTCTGAAGAGGAAACTATGTAGTTGAATGAGCTGACTCCTGATTATATAACAAACTGGAGGCAATTGAAAGGATCTTTCCTAGAAAGGTTTTTTCTACCCTCCAGAATGTTACAGTTGAGGGATGAGATCAGCAACTTTAGGAAATTGGCTAGTGAAGCTTTGCATGAAACTTGGGCGAGGTTTAAAAAGAAGTTGACTCAATGCCCAAACCATAAGATGATTGATGAACACTTAATGGAAATATTCTATAGGGCTTTGAACTCACTTACAAAGCTAATAGTGGATAATACTGCAGGAGCAGCTTTTATGGAGATCACCTTTACTGAGGCTGCGAACATGTTAGAAAGAATGACTAAGATAAGTAGAGCTTGGCATACCAGAGATTCTGTGGTGGCAAGTAATACTGGGTCTAATGTAATATCAGTAGAGCAGCGTAGGAGAGAAGAGGAGCGTGATTAGGATATAGATCATATAAAAACCCATATGGATCTGCTCACGAAATATTTGATATTAGGGAATGTAGAAAAGGGAAAAGTTTTGGGGTCCCACGGTAAGGGAGCTGAATCAAACACTGAGGAAGAGGCTAATTATTTGCATAACCAGGGGGTTTCCGGACCGATGGTCAAGGAAACCAAGGTTGGAACCATCAAGGTGATTGGACGAATAAAAGTGATAAGAGTGGACTGTATATACCTCCTGGAAGCCATGATAATGCTTCCACTAGTTCAGGCAAAATGTACATGAAGAACATGATGGAGAAACTATTAAAGGGAGTTGAGGCGACCAATTCTGTGGTGACTACTATGAAGAGTGACATATCTTGCATAAGTCAACTAGTAAATATGCACTCAATTGCTATTAAATAACTGGAGCAGCAGATGAGCCAATTATCCGTAGCATTCAACCAAAGACAGAATGGGACTCTAACATGTGATATAGTTCAGAATCCGAGGACTAATGGATCGTGTATGACTATTACCACTAGAAGCGGTAAGATGTTATCTAGTCCAGGATTGGGAGCATCCTCTCATACTGATGCAATCTAAATAGATTGGGAGATGGTTGATGAATCTTTAGTGGTGCATGTGGAGTTGGGAGATTTCGAAAAGAAGAGTGCGGAAGTGGAATAACCACCTAAGCCGAAGTATGTTAGTGATGTGGAGTAAGGCATAAGAAAGGAGGTAAAAGTTGCTCCAGCTGAAATCCCAAGGCCACCGCCCCCATTTCCACAATGATTAAAGAATAAAGAATATAAAGGTAGGTTTAACAAATTCATGGCTATGTTAAAGCAATTAACAGTGAGCGTGCCTTTAGTTGAAGCGCTGGAACAAATGCACGAATATGCTAAGTTTAAGAAAGATTTTGTGATGAAGAAAAGAGCGGTAAGCTACGATCCAGTGGATAATCTCCATTATTGTAGTGCTATTTCTACAAGGTCACTGGTGCATAAGAAGGCATACCCAGCAGCATTCACCATCCCTTGTACAATTGGGTCTCTGCATTTTGCTAAGGCCTTATGCTACCTGGGAGCTAGCATTAATCTGATGCCTCTAGATGTTTATAAGAAGTTGTGTTTGGAAGACCCCAAACCCACAAATATGCAACTTGTAATGGCGAATAGATCGGTGAAAATACCGGTTGTGATTCTACATGATGTACTTGTAAAGGTGGTTGATTTTATATTTCCTGCCATCTTTGTAATTCTTGATTGCGAAGTGGACTTTGAAGTACCTATAATTATGGACAGGCCATTCTTAGCAACCGGGAGAGTGTTAGTTGACCTGGAGTTGAATGAGCTAAAATTTAGGATCAACGGGAAAGAGGTTAGTTTTGAAGTGCGTAAATCTATGAAACAACAAAAAGAGATAAGTGTCTTTTCAATTATTGATGTATTCTACGAAGATGAGCGAGATGTACTAGTTAAGTATAGGCCTGATGTTGAGACCATAGCTGGTTTGGTTGAACTTGTAAGCAAGGATGTGAGTGACTTCAAAGTTGTTGAAATTGGAATAAAGTAATTTCTTGATCTAACAAATGAGGTACAAATGGTATCATCGATGTATCTTAACGAAGTCTAAGTAGTCAAGATAATCAAGCCATGCCGCGACGTTAAATCGGGCACTGCATGGGAGGCTACCCATGATTTTGTTTTCATTTTATCAAGTTAAATAAAAATACAAAAATAAGAGTCGAGCCACGACTAAAACTATGATGCTTGGGGGGAGGCAACCCATCCTTCTAATCATTTTTGTTGTTTTTGATTAAGTGTAGGTGCATGAAGTACTAAGGAGGTAATCGGTACCAAATTTGATTTGGAATTGAAGCAGATCAATGGTGGTAAGTTAGGAGGAACAGTGACATTACAGGTAAGTTGGAGTGGTCAAATGTCTAAGGCTCGAGTCATGATTCATGTTAGAGTTGTGACCCAAAATATGTTAATCCGACCTAAAAACCTTTACGGTGCGACTTTATTTTATGATTTTCAAGGAGGTCCCCAATCCCGGAGCCCACCACTGACCTCGATAGGGGTTCGGGGGTGAAGCCCCTACGGTATGGACCTTTCTCAATGCCTCATATGGACAATAGGTTTCATAGAGTCCAAGTTTAAATGTATATAGGGTGTGAGGAGCCTAAGTTACATAGGCCATGGCAGAGCATCGCCTAAAACATAGCTAAGCCTACTATTTAGGGTTGTTTTACCTTGTGCGACGCCAACCTCAAGCTAGCCAATTATCTGCGCAGCGCACACATACCTTTAGGCGATCAGGTATGCGGTGCCTACCCTATCGCCAACACCTACTGTCTTACTTATGCGATAACAAATGCGGCACCTAACTCACCTTGTGTGGCAAGTTGTGCGACGCATACTTGAGGTTGTACGATTACTTATGTGATGCCAAGACCAACGCACATGCTCACTATTTTGGTTGAGTGATAGGTTATGCGACACACACTTAATGATGTGCGATAACATATGTGTCGCACACCCTTCAAATTTTAACATGAATTCGACTTTAACGTGGGTGAACCCGACCCAGATTTCATCCTTTAAACAGACTCCACACCCTAAATGCCCAAAGTCATCCTTATTTCACCCCTAAGCTGTACAAGATTTCTCTCTCACTATTTTATTTATCCTTCAAGAGTACTCTTTGGTTAACAAATCTCAAGAATTTTCCCCTTCCTTCCTCAATTTTCCATCTTCAAGGTAAGTTTTACTTTTTAATCCTTAGGTGTTGTGACTTTATGTTGTAGTTGTTAATTGATTTCTTGAGGATTATGAATTAAGTTCTTGCCATGTCTATGTCAAAGAAGGATTTTGAACATCTTGGAAATATAAGAACCATTGTTGTAGTACTTGAGCTTGTACATATGAGTGAATTATTCACAATAACCATGGTAGTTGTGTAACTATTAGTTTCCATCTTATTGTGTTGAACATAATATTGAGAAAATCATGTAAAAGTGATGGTGTTTTGTATATCTTTATATGGTTGAAGTTGTAGGGCATGATTTTGTTCAAAAAGTGCTTCATTGAAATAAAATTGGGTAAATTAAAGTGAGTGAATTGTATTGCAACTAATGTTGGTGCACCATATCAAAGTGTATGCCGGCAAAATTTGAGTACCCGACAATAACACTTAATTAGTTTATACTAACAAATTAAGTGTAGGGTGGTGACATCACCACCTTCATCTTAATTATAGTTAGTTTCATTATGTGTGGCTGGCATAGGTGATGTGATGAATACAGGAAAAATGGCTCTGATGATGATCTCCATGAAGGTGGCATGACTCCTAATGTGGATGAAGAGTACTACTAGCCAGGTTCTTTAGCTTGTTATTTGTACTTGGGACAGTGCCTAGATTAAGTGTGGGGTGGCTGGTTACTTTTCTGCTTGTTTTATAAGAAATTAGTACCTTCTCCTTAGTATACTTCTGTGATAGGATTAGTTATTTTGTTTATTTTATTTCTTGTTAGATGTTTGTTTGATTTAGTCATAATTAGGTGTTTTTCTCGATGATGGATGGATGACGACCGTCTTAAGAGAAAATTAGTTATTTAATTGCATGCAACTGTTCTTATGGATCACATGACATCATAACATAAGTATGTGATGGATCATTGCATTTGAAACACCTAGTCTCTAGTTGTGACTTTTGTTGTGATTGTTGGTTTTAGTTGAATTCATTTAATTGTTGGGTCGAGAATCTATAATGCTCTTAATTGAGTTGACCATGTGCCATGAGTGTGTTAGACTGTTGTATATTATTTATTGCAACTGATCCTAGAACTTGCCTGGTGTGTGTGCAAAGTGAAATAAGGATTGTGAGTTTAGGAGATGATTTAGGCATTTCTTTGACAGTCATTGTTCATGCCTTCTTTTGACCTACCTTTGCACATTATCTTAGCTAGCCCCATTGATCATTTATCTTGTTCTTTGTTAGCCTCATTTGTAGCCTAATTCGTTCTTTAATAGACCATAATTTAATCCAAAAGCTCCTAAGCGCTTTAATGTAAAATCAATTTGAGTTAGGATTTGACAAATAAGAGGAAAAAGGTAAAATTGATGCCCCAAAGTCTAGTTATTGGTGTGTGCAATTGATGTAGTTGGAAGTAGCAAAAATTGTTGAAAAAAATCCAAATTTTATCCCGAACATGTTACAATGAACCTGTTTTGGCCCTGGTCCATCTTGGATAATGTGCACCTTAACTAAGGCAAATCTCTTAAGTTGAGGGTGGCTATCAAAGGGGTGTGTAACGTGAAATGTGTGCAAAAAAATAAAATAAAAGGGTTGCATACTCCCACCATAGTGTTATTAGTTGAGCTTAACGAGCTGGAGTGAAAAGCAAATCTATGAAGATAGCAGAAATGGAAATTGATTATTAGATATTGGTCTTAATTGCATAATGTAGTGTCTTAAAGCGCTTAAGGAAGATAGTCACTATTTCTGGCCAAATTTGTTCCTACCCATCCCTTAGCCTGCATTACAACCTGTAAAAGACCTATTTGATCCTAATCTTAGCATTCTGATATTAGTGGAGCACTACGCTAAGGACAAGCATATGGTCATCAGTTGTAATTTGAGAATTCTTTGTGAGAGTGAGCGCAACTTGATTCTTGTACCCATTTTGTTAGAAATTGCATGATTGTGAGTGATTATGGGTAACTTTCTTGTTGTGAGGGCACATGGTTGATGAAAGTTGGGTAATTTATATGATTTCTTTGCTTAAACGGTATGCATGAATTTTCCAACCTGATGAGTCTAATCTTGAGGGTAGGTTGTTTTCAGTAATGGTTAATGAATCTACTTCTTGTTTCATATTTGTTGTGTGAGCCTCTTTGAGCATCTTGTGTTTTCTTTGTGGGTTTTAAATCTTGTGCATGCATAAATAGATAAGTTGTTCGAGGACGAACAAAGCTTTAAGTGTGGGGTGGTGATCTTGGGTGTATTTATACGCCTAAGCACCATAACTTACCCATATTTTAGCTAAGTTTTGAGAACAAAGTGTCTAGTTTCTTGTGTTTTTACTCTACTTTGATGTAATTGAGCTAACCTATGTGATTATCATGATTTCAAGTATTAATGAGGTAGATAGAGACTTGATGGGACTACGGATTGTAGATGACAAATCACACAAGATAAAAGAAGCTTGTTGGACCAAATATGGCGCCTAAAAACTATGTCCAAGACTAATTTGTTATTTCTAATTAGTTCAGGGACTTACAAGGCAATTATGAGAGAAAGGATTATTAAAAAGACTTGATGCTGAATTTTTATCATTATTCATTATTCTGTATTATTTTTGCACTGAGAGTGGCGTCTTAGCACTAAGGGAGAAACGCTACTTTATCCTCCAGGGTTATCAATACAATCAATTACCAACACTACCCCCATATCGATTGGCTGCTTCATTGACTTTTGGATTTTGAATGTAGCCTCCTCACTATTGACTCAGAATTTTATCTTACCTCTCTCCATGTCAACCATTGCTCTGCCTGTGGCCATAAATGGTCTTCCTAATATAATGGACATCTCGGTGTCAACCTCACAGTCTAGGATGACAAAGTCAGCTGGAAAGATGAAATTATCCACCCTCATCATTTTCGGAGGGTTCAATCCCAATTACTTGAATACGGACAGCGGCATCAAATTAGTGTTGGCTCTCAAAGCACACAAGGCTCTAGCAAATCGAGATGACCCAATAGTGAATGGTATAGTAAAAGCACCGGGGTCACTCTTTTTCTCAGCCGAAGACCTATTCATGACTGCACTGCAGTGGTACATGCCATCAACATCCTCAAATATCGCTCATTTCTTCCTTTTGACCAACTGTATCATAAACTTGGCATATCCAGGCATCTGCTCCAACGCCTCTAGAAAAGGTATGTTCAAGCTCAATTCTTTCAGCATATTAATAAATTGATTGAACTTACCTTCCTTTTTCTTCTACCTCAATTTATGAGGAAAACGTATGGGGGGTCTCAAAATTTATCTGATTTCTAGCTCAATGACCAAACCCTTACCTTTGTCTTCAGCCATTTTACCTTTATCACTTGTTACCTTCTCAGACTCAACAATAGGTGTCTCATTATCAACATCTTTTGCATCGGGTCATGGGAGATACATAATAGTGATACCACTCCTAATGTTAATAGCAAGTATGTGACTATCGTATTTAGGATTTTCCATCTTGTTACTCGAAAGAGTACCTGGCTGCCTCTGGTTCAGAGTTGCTGACATCTACCCGAACTAGTGTAATAACTACTTGATAATAGTGGCATGTAACTCGACCTTCTGGGTCAATCATGAAATATCAGCCTTAATTTCCTTAAGGATGATCTCTTGACTTTCCTGACCCTTTGCCAACTTATCCATCATCTTCCATTCTGGATTCTGCATCTCGTCTACCATGTGGAATGTATCTATCTCTTTTATTTATGTAGTCATCCTTTTTCTTCCAATCACCATCTTTCTCTCTGTTACGGTCTCTATATCTATCATAATAGTTTTGACACTGGTTCCTTTGCCCTTGGTCTAAGAAACTTGCAAACTGATTATCCAAATAATTTACTTTCTTTTCCAATTCTAACTCATAAGCTTTGGAAGCTGACCCTTGTGTTGCTACTGCATTTACCTTTTCTGAAGTCGCTGATGAAAACTGCTTTGTAAGTACCCCAAGACCAGTCCTTAGCAACGCAATCTCTTACACTACTGTGTCATCGGCTACTTTCTGGTCGTAGAAGGCACTAATAGCATAAGTCTCAAATCCCCTCTCAGCCTTCCGAGTTTGCCACCCATGGTTAGTGAGTGAGATCTGATTTAATATTTTTGAAGCTGCCTCCCAGCATAGTCTCATAAAATCTTCTCCAGATATGGTGTCTACCATAGATCTGGAGATGATGGTCAGGGCTCGGTAAAATATCTCTTATATGCTTGTCTCTGACAATCGATGATTGCGAACCATGCTCAGCTTCTTCTTAAACCTGAACCATGCCTTGTACATAGACTCTAACTGCAACTACCTAAAGTTATAAATTCTGTCCTTGAGCTGTAACATCTTAGATGGAGTAAAGAACTTGTTCAAGAATTGTTTGTGTAACTCGTTTCATATAGTGATAGAGCCTCTTGGCAGTTCACCTAACCATAAAGATATTCCTCCTACAGTGAGAAGGGGAATAGCTTCAGTCTAAGTGCTTCCTGATTTGCCCCTGGATTTTTATACGAACTACAGATCCCGAGAAAATTAGCAAGGTGCAAGTTTTTATCATCTGTAGGTAGACCTGCAAATTCACCTTTCAAATTAGAAGTTGGATCATTGCAGTCGTGATATCGAAATTGATGCCTGGGGGAAAAATAGAAGGAACTATGGCTCCAGTCTCTTCCAGCTCAACATATCCCAAATCTTCTTCATCATCTATATATGGCTGCACATACTGATATGTTGGGATTACTCGAACACGGGCACCTCTAGCTCTGTTCTGGTTTCCACCGAGTGTTGCTCGATGGTCTTCTGCATATCTTTGTTCAGATATCTCTGCCTCTCTAGCTACCTACTAAGCTTCTTCCATTGACCTCCTCTAATCTTAACTTGAGCTAATAGCTCACCAGTCTATTGATCAACAATATCCTTTACTCCTTCGGTAGGAGGGGGCGGTACAACATCACGAATCCCTTTAAGGGTTTCATCTCTTTATGTTCAGACAACCTACCAGTGGTATTAAGGGATTGACTCTACTCCATGTGCTAGGAATACATCGGTGTATGCCCAACTAAGAACAAAAAGAAAAACACAAAAACTGCAACAACTTCAAATCATAAATCAACACTGTTACCAGGCAACGGCGATAAAATTTTGATGGCGTCTAAACAATACCTCTTATCGGATGATGATATGGTCGCTGTCAAAATATAGTAAGCCAACATAGGTTGAGGTCAAATCCCAAGGGAACAGGTGGAAGTGCAGATCTCAACAGTTGTAGTCGGCGGGCAGAATAAGAAAAGTAAATGGGGTTTTGGATGTAGTAATCTTGAGATAGTAACTGTACAACCTTCGGTTGTAATCATTGTATGTGAACACTAGGATTGTGTTCCCCCTATCTTCTCAACTCCATAGGTTTGTCGTGTTTTGTTCAACCAACTCGATACTTTGCATGCAGAATCGATAACTTATGTACCTTCTTCAGTCTTTTGGAAAAGCAAAAGGATTTCACCCTTTACCTTTTGAGTCTCGGGATGTCGCCTTACTAACCCTTATCTTGATCCTAATTAACTATTACTTTTTGAGTCTCTAGTTATTAGATGAAACCTAACTGTCTTAGTAAGATAGAACCTAGAAGTGTAGATCGACATTTAAACTCCTAATTACTATTATCTTTATCTTTTCCTAGTCACTACTCCTCTTTTGGAGTAAGCAGCAATATCTAGGAGGAATCCTAATGTGTGCACCCATTAAGAAAATTATCATAACAAAGATAAATCAATGCATGCATGGGTATCGGTTCAGAATAACAAAAGAACTTCCCTACTTTGTCAATTCGCCAGGGTTTCCACAAGCCTAGCTATAAGTTTTAGCCGCTCATGCTTGTGAAGAAATCAATAACATTCATAATAGAAATCATAGATGAAATCACAATGATAAGAAGTAATAAAACCCACAACCGTAATTGAATTAATGAACCAAAGTCAATATAAGACAATACCAAGATCAAAATTGGATCTTGGAATCAAAATATATTTTTGAATATCAAAAGTGTGTAACTCCTACTAAATGGCACATAAAGGGTATTTATAATACATAATGAAACCTTAAAATTAAAGCCCAAATGAAATACAAGAAAATAGGGTCGATGGCCACATGTGGTCTGCAGCCCGCGGTCTGGTACTGAGTGCAAGTTATACTTGTGGTCCTGGGCCAGGGCGCAGGTACAAACCGCAGGTACAAACCGTAGGTACTGGATGGTAATTTTCTATAAGTTTAGCTCTCAAGATCTTTGAATTTTGGCACTTGCTTTTCCTACCTGTGGTCTGTAGGTCCTACATGTGGTTCATAGGTTGACATAGTAGGTGTCGGGAGTCATCCTTTTAGCTCTTTTTTTATTCTCAAACATGCTTTGCTCACGATAAAGCTGAAAATTGTCCCAAACATCCATAATTGCTCCAAAAATGGTCAAAAACACCTTTTCCCACCATTTTCATGAACTTATCATCCAAAACATGATTTCTTGCAAAACATTCCCAAAAGGCATCATATCTAACAAAATAACCTCAGAAACTTGCATCTTTTTCTCATTTTAAGCATAGAAAGTGCTATATTTATATAACACGTTAATAGTGGAGGTTCATACTAATCTAACTTGGTATCATACCATCACAGCTATACACCCATGGGGACAGCTTTGGAGAAAAATAAATGAAGCAATCACAAGTTAAAAATTCACTCAAGTAAGAGAAGGACCGGGTCCTATCTCTCGGGTGAGTACCAAAATAATGTGCCTTATTTTTTATAAAATTTCTATTTAAAAAGGCCACGTGTCCTATCTCATATGAACAAAAGTTGTCAATTTGGTTCAAATATAAAGAGTCACAGCGTTGTCATCAGACACATCTATTAAATAGGGTATCTCTTAAATGTCAAATGGTCATCTCTTCAATTATAAATTCAAATCCTCTTATTTTCTTCTCAATTAACTCAGAACATTATTCTCTTCCTAAAACTAAACTTGTCCTTTTCTTTCCCTCTCTAAAGTTTAAAATGGTTAAAATCCCATCCTCTTCAAACCCTATAAAAGAATCATCCACTGATCATCCTCAAGAGTCACAAAATACTTTACTCATCAGTCCTACTCTTGAAATCCCCAAAACCCTAAGTGAACAAATATTTGTTGACAATCCTGCATCCATCAAAGTTTTTGCTGAGTTAGCCTTGGAAGATATGAATCAAGGCCTTGACTCTCCAATTTAACAAGAGCTTTCATAACTAGAAATTCTCTCTCCTTGAAAGAACCAGAGTCCTCTAATAACCTACTAATTCCCGTTCATCTTGAAGAATTGATAGGTTCTGAAAAATCAGAAAATCATCCAATACCTAGTTCCTCTAGTGGCAAAATCCATATTTGCTCAACTATATAATGATGAAATTCCTATAAAGAGATATGATCCTATTAGTAGCATAAACTTAGGAGCTGAGAATTTACTTTTACATGCTGGTGATCCAAACAAAAAATCTGTAAGTATTAAGGAGAAATCAGTAAAGGAAAAAAATGAAGAGACAAGGAATGAAGGGGTGGTATTACCTCCAAAGGAGGAGGGTGAAGAAGATGAGGATAATCAACCCCTGAGTTGGAAATGAATAGACTAAAGGACAATAAAAGAAAAGAAAAAATTATGGACACTGGTGTACAAGGTACTAGATCCTATTCCACTATGGGACCTAAAAAAAAATTTATATTAGATGCCATGAATAAAAGTATGTCTTCTACTACCAAAAGAAGAAGACTCAAGAAAGTTGTCATTGCAGAGGAGGCAAATGTTAAAGTAGTATAGGTCGGAGAAGATGAGGATATTGACACTACTATTGTCATAGCATCTAAAAGGAAAAAACTAGAAGTTCATGGTGATGAAAGGACCAGGTCCTCTGATCCAAAGTCTGGGAGTCATGGTGCAAGCAGAAAGAAGCACATAGTTGTGAAAAGAAAGAAAGTGTCTAAGGGACCTGGTCTCATAAAGAGAAAATCTGATGGAGAGAAATATCTAAGTAGTTAATCAAAGAGAAGAAGAAAAGAGGAAGAAAAGAAGGTTGTCCCTAGATAAGCAAGGAATGTTGTCTTGGAAAATCAAAAAGTGTTGACCAGGAGAGTGTTTTGTCCAAAAATCTATGAAAAATCAAGGATCGTAGAACTGGTGGAGTATGTGAGGTATCAGGGTTGGCTTCACCTACTTGGAGAATTAGCCTCCATGGATTTCGAAAATAAAGATAGAGAGTTTTACTATACCATGGACTTCTCAGAAGATGGCCTAAGCTTAACTGCCTAGGTGCAAGAAAAGTCTATCTATTTGGATGAAAAAGCACTGGGAAAGATTTTAGATGTACCTATTATGGGAGTAAAATCTATTGTGATGGAGAAGCCTACCATCGAATTTATGATTGAAGTCTCAAAAGTGGGAGGAACTTCAATAGTTGCTGTAAAAAATGAGTTTTTAATCAAAGAGTTTCAGCTAGTATATGAGTTCATCACAAGGTTTTGTTATCAAGATTAGAGAAAATGACCATTGCCTCTGGTGTTGACCTGTTCCTAATAGAATGTTTGATGAATTTGTGTTGATAAGCTTACCTACTCTTATAATAGAGCACATGATAAAAATAATCTATGAGAAAGAAGGGAAATATAGAATGCCTTATGGGTACTTCCTAAACAAGGTGTTTGATCACTATAAAATAATTGGGACTAGGGGATCCCTGGAACAATTAAACAGAAGTTTAGTCTGACAACCTTGGTAGAGAATGAGTGCATTGAAGGAAAGGTTGGAACTGTTTCCCAAGTATCAGAACTCTTAGCCACTCAAGAAAATTAGAACCAAAAACTAGAAGAGTTGAGGATTCAACTAGCAATAAAGGACATTAAAATAGTTCATCTAAAAATACAAAATCAGATGATGTCCTCAGAATGACCTGGTGCTACTGAAGAACTAGCGACAAAGAATGTAGAGCTTAAAGAAAAAATTGCATAGTTGACTGGTGAAGTTCAAAGACTGAATGTTGAAGTAAAATCTCCCACCAAAAAATTACTAGATGTTCATGCTGCTGCAGCTGATAAATGGATATGTTGCTAAAATCATTCTCCCTTAAACCCCCATCTACCTGAATCCTGTTATGTCAGTCTCTTGAGTCAGTTTCCAGTTGCTATTCCTACAGTGGCCTTTGCAAATAGTTGTTTTATAATTTTTGGTACATTGTACTAGTACTGGTCTAATTGGATAATGAATGAATTTCTTCTCATGTTCTTCATTTGTTTCCTTTACTTTAAGCTATTCTTTATGTTAGTGTTGCCCTAGTGGACATGAGTTAATTAGTTTGTACTTATCTTTACTTATGGTTTACTATTAATCCTTTTCAATGATGCCAAAAAGGGGAATACTGATTTCATATAGTACGAAACAAGTATGATGTGTGTTGTGCAGGGACCAGGTACCATGTAATGATGATGACCAGTTACCATGTAATGATGATGTCATGCATGGCATGCTGATATGGCTGATAGAGGGAAGTATATGATATACTGAATAAATAAATGATGGGATCCATGTCGATAGGGGAGAGTGTGCAAATGCACTAAATATAGGTTCATGATGACAGGGGAAAGAAATCAAAGGTTTTTGCTGCAAATGACAACAAGGGACCAGGTCCTTGTGTTGCATAATAGTGATGGAGGAAGCATGATGATAGTGGTGGAACGCCTCGATAGTACACCCTGGACACCACACGGTGCTTGGAACTACAAGTGATCCCAAGCTAACCCATTAACTGGCATACTATTAAGTAATTAATTTAATATGTATAAAATAGTTGAGTTTACTGTGCGGAAATATAATCATGGCATAATCTGAATAAATACAATACTGATAAAGCTTACAATCTGATAAAACTTAGGAATGAACTAAATATACATAACTGACTCTGACTAACATCTATGAAGCCTCTACTATACTGATTATAGATAGTTAGGACATGCCTCCAACTACCATTAATCAATACATATGAAAAATAAATGAACTGTACATAAACTAAAACTTTCTGGAGTTCCCGAAATGAGAGAACTCATCACCTGCTGGCTGGAAACTGCAAATGTCTGATCATGATGTGCGGGCTACAAATGGTACCTACATTATAAAACAATGTAGTCACATAGACGTATATGTGGATCAATACTTCTGGAATGTACTGAGTAAGCAGGGGTGAATGCACTAAGTAAAACTGATTATGTATGAAATCTTAAAACATGCATGCTAAGTGTAAGTAGACTCACCAATAAGCTGGAATAAACTGAAAGATGAAAACATCTTAAAACATAAGTAAGAAACATAATTTGTTAAGATGGTGAATCACTACACTTAGTTTTTTAAAACTCTTTACTTTTGTAGAATAAGTAGAACTGAAGCTAGGATACGGTAAAACATGGATACTATATTAATATTGAGTCTGAAACTATGTGATGGAGACTGACATAACTCGAGGATCTAAATATACAATCACACAGAGCACGAATGCATAAACATACAAAACCCAACATAACATATACTAAACTTATCTGATTAACTGAATGAATGATAGTTGAATATTGGTCATGTACGGCTGAACTGTACTTAGTCTGAATAACTAGACTGAAACTGTGGAGTACTATGCTTATGAGGTAAGGACTATCAAAACAACATGAGATAACTGAGCATGAATGCATGGAAACTGTAATATTTGAAAATGCAAGACTAAGTGTATATCTGTTATGGTACTGAGTTAATCCGTAATTTAAAAGACTGAAAACTATTAAACTGAATATCTGAAAGTTTGTACACTTAGTCAAGCAATCCTGAATTGAAGAGATAATGAATACTGTACTGAGACTGTGGGAGCTATCATCTAACCGACATGCCCCAATTAAGAGTTAATTGGGGTCCAACCTTTGACACCAATTAAAAGGGTGTCAGTACCGTGCCACGGGTACTAACACTGGCTGTGTGGATCCACTGAAATAAAGTCCCGAAGGACTAAAAAGTCACCCTCTGCTGGCAAGTGCTCTAGTGAGATATGGGTCAACCCTCAATTGGCAGGTTAACATCTCTAACCTATGTTGGCTACGTAGTTCTGGAATGCAGGGACTGCTACGAAAGGTCACACCCTCAACTGGCAGGTGAGCCCCCATTCCTGGGTTCGCTTGGTGCTAAATCCTACTCCCAACTGAACCGACTCAGAATACTGAACTTATCTAAACTTGACTGATAGGATAACTGACTGAACTGATAATACTCATATGTGCCTAAAAAACATTCTGATAGTACTAGGACAAAGTAAACAACTAAATTTTGGGTATTCATAAAGCAATAACAATAAGAACACATAAGAGAATTTGAAACCATAATACGTAAGCATTATTTAAAGAAACCCATCACTTGGGCATTTCCTCAAACACATGGAGATTAATACTATAATATGGGACAATTCATCAAACACATGGGGATCATGAACTTGAACATGAGAATATCTTAAACATGGGAGCATGGCATGATTACATAGCTAAAATCATGAATTGGGAAATTTACATGAAATTCGCTTGAAATAGGACATGGGTGTTTAATCAAAATATGTAAAGATCATAGCTTGAACCTAAGCATGTCTTAAATATGGGTGAACAATAGAGTTACATGGCAAAATTCATAACTAGTGGATTCATCTTGAAATTGACTGAACATGATATGGGAATTTCATCAAACATATGGAAAGCGTGAATTTAAAACATGGGAATATTGCTAAAAATTATGGATTTAGGATCTATCATGAAATTCACTTTAATAAAGAATGGGAAACTCAAATTCATACATGAGGAATTCAAAATCTTACATGGGATCATACATGGGATGAATTTAATTTAAATCACCATGGAAACATGAAATTCAATCTTCTTGAACATACAAAATATCATCATGACAAAAAGTTCATTCTTTAATTGAAGGAAAAGGGTTTTGGGCTCCATGGGTGAACGGGGACCCATGGATGAACTCCCACATACCTTAAAACTTTAAATCTTAAAGAAGACATAAAATCTTGAAAGCTTTCTTGAATTGGAAAACTTTGATTCTTGATTTTTCTTGAAGAGGAGGGGATGGAATGGATGATCTTAAAGGGGATTGATTAGGGTTTGTTGTTGAGAGTAAAATAGGATAATGGGGGCAAATAATGCCCTAATGAATGCTTAAAATAGTGTTTTTATGACCTGGGTTGAGGTGGAAAAAGATCCAATTGCCTCTCATTTATTTAAACCAAAAATTCATAAATTGGAGTTTGAAGGCTCACCGCGACGCGGTATAATCGTGGTGGCTTACTTCCTCATACGAAAAATGTCATAACTTTTCACTCGGGTATCGGATTAAGGAAAACTTGGTATCATTGGAAAGATAATTCAATTATCTATAATTTGGTGGTTATTGAGCCAAAAAATTCCACATAAATCAAAAGTTATACACTTTCAAAGTTGACCCTTGTAGAATCGACTACCAAACTTTGAAAAAATCAAAGGATCTTAGATCAACTTGGCTCTAAGTGATTTCCATGTACATTCTTCCCCTAATAAGCACCTCGCAAACTAGGATAAAGATCATGACACATGAATTTGAATTATGAATCAAGAACATGATAAAAACACCTTCAGCGCAATGCGCCAATCGTGACACCGCTATAGCCACCGCGACGCGCCATAATCGCGGTGAGCTACTATTTAGGAAATCTAAACGTGGTCCAAACCTCGTCCGAAAAATCCAAAACTTACCCGAGAGATCCTACTTGCACCCCTGAATATGAATTAACTCAAACACTTACGTCTCGGGGTCGAAAAGGTCACTTTACAAAAATTGTCAAAGTTAATAGGCCAAAACTTTAGCTAAGACTCCAACACTTAACTAAATTTTCAGGATTTTAGCATCTTATACAAGCACTAGGAGTTGAACTGAACTAAGAAAAATATGGGGTAATACAAGGGGGAACATTCATCTTCAGGTGGTAATCACACTGATTATATATGATGAATGTGACTGATGCTCAAATCTGAATGGTTGGTTTGTCATCATCAAAAAGAAGAAAAATTTTCTATATGTAGTTTGGATAATGAGCAGCTAACTACAAGGGACCAGGTCCCTGGATGTGCAAGATATAGTACAGCCGACACACATTTTCTATATAGTTTTGTCATCTTGTGTAACAAACTTGCAGGGGATATTTTGTACTAATTAGGACAGCTGGTCTAATATCTTTCAACCCTAATCATCACTCAACTATAAAAGAAAAGAGACGTATCTTCATCAAATAGGTTTTGACAATTACAAAGAGTGAAGAAAGGCAGCAAAAACCCTATTTCAACATTATTCAAGATTTTAGCTATTTATGAGAGACTAAATTGAAATTGTTCTTGGGTGAGTATTGATTTGTAAAAGAACTACTCATGATATAAGAGTAGTATTTTATTTTGTGAGTGCTTAGGTAGAGTTACCTAAGTTTGGTACTAATTAGAGCTAATTAGTGTAGAAGGTCCTTGGTAGAGTTGCCAAGATGAGCTTGTAGTAGAGTTTCTATAAGCGAAAGAAGACTAGAGGTAGGCTGAAATCTAGACTGTAATCAAGAGGTTGATTATAGTGGATTTCTTGAAGAACTTGTGAGGTCAAGCCGTAGTTTTTTCCTTTCTGAATTTTCATGTAAAAATCTTGTGTTCTTACCTTTCTGCACTGCCTTTATTTTTTTAGCACCTCATAGTTGCTTTATTGTTCTATCATTTGTGTTTGACTTTAGGAGACCTGGTCCCTCATTGTGTGGTGCAACCCCCAAAGGTTCCAACAGATATTCACTGGTTATACAATAATACAAACTTTATAATTAACACAAATAAGATCACAATTCACATTATCATATGAAAGTGCTTTTTTTGTTTTTTATGAAAGAAATAAAATAATCAAAAGTATCGTTCTAACATATTTATAGTAGGTTATTAAATGGTTAATTTTAAACTATGCAAATATTGCATATTGTCAAAACAATTTGTCCTGTAAACATCATTGGTCAAATTTAATTTTTCTTTTAACTAGAACTTACTGTGGTACTATACATATCTAAGTTTGAAAGAAGATAATCTCAATTGGTTAAGAGACTCGTGCTAATAATATGTTATAAAATATAAAGCAGAAAAGAAGAATAGAAAGAGAAGAGAGAATAATTCTTATTTCTCTTAAGAATTCTTATGGGGTTTCATTACAATGAAGAAAAAACTTTTTTATTTATTGAAGAAAACTAACTTCGTCTTAAAAATTGAGTAAATAAAAATTTATTATATATAATAATATATTTATAACAAAGAGGCCTATTAACCAAATATTCTCCTTTATATCTTTTCTCTTTATTTTAAAAAGCTACGGACTAAAAATGTAACAAATAAAGTGGTCCAAAGGAATTATAATTACTAAAAATTACAAAAATATACAACTTATATTTTCAATATTACAAAAAATCCTAACTCCCTAAACATATTACAAAAATCCCAACATATACACAGAATGTTATGTATATGTCGGCTATGTTATGTATATTAATAGGGAGAGAGAGTAAAATAATTAAAAAAGTGGGAGAGAGTGTAATTACTTTCAAAAGGTTGGTATTTATGTTATTTATACTTATAATTATAGGGTTATGACCTTAGTAGGTCGGAAAATCAGTTTCAAATGAATATGCTATGCCTGATACTTATTAGGATCTGCAAAAGAAAAAAAGTAAACGAAGCAAAGCAACCTAGCATCGACAGACCAGGGGCGGCTCTATCCCTTAGGTAACCACCTAAGGTCCCCAATTTGAGGGGCTTATTTTTTTTTAGCAATAATAAATTTATTATATGATTTTTATAAAAGAAATATTTTGTACTATTTATTTTTTTATTTTTAGTTCATTTCAAAAGAAAAAAAAATTATTTTTTGTCAACTTTTTAGTTTCAATTTTTTCACAAGACATGTTTAAGATTATAATATTAAAGAATATTTTGTTATATTTTATATATCTCTAGTTTAAGATACAGGGTGTGTTTGGTATGAAGGGAAAATGTTTTCCATGGAAAATATTTTCCTGAAGGAAATGTTTTTCATGGAAAATACTTTTCTAGAAAATATTTTCCTGAAAACAAGTCGATTTCTTACTTGTTTTCTTATGTTTGGTTGGTGAGTGAAAAATATTTTTTCAAAAAAAAATTCTAGTGTTTGGTTGGTGAATGAAAAATATTTTTTAGAAAATACATTTTAGTGTTTAGCTAAAAAGTAAAAATTCATTTTAGAAAAATAATTTTTGACCTCGAATTTTACATTTTTTAGGTTGTGTTCGATATGAAGGAGGAAAAATATTTTCTAAAAAAAGCTATTTCTTACTTATAATCTTGTGTTCGTTATGCAGATTAGGTAAGTATATATTTTCTAAAAGTATTTGTATATATTTTAACAAAAACAATGAGAATTAATAGGATAAGAAGAGTGGGATAAGAAAAATATTTTAATTTATTTAAAAAAAAAATTAAAAATATTTTTTTTTCGGTGAGGGGGTTGGTAGGTGAGGATTGGGGTTGTCAAAATAGGTAGTAGGGGTGAAATTGATTTCTTTTAAAAATAAATTAATTTTTTTGGGAGGGGGGTTGGGGGGTTGGTAGTGGGTGGGGGTCGATGTAAGGGAGTGAGGGTAGGGTAAGAATTTATTTTTTTAAAATAAATTTAATTTTGCTTAGGGAGGGGTGGGGAGGTCGGGTAGGGGGTAAGAAAAAAATTTGATATTTTTTTAAAAAAATAAATATTTATTTTTGGAGGGAGTAGGGGTTTGAGTTTTAGGATAGGAGATGAGGTAAGGAAAAAAATTGAAATATTCTTTTTGACTGGAGGGTGGTAGAGGGTGGGGGTAGGGGTAGGAGAGTAAGGGGGAGGTAAGGAAAAAATTCAAAAAATAAATTAAAGTAATTTAATTTTTTTAAAGGTGGGGGCGAGGGAGGGGAGGGGGGAGGGGAGGATAGGGGGAAGTAAGAAAAAAATTGATTTTTTTTTTTAAAAAAGTATATTCAAATTGGAGGGAGGGGGTTGGGTTTTCAATTTTGGGTAGGGGATGTGGTAAGAAAAAGTTTGAAATATTTTTTTTGGATGGGGGTGGTAGGGGGTGGGGTGGGGTGGGGATAGGGGATTAGGGGTCGAAGTAGGAGTGAGTGATTTGATAATCGTATGAATATTTCAATTTAAAAGTGAGGTTAAAAGAGGGTTTTGAAAAATATTTTCGTTGCTTTTTAAAGGAAAGTTATTTTCCTTAGATTTGAGAAAACTAAGTTGATTTGAAAAATATTTTATAAAATATTTAAGCCAACCAAACATGAGAAAATTGGAAAATATTTTTCAGAAAATGTTTTCCTTCATATGAAACACTTTCACGAGATTTGAAGATTTTCTTTACTTTGTTAAACTTTAAACATCATATAAAATCAAAATAGACATACATATTGAAACGAAAGGAGAGAAATACATTAACAACTTTGCAGAGATTTCTTATGGAGCAATACTGAAGGAAAGAAGAAAGTGGCATTAGTGGCATAGGATAAACTATGTATGCCAAAGAAAAATAGAGGGCTTAATGTCAAAGGATGTTATAACTAGAATGTTGCATCAGTATGTAAACTACTATGGCAATTAGTTATGAAGGAGGATGTGCTATGAGTGAAGTGGGTTAATGGTATCTATATGAAGAACAATGTAAGTATATGTGATCACTCAGCACCAACAGACAACAGCTAGTATTGGAGGAAGTTAAATAGCCTCAAGTCTCAAATGTTTGATTGGTATCAAGGTGATAGGTATACTCTCACTCCCAATGGTGCATATTTTGTATCCAAAAGTTACCAAGAACTCTTGGGACCTATCCCAAGATTGCATAAGGCTGATATGATTTGGAATTCTGTGATGCTTCCAAGACAAAGCTGATATGATCTGGAATTCTGTGATGCTTCCAAGACAAATATTTATCACTTGGTTAGCATGTAAAGGTAGACTATTAACAAAGGAAAGGATGATGAAATTGAACATTCTAGTAGATGATATGCAATGCTGCCTCTGTGATGATAATGCACTGGAAACTCCCAAACATTTATTTATGGAGTGCTCATAGATATCTGGGGTAAGAGATTTGTTGAGTACATGATTAGGCATCCAAATACAAAAGAAAGAAGTGTCTGACAATTTCAAGTGGATAAAGAGAAGAAGATGGAAGCAGTTTCAAAAGGAAATTATTGCGGCAGTTTATTAAGCATTGGTTTACCATACTTGGTAGGCAAGGAATAGAAAGATTTTTCGAAAATAAATGTAAATATAGCTGGAACGACCCACATCTAAGGGCTCACTATACTCTCAACTTTTGAGTACTTCACCAAATGCACAAATCATAGAGAGAATAACCATATAGCTGAATACATTAGATTAGAAGGAAACTGAATTAAGGGAATAGTACCTTCATCTTGATTCGAACTCGTGGAGAAAAGATGAGGGTAACTAGCTCGCATGTCTGCTTCTGCTGCCCAAGTGGCACCCTCGACAGATTGATTTTGCCACAGAACTTTAACCAAGGGAACTTCCTTGTTCCTCAGTCTACGGACTTGATAATCTAGGATTTCAACCGGGATTTCATCATACGAAAGGTTATCCTGAACATCACAACCTTTCGACGGATCAACAACAACATAGTCTCCAATGTGATTCTTGAGCATAGAAACATGAAACATCGGATGGACAGCTGACAACTCTGCAGGCAACTCAATCTCATAAGCTGCTTTCCCAACACGATTCAAAACTCTATAAGGGCCAACATATTTGGGACTCAGCTTCCCTTTCTTTCCAAATCTTTTCACCCCTTTCATGGGTGAAATTTTCAAGTACATATATCACCAACTTCAAACTCAAGAGCTCTTCTTCTCACATCTGCGTACGACTTCTGACTCTGGGCTATCTTCAACCTCTCCCGAATTAACTTAACTTTCTCCATAGCCTCAAATACATCATCAAGTACAATCCCAACAGCTTCACCCACACCCAACCAACCTATGGGCGATCTACATCTTCTCCCATACAAAGCTTCAAATGGAGCCATTCCAGTGCTAGCATGAAAACTATTGTTGTAAGCAAATTCAATCAACGACAAATGTTCATCCCAACTTCCTTTGAAATCAAGAACACAAGCCCTCAACATATCCTCCAAAGTCTGGATAGTCCTCTCAGCCTGACCATCTATCTGCGATGAAAAATAGAGCTAAGATAAACTTGGGTGCCAAGACCCTTCTGAAAGGCTCTCCAAAACTGAGAAGTAAACTGAGTACCTCTATCGGAGACGATAGACAACAGAACTCCATGCAACCTGACTAACTCTCGAATATACAACTTAGCATAGTCCTCCGCGGTGAAAGATGTATGCACTGGCAGAAAATGTTCTGACTTAGTCAACCTGTCTACCACGACCCAAATAGAATCATGATGAAGACGAGAGAGAAGTAAACCGGTCACGAAATCCATATTCACCACTTCCCACTTCCAAGTAGGAATATTAAATTCTTGCATCACACCAACGGGTCTCTGGTGCTCTATCTTTACCTGCTGGCAAGTTGCACACTTTTCTACGAACTTTGCTATATCATTTTTCATACCATTCCACTAATAAATTTCCCGCAAATCGCGGTACATCTTGGTAGCACTGGGATGAATAGAATACCGTGCGCCATGCGCCTCAGCCATAATTCTCTACCTTAGATCATCAATATCAGGCACACACAATCTATTCTGAAATCTCAATACATAATCTCTCCCTTGGGAGAAAACTTCCACCTTTTGGTCTTTAACTGATTCTTTCAGTTCGACCAAATGAGAATATGTATCTTGCTTCTCCTTCACTTTTGAAACTAGGGAAGATTCAGAACTACTTTGGACCCAAACATTACCCTTAACTGGGTCAAGCAATCTAACACCTAACCTAGCCAAACGATGCACTTCACGAGCTAAGTCTCTCTTATCTTCCTCAACATGTGCTACACTACCCATGGACGATCTGCTAAGGGTATCTGTCACTACATTGGCCTTGCCCGGGTGATACAACATACGCATATCATAGTCCTTCAATAATTCTAACCATCGCCTCTGCCGAAGATTCAACTCTCTCTGAGTGAACACATACTGTAAACTCTTATGATCCATAAAGACATCAACATAAACACCGTACAAATAGTGTCTCCAGATTTTCAAAGCAAAAACCACTGCAGCTAACTCGAGGTCATGGGTCAGATAATTCTTTTCATGAGGTTTCAACTGCCTGGAGGCATA
Source organism: Capsicum pubescens (assembly GCA_030864215.1). Taxonomy (NCBI): domain Eukaryota; kingdom Viridiplantae; phylum Streptophyta; class Magnoliopsida; order Solanales; family Solanaceae; genus Capsicum; species Capsicum pubescens. The sequence continues at coordinate 101,274,343 of CM061542.1, forward strand.
GGCTACAACCTTACCCTTGTGCATCAACACACAACCCAAACCAACTCTGGAAGCATCACAATATACCACAAAATCATCTACACCATTAGGCAGGGTCATCATAGGGGCTGAAGTGAGTCGAGTCTTCAACTCCTGAAAACTCTACTCGTAAGAATCTGACCACTAGAATTTAACCTTCTTTTGGGTCAACTGGGTCAAAGGAACAACAATGGAAGAGAAACCTTCGACAAAACGACGGTAGTAGCCAGTAAAACCGAAGGAACTCCTAATATCAGACGGGGAAATAGGTTTAGGCCAATTCTTCACAGTTTTTACCTTTTGAGGATCAACTCGAATACCATCAGAAGAAATAATATGACCCAGAAAGGCAACTGACCGAAGCCAAAATTCACACTTGCTAAATTTGGCAAACAACTGTTGATCCCTAAGGGTCTGTAAGACAATTCGAAGATGATCTGCATGGTTGTTTTCACTCTGGTAATATACAAGGATATCATATATAAACACAATAACGAACATATCTAGGTACGGTCTAAACACCCGATTCATGAGGTCCATAAAAGTTGTCGGGGCATTTGTTAGCCCGAAGGACATGACCAAGAATTTAAAATGACCATAACGAGTACGGAAAGTCATCTTTGGAATATCACACTCTCTGACTTTAAGTTGTTGATAACCAGATCTTAAATCTATTTTCGAGAAGTAGCTGGCACCTTGCAGCTGATCAAATAGGTCATCAATTCTAGGAAGAGGGTACTTGTTCTTGACTGTGACCTTGTTAAGCTGACGATAATCAATGCACATGCGCAATGAACCATCTTTCTTTCGCACGAATAGAACGGGTGCACCCCAGGGAGACACACTGGGCCTTATAAAACCCTTATCAAGAAGATCATTGAGTTGTTTTTTCAACTCCTTAAGTTCTGTGGGGGCTATACGATACGAAGGAATAGAAATAGGGTGTGTATGAGGGAGAAGATTAATTCTGAATTCTATCTCCCTATCGGGAGGTACCCCTGGGAGACCTTCCAAGAAAACATCAGGAAACTCATTGACAACTCTAAGAGACTGAATAGTTGGAGTCTCAGACTTAGTGTTCTTAACTTGGACTAAACGATAGATACAACCCTTGGATATCAATTTCCTAGCTTTAAGATAGGATATGAAATGACGTTTAGGAGATACAGAATTTTTAGACCACTCAAAGACTGGCTCATTGGGAAACTAAAACTTGACTACCCGGGTACGACAGTCTATAGACGCATAATAAGAGTGAAGCCAATCCATACCCAGAATAATATCAAAATCAACCATGTCTAGCTCAATCAAATCTGCAAACATGACCCTGTTAAGAACAGTGATAGGACACTTTTTATATACTTGCTTAGCAACAACAGATTCACCCACTGGTGTAGAGACTAGAAAAGGCTCAGAAATCTTTTCAGCACTGATTTCAAAATTCACAGCCACCAACGAAGTCACATAAGAAAGACTTCACCAAGGGTCCATTAACACATACACATCGAAATAAAATACACGAAGTATGCCAGTAACAACATCTGGTGAATCCTCTTGCTCCTGGCAGGGTGGTATAGCATAAAAGTGACTCTGGCGCTGACCACCTGCAGTACTAGACGAGGCTCCCTGAGGAGGAGTAGGACGAACTACAAGGGCTGGAGCACTAATAGTCTGACTCTGAGGACGAACATCGCGACTCCCCTATCTAGCATATGGGCAATCTCTGAACTTGTGGCCCAACTTACCGCAACCAAAACAACCCTTCTGACCGACTAAGCACTCACTGGGATGGTCTCTACCGCACTTCGGACATGGGGGAAGACGAGGTCTGTTACTCACACTATCCTGGGACCTAGACATAGTAAGCCTACTACCCTGCTCTGGCCTAATTCTGAATGCATGAGTACTGGCTGATGAAGGCGCTGACACAAGAGAACGACTCTGGAACAGAGGGCGGATCCCTCCAAAAAATCTAGTCTGACTATAACCCTGTTGCTCTGGTCTAATTCTCTTATTCCCTCTTATTCTCTCTCTCTCTCACCTTCACTTTGTCCGCTTCAATCTGCTGAGCATGAATCATTAGTCTTGAAAGGTCCATGTCCCTATTAAGCATAGCGGATTTACAGTCTTTCACAACATGACCAGATACACGGGCCAAGAACTTACTCATACTAGTTCTAGAATCAGCCATCATACCGGGAGCATACTTAGATAACTGGTTAAACTTATGGCAATACTCTTAACTGTCATGGGGCCCTGTCTCAAGTTCATAAATTCTTCTAATTTTGCTTCCCTCAGCTCCGGGGGAAAGAATCTGTCTAAGAAGGCATCTTAGAATAATTGCCAAGTCACAGGAGTATCATTCTCCCCTCTACTCTTCCTCCACATCTCCACCCAATCATAAGCAACATCTTTTATTCGATAGGCAGCCAATTCAACACTCTCCTCCTCAGTTACGTGCATAACCTGAGTGATCTTTCTCACTTCATCTAAATATATTTGTGGGTCCTCACCTACTTTCGACCCATAGAACTCAGGTGGATTCATTCTCATAAAGTCACGAACCCGGGCTGTAGCAGAATTATTTCCTTGCGGGGGTAGAATAGTAGCCTGGGTGTTGACTTGGGTGTTGGCAGTGACCGCCTGGGCTAGCGCTTGGAAAGCTGCCCAGAATTCGGCGTGGGACACTTTCTCACCTAAAGAATCAAAGGGTTGAGGCCATTCGTTTTTTCTGTGAGCTCTACGATGAGGCATTTTCTGTCATAAGAGAGCACGAATTAACAACAGAGAGAAACAGTCATAGGCACGATAGACTCTTGAAAGAAAAAAACATTTTTTCCTAAAATGTCCCGTAGCCTTTTGCTCATAGATGTGGCGCGCTACACACCGATGATCAAGACTCTACGTAACGCGTCTTATCAGACTCCCTAGGACTTCTTGAACCTTATGCTTTGATACCAAGCTTGTAACGCCCCAAGAACCCATCCCGAGACGTCACATGGTGCTCAAGGCCACACGTGGCCTCAAGCTAACCCTCTAAGCCTGTCATCACTTTCAGAACTCATTATAACGCAAATCATGCTAAGATAAAGAGGAATAACCATGTCATGAACATACTGAAATACGAAGTAATACTTCCCTATACAAACAAAATACTAAAATCTCTGTATATGCTGGTACATTAGTCTGACAAGGCCTCTACTACATAGGACTAAGGAGCCATTGGGACAGATCCCCAACTGACTCGTACTGAACTGAAAGTAAACAACCATCTATTAACAAGACAAAATGGGAGACACGGGTCCTCGAACCATGAGGACTCACCAATCGCAGAAATGTAGATGGAGGTACTCAAAGATCACTGTCGATGCTAAGACTGAGCATCTGGACCTATATCATGAGGAAATATAGAATACAAAGGAGTATGAGAGTCAGTACTTGGGAATGTACTAAGTATGTGGGGGTGGATGCAACATTTTAAATAATATCATAAATGTATAAGAAAATCATGCATGCTGACAATAATAACTCTCTTCGCTTGAATTATCTAAAACATCATTTTCGTAAGTCATCAAAAATAACATATGCTTCATAAATCTCATAAATCATTTAACTCAACTCAAACTCTTTGACTCATGACTTAGAGTGACTCAGTAACTCATGGTACTTAGATCATTATGGGCGTGGGAGTTTCTTATAACCGACATAACTACACCATGTGAGCCGCATGGAGTCCAACATTTTGCCCTCCTAAGGAGAGAACCCTACATTGGCGGGGGTGCTGTACTCTTGCTAAGAAGTACGACCTTAATCTCGTTATCACAATCACATACTCCTCTTCTGGCCCACAATTATCAACATCAATCCTACGGTGGCACGTAGTTTTGGGGAAATACCACATTTCCTGCTCGGTGCTAAATACTCCTCCCAGACTCAGCTCAGAACGCGTTAGGAAATTCACCTTAATCAATATCAAATCATGGGTCTATTTTATAGACCAAAACATAAATATATATCTCATCTGTAAATCATAAACATCTTGTGGATTCCTAACCCGACTCAACTCAACACAATCTTTCTTAACGTCAAGTACATTTGCTTTTCGAATTATTTTCAAATATCAAAAACTTCAAGGAAACATCATAGGACTCATTCTTGACTTTCAATCTCAAATATCGATATATATTCAATAGCCAAATTTCTCATGGAAAGGCATAACTCATGACACTTGTCTTAAATCGCTTAGAAATCATCAATACGTAATGACCATATACAACTCATGGAATAAATTCTCAATTTAAGAAACATGATGGTGAAATAATCATAAATATCAAAATTATTCAACTCAAATCTCATAAATCATAAATAATAGAAAGTAAATATTTAGGCACAAGAACGAAAGGAGTGTTCTTGTTCAAGCCCCACATACCTTGGATTATAATTTTGGAGATGTATAAACTTGTTTGGAACTTCCTCCTTACATTTTTTAGCTAAGATCCTTAATGCCTTTGACTAGGGGAGCTTAATTCTTGGACAACTTGGAGAAATCTATGGAAAATCCTTGAATTTCTTGGAAGAAGATTGAATTTTTGGGTTTTGGAAGAAACCCTAATTTCTAGATGTTTCTTGGAAGAGGAAAAGAGAAAAAAATGAATGGTTATTCTCTACTAGGATATATAAATAAGACCATATGGGGCGGAAATGACCCAAATACCCTTTTTGAAAAAACTGAAATTCGCTGATCGGGGCCTGTGACGGTCGATCTGACGGTCCGTTAAGTCTCATGACGGTCCACCAGATCGTCCGTCACTCGAGGGCCAAAACTGGAACGTTCTGCCTCGTCGTGACGGTCGAAGTGATGGTCCGTCAGGAAACTGATAGTCCACCAAGTCGTCCGTCACTCGAGGGAAAGAAACGAGACATTCTGTCTCGACCTGACGGACCCCTTGACGGTCCGTAAACTTTTTGACGGTCCACCATCTTGGCCGTCACACGATGACCAGGAAGAGGGGTCACTGCCTTGGACTGACGGGACACTTAACGATCCACCAAGGACCTGACGGTCTGCCAGGTCGACCGTCAAACCTGAGCGATCCGATAACGTTTAGTAAAACGGCCATAACTCCCTCGTCCGATGTCGAATTTTGATGAAATTGATATCGATGAAAAGCTTATTCAATGCTCTACATGACAAAAAGTAGAAATTAGAGAAATACAACATGGTTTAAACATAAATCACTTTGGAAGTCATACATATCCACTTAAAAGACGGATTTAGGCTTAAGAAACGATCGGGGTATTACAACATCTTAAGGAATAAATTTAAATTTAAAGGAAAATATTACATACTACTCACTCCGTCCCAAATTATGTGTCACCATTTGATCGAAAACGATATTTAAGAAATAAGTATTGATTTGTTAAAGTTATAAAATTACCCTTCTTAAAGAAAGGAGTAATAATATTTAAAATGAAAGTGGGACCACTTTTAATTGAAAAAATAAATAAAAAGAGGAGTAAATCAAATGGGATCACTTAGGATAAAATTGTAATTGTGTCTTTAAAAACTTACCAAAGAAAAAAAGATGATAAATTAAAAAGAAAATGACGACACATAATTTAGGACAGAGGAAATAACTTTTTAAAAAACCTTAAGGCGCTTTAGACCCCGGACTTGAGCGGTCGCTGTGACAGACACGTCACTCAATTGGCCGAAAAATCGCATAGGCCATAGCTAACTTCATCTTAGCTTTCTAAATAAAATGGTGCAAAATTTAAGCCTTTAAGACAATACCACAATGAATATGATCCCTTTTCTCACTTTCTCCTTTTACCTCCTTAACTTCTTTTCATTCTCTTCTTCTCTAATCTCCTTTTCTGTAATCCCAAAAACCTTATCAAAATCTGGTGATTTTGTTACAATCCAATGGAGTGGTATCCAGTCACCATCTAAGCTCGATTGGTTAGGAATTTACTCCTCACCTAGCTCAAACCACGACAATTTTATTGGATATATTTTCCTTTCTTCAACTCCCGAATGGGAATCCGGGTCGGGTTCCATTTCCATTCCTTTAGTCAATCTTCGATCTGGGTATCAGTTTCGGATATTCAGATGGACCGAATCCGAGGTTGTCCCGGAGTTAGTGGATCATGATCACAATCCGTTGCCGCAAACAAAGCATCTTCTTGCGGAGTCGGAGGAGATTGGGTTTGAACCGGGTCGGGGCCCCGAACAGGTTCATTTGGCACTTACGGGTCGTGAGGATGAGATGCGTGTTATGTTTGTAACTCCTGATGGGAAAGAGAGTTATGTGAGATATGGGTTGACCCGGAATGGATTGGGTCGGGTTGTGAAAACTCGGGTAGTGAGGTATGAGCGGGAAGATATGTGTGATGCTCCAGCTAATAGTAGCATTGGTTGGAGAGATCCAGGGTATATACACGATGGAATTATGCTGAATTTGAAAAAGTTAAAGAAGTATTATTATCAGGTACTCCCACCGTTTCATTTTACACCTCTAACAACATATTAATTAAAACTGTATTTTACTAAACTAATCTTAATATTTTAGAACTCAATTTAGACATGGAGTACTACTTTTGAAGTTATTTAATACGAGTAGTATGAGAAAGAAGTAGTAAAACTCTATTGATTTGCAAAAGTAGACAAGTAAATTGAAAGATCTCTTTTTAATATATGAGTCAACTAAAATGAAATAGAGGGAGTAGTATTTGGATCTTAATATTCTTAAAACGTGAGTGATATGTCCAGACCACATGAGCTAATTTTAATTAGATGCGATTAAAGCTTAGTTGTTATTATTACACTAACGTTAACTTTGAGTAAGGATAAAGGAAAAAGGTGAAGTTTACCCCTTTACTTTGGATAATTAGCTAAATATATTTTTTATCATATTTTGGGTCAAATTTACCCTCTATGTCACACTTTAGGTAAAATTTATGCTCATTGTCATACTTTGAGGCTAAATTTACCCTTCTACTTTGGAAAAATGGCTAAATATATCGTTCGTCATACTTTGGGGTCAAATTTACTCTTGATGTCATATTTTGGGTCAAATTTACCCTTGTTGTTAAAAAACTTTTCACATGTACGTTTCCTTTAATAGGAAAGCCCAAATTAATGTTAAATGCCTCATTTTTAAAAAAATAAAACACACTCTAATATAACTTGTCTGACCTGACTGGAGCCTCAAAAATATAAACAAATATACTTCTTTCAGTTCCGTTGATCAAATTTTCCCAACGAGATTAAGCCACTAGATATTTATCGGTACATAGCTCATGAAAAATTGATCTGCATCAATGCAAACACAAAAAAATATCCTCCTCCCTTAGTTCATGGATCCCCATCAGTGCAACATGAAAAATGACATATAGTGGTCAAACAATAGATTAGGCCCATTGAATATTTCTTTGGATTATTGAGTTAAGATATCTCCTTATGTGTCAATCGTGATATCTCTTCATTCTTATGTCTTTATATACAATTTGGATTTACATAAATTTTTCATCATGTCATTTGCTGAGGAAACTTATCCACTCATTCTAGAATTTAGATGCACATTGAATTGCATATCAAATTTTGAAATTTGAACATAACTGGAACAAGAGTAGAGTTTGTAATAAACATTTTCTCAAATTCCATGCTTTTGCGTTATCCCATTTATTATTCATTTAAACAACTTACGAATATTGCATGTTGAAAAAAAAGTATATTCGTTCATTGAAAAAATTCGACCAACAGAATTGAGGGGGTATATTTGTTTGTCTTTTTTGTGGCTCGAGTCGGGCCGGACGAGTTAGATTAGAGTGTGTTTTATTTTAAAAAATGGTGCATTTTGATTTGAGTTTTTCTATGAAAGAAAGGATACATATGAAAAGTTTCTTAACAACGATGGTAAATTTGACTCCAAAGTATGACATCAAGGGTAATTTTGACTCTAAAGTATGATGAAGAGTATATTTAGCCAATTTTTCAAAGTAGAGGGTAAATTTGGCACTAAAGTATGACAACAAAGGTAAATTTGATTCCAAAGTATGATAAATGGTATATTTAGTCAATTTTTTAAAGTAGAAGGGTAAATTTAATGCTATATGAAATTTAGATTACTTCTGTTAGGTCTAAGATTCTAGGTTGAGTCAGACCTCGGCAGACTATAATACTTTATAGGTATTGAGGTTGCACAGTCCAGATCAGGTATTGTTATTTCTCAATGCAAGTATGCTTTAGACATTCTTGAGGAGACAAGAATGATGGGATGTGGACCCATTGTCAATGGATCCAAATGCTAAACTTCTGCCGGGACAGGGGGAGTCACTCAGTGATCCTGGAAGGTGTAGGCGGTTGGTTGGAAAGTTGAATTATCTCACAGTGACTAAATCGAATATCTCTTTTTCCGTGAGTGTTGTAAGTCAGTTTATGACTTCACCCGTGATAGTCATTAGGATGCAGTTGTTCGTATTTTGTGATATATAAAGCCATTTCCAGGTAAAGGACTTCTCTTTGAATATCCAGGCCATGAGCATATCATTGGATATACAAATGCTGATTGAGCAGGATCACCTTCTGATAGACATTCTACATTCAGATATTGTGTTTCAGTAGGAGGTAATTTGGTGTCCTTGAAGAGTAAGAAACAGAGTGTGGTTGCTTGATCTAGCGCCGAAGCAGAATATCGAGCAATGGTTGCAGCAACTTGTGAGCTGGTTTGGATCAAACAATTGCTGAGAGAACTAAAATTTGGAGAAATCGATAAGATGGAACTTGTATGTGATAATCAAGCAGCCCCTCAAATTACATCTAATCCAGTGTTCAATGAGAGGACCAAGCACATAGAGATGATTGTCACTTTGTCAGAGAAAAGATTCTCTCGGGAGATATTGTTACAAAATTTGTGAAGTCAAGTGATCAACTTGCAAATATCTTCATCAAGTCTCTCGCCAGTCCTCGTATTAATTACATTTGTAATAAGCTAGGTACTTATGACTTGTATGCACTAGCTTGAGGGGGAGTGTTATTCGAATATGAATAGTACACAAAATTCTATTTTGAAAAGGATTGTATTGTAGTGTCTATAAATAGGGTGTCAATGTAATTATGTAGACAATAACTCAATAATATTCTTCTCTTATATTTCTCACAACTTCTACTTTTAGATGTAGTATCTATTAATTTCATGTGGAAAAGAGATTGATGAGTGAGCTAAAACGGCAAAATGCTAATGTGTGGTACGTGTTACGGGTCGTTTGGTTGGATGTTTAGAGAATCTAAGGGTGTGTTTGGTATGGAGGAAAATAATTTTTGTGGAAAATGTTCTCATAGAAAACAAGTTGGTCTCTTACTTATTTTCTAGTATTTGATAAGTAAGCAAAGAAAATGTTATTTCAAAAGCATTTGTATAAAATCTAACCAAAAATTATAGAGGTGAGAGGGTGTGACTGTGGAGCCTTAGGGTGGGCATGGGTGGGAAGGAGTAAGGGTTGGGGTTGGATGGCGTTAGGTGGGTGGGAGGATACAATAAACATAGAATGCCACTTATAGAATTTGTTTTCTCTACTTCTATTAAGGATTTTTTTATTTGAGAAGTGTCTAGGAGTTCATTTCCTCATTTTTAAGGTACTTGTTTTCCTCGAGAAAATGTTTTTCAAAAGTAGTGCCCAACCATACAAGGGAAAATAAGAAAATATTTTTCTTCCATACAAAACACACCCTAATACATGTATTAGTCATAATATTATTTACTTCTTTGCTTCGTAGGATTTTTAGCCAATATTATAGAGTTTATAGTTGATAAACTAATACATAGCAAACTTATAAATGTAGAGAATGGAGATGAAGTTGTTTGATTTCATTGATATGTATGTGTATATATATAAGAGAACACAAACTAAATAAGGAAATAATCAACTAATAAGGAATTGTGATCTTCTCCTAAATAGAAACTAAATCACTATGAGATACTAAATCAATCATGAGATATCTTAACATGTGGTACATGCTCTATTATGCCCCCCTCAAGTTAGGTGTGACGAGACAACACCTAACTTGGGTAGCATCCACTGGAAGGCTGGCTTAGACAATAGTTTGGTGAGTGGATCTGCAACTTGATCAGTGGAGTGGATGTGTGAACTCGTACTAGGCCATTCCGAACAAAGCGAAGATCGACCTCGAGGTGCTTCATTTTTGTATGATGTACCGGGTTTTCAGCAATGTATGTGACCCCAAGGTTATCACAAAGTACTGTAGGTGCAACATAGAGTGGCACATGAAGATCCCTGAGTAAGTGAGTGATCCAGTTTGTTTCAGACAAGACAGAGGCAACTGCCCTATACTCAGCCTCAGTGGAGGATCGGGAGACGGTGGGTTGCTTGCGAGAACACCAGGAAATAGGAGTCGTACCTAGAAAAACAATGTAGCCAGAGATTGAGCGGCCGCCCAATCAGCGTCAGCATAGGCATAAAGATCAGTGGATTGATGTGAAGAAATATGAGTACCATTCTGGGATGTTTCTTTGAGGTACAGAAGGATGCGTTTAATAGCCTTCCAATGAACCATGGAGGGAGAGTTGTTGAACTGAGTAAGCTTGTTTACTGAATATGTGATATCCGGTTTGGTAAAATAAAGGTACTGAAGTTTACTAAGTACACTCTATACTCTTTGCCATCAGTTTTAGGGGCTCTATCATCTACCAGTAGTGCTTCAGATGTACTCATTGGGGACTGAACGCCTTTGCAGTCTTGCATCTGAGTGTCATGCAATACTTAGATTGACTAAGAAATAGACCGTTGGCATCCCTGTGTACCTCAATGCCCAAGAAATAGTGCAGTAAGCCAAGATACTTAAGAGAAAATCTTTTGGAAAGAGAAGTAATGACTTCTTGAAAGAGTGTTTCGTTGCTGCCCGTGAGTATAATGTCGTCCACATATATTAGTATATAAATAGTTACACCCAAGTTCAAAGAATTATCAGATTCAGACATACTGAATCCCATTTTGATCAGAGAATCAGTGAGTGCATCATACCAGGCTTTAGGAGCTTGTTGCGGTTCGTAGATAACCTTTTTGAGATGGCAGACATAGCCAGGATGTGCTGAACTTTCATACCCGGGTGGTTGGGTCATATAGACATCTTCGTGAAGCTTACCTTGAAGAAAAACATTATTGACATCTATTTGATGTAAGGGCCAACTTTTTTGTACAACGATTTTGAGGACGGTCCGAATTTAACCACAGGACTGTATGATTTTTGAAAATCAACCCCGGACATTTGAGTGAACCCTTTTGCAACTAAACGCGCTTTGTACCTATCAATGGAGCCATCAGGCTTGGTTTTGATTTGAAACAACCATTTACAGGGAACAACATTTCTGGTGTGGTCCGGTGGAACCAACTCTAAGTCTGGTTTTTTATTGGTGCGTTATACTCAACCTGCATAGCATCTCTCCAATATGATAATTTTTGTGGTTGTTTGTGGGTTACAGGCAAAATGGGTACAGGCTGGGTTATTTGGGCAGTGTAGTCAACAATTTTCCGTCGCTTCACAATGTTATTTTGCGACCTTGTTGGTACACGATTTTGCTCTTTTTGTGGAACTTGAACTATGGGTGCAGTAGGTGGAGGCGAGTCAAGAGAGCAACTGCTCGCACCTTTGTTAGCATGGAGGGATCGTGATGACTTTGGCCGACGCGGATAAACATGAGTAACTGGTGGTCGGCGATGTAGAGCGCGAGGATGCACAGAGAGGGCAGGGGGTTGACCTGGAAATGTGAAGTGGGATGGGGAAGTAGTTTGAGGATTACCTAATTCTGAAGTGTTGAAATGATTTGACTCTGGGTTATTTCCCTGCGCGGCGCGAACTGAGCAGGTATCTTGGCGTGCACCTGGCCTAGATTAATAGTGGCGGAACTAATTTCCATATCTAGATTCTGATGTTGTAAAGTGTTTTCCCAATTTAAATATGAAAAGTTTTGTTTTAAGTGAGAAAAAATATTATCAAATGGGAAAATTTCTTCTAAAAATTTTACATCTCGTGAGAGAAAAAGTTTAGAGCTGGTGGGGTCAAAACACTGATGGCAATGATGAGTGACGGAGAAACCGAGATAAACACAAGGTTTGGAATATAGTTCTAATTTATTTTGGGTGTATGGTTGTAACCATGGGTAGCATAGACATCCAAATGTGCGGAGAGATTCATAAGCAGGTGTTTCGTTGAAAAGAACTTCAAATGGGGACTTGTTATCAAGAGTGGCAGTGGGCAGACGATTAATGAGAAAGGCAGCATGATGGCAGGCAAATGTCCAAAAGTTGGAGGGCAAACTTGCTTGATGAAGCAACGTTTTGACAGTCTCAATAAGTTGTCGATGACGTCTTTCAGCCAGGGCAACCCTTTGAGGAGTAGGGGGGGAGGAGAGAGACAAGGTGTTGTATGCCATTAGAATTAAAGTATGATTCCATGACTTTATATTCTATGCCTCCACCAGTGTAAAGTGTGAGCATTTTGTGACCAAAATATTTTTCAAGCACAGGATGTAAGCTTTGAAAGTGTTTTTGCACTTCATGTTTGTTTTTCATTGTTTACAACCAAATGTATTTGGTATACTGATCAACAAATAGACAATAGTAGCATTTTTTTATCAATAGAGAGAACAGGGGATGGACCCCATAAATCACTGTAAATTATTTCTAATGGATATTTGATGGACAAATTGTTTGAATAAAAGGGAAATCTATGAGCTTTATTGCAGCAACAAGAATTACAATAAGTAAACTTGTCTTTTGAAGAATATGAAAGACGGGAACTGTTTAAAATAGAAAGCAAAACTCGAGAGTGGGGGTGGCCCAATCTTCGATGCCATAGATGTAAGGAAGGTCCAGCAATGGCAAAGTTGATGTTTGGTCGAGTCAGGGATGGCCATTCATAGAGACCTGCTTTATTCGGGCCGCGCAGAAGAGGTGCTCTCGTAGTCTGATCCTTCACAAGAAAAGTAAAAGGAAAAAAATCTATGGAGGTTAGATTTTCTTTGCAAAATTGATGAACTGAAATGAGTTTGCATTTGATAGCTGGAGCACACAAAATACTAGAGAGTTTGAAGGCAGTATTTGATGCAATTAAGTGAGTATTACCGGTTTGAGTAATCGGAATCACATTACCTTTGCCCATTGTCACTGCGTCTAGACCTTTGAATTCTTGAACATTGTGGAGTAAGTTGGTATCCGAGGTGATGTGGTGAGATGCACATGAATCAAGTGTGCAACAAAATTTGCTTTTGCTTTAAAGTGGTTATGGGACTGAAAGCGGCAAACATTTGTTGTATGCCCAAATTTGTCACAAAGTTGACAGTGTACTCGTGATGATTGGTGTGGGAAGTTACGCCACTAAGAATTATCCATTGGATTGTGCCACTAGGAATTATCCATTGGATACTGAGAATGAGTGTTTTGATTAGGCTGCCTGTATTGGGGATGCCAGTTATTGTAGTTATTGTTGTTGGATGGGCGCCTATTGTTGCGTGGGGCTGATGGAGCTGATGGAGGATTTGACACTCGTTGAGCAACAACCGCTGTGATCTGGGTAGAAGTCTTCTTGATTCATGTTTGAGGAAAAGTTCATGATCAAGAAGCTTGTCAAAAAGTTCTTCATAGCTAATAGGAGAGTCCCTTGCTCGTATGGTTGCAGAGATCTCGCGGAATTCTGACCCGAGTCCACTCAGTATTTTCACCACTAGTTCTTCATTATTGACGGGTGAACCTGTTGTGGCAAGTTCATCAGAGAGAGAGACCGAATCTCTCGCATATATTCGGCAATGAATTTGTTGTCCTTACTGACTCGATTGAGATGGTGACGAAGGCTGAAGACGCGGGTTTGCGATTTGTTTGCAAAGGAAGTGTGAAGTTGATCCTACACAGCTTTGGAGTTGATAGTAGAAGCTACCGTGGGTGCGATTGTGGCATCTACAGAGGCCATGATAGCATTTTGGATTAATTTATCCTGACGAAACCAATCCTTGTACGCAGGGTTGGCTGTCTCAAGGCCGTTAGTTGTGATTGTTTCAGCAGAGGACAGCATGGTGCCGTCAAGATAACCATAGAGGTCATGGCCATGAAGCAACATGGCAATCTGGGCTTTCCAGATGGTGAAATTAGTATTGTCGGTCAGTTTAATGGGCAGCTGGGATGATGGATTGAATTGAATCAAGTGTTTGAGGATAGGGGCTGCGTCGGCATTAACGTCGGGGGAAGAAGTGGCCATCGCTGCAAAGAGAAGAAGAAAAAAAAATGGATCTTGGACTCTGTTAAGAGTATTTTGGCTTTGATACCATATAGTAGGTGTTTGGGTAAACTTTTAATTTGGTCAAAATAGCTTATAAGTTATTTTTTGCTTAAAAAAGTGTTTGACAATTTTTATAATTGCTTTAAAAAAGTCAATTTTGACTTTTTTTAAGCCAAAAACAAGAAGCAACCATTCCCAGCTTTTTTTTGGGAGCTTATAAGCTATTAAAGTTGACCAATTAAATTACATTTGTGTCCCTTATAATTATTCCTTATTCCAAGTTTACTCTTATAGCCCTAATTATTCCTTATTCCAAGTTTACCCTTGTAGCCCTAATTAATGCTTAATGCTTTTATTAATTGAACATTTCCACTTTTTGTATTTATGGCGAACTTAACTCTAACAATATTAGTACCTCTTTTGTATGAAACTATTTATCTATTAATGTAATTATAATGATTAGTAACATATATATTTATCTATTAATGTAATTATATATATATATATTAAAATATATATTAATTTTAATTTGAAGGGGAGCCTCGGAGTAACTGGTAAAGTTGTCTCCATGTGACCAGGAGGTCACGGGTTCAAGCCTTGGAAACAGCCTCTGGCAGAAATGCAAAGTAAGGCTGCGTACGATACACCCTTATGATGGGGCCCTTCCCCGGACACCACGCATGACGATAGCTTTAGTGCACCGGGCTGCCCTTTTTTTTATTAATTTTAATTTGAATCATTTCAGCAATAAAAATTAGAGAAAATACCCTATTACCCCCCTGAACCATATCTAAAACGACTGTGACACACCTCAACTTAAAAGGGATCCTATTACCCTCTAAACTAATTAAAAGTATAATTTTGACACCCTTAGTGACTACGTGGCGCACACGTGTGCCTACGTGGACACTTCAGTGTGTTGTGCCACGTATGTGCCATCTAGGCACTAAGGGTGTCCAAATTATACTTTTAATTAGTTCAGAGGGTAATAGGATCCCCTTTTAAGTTGAGGTGTGTCCCTGCCGTTTTGGGTATAGTTTAGGGGGTAATAGGGTATTATCTCTAAAAATTAATAATAATCAACTCTATATATTATTAACAGCTATAAGGGTATTTCAGATATTTTGACCAAAGAAAAAAGTGCGTAAAAACATTATTTACCAAATACATCAATAACTTTTTTTTCAGTTTCAGCACTTTTATCCAAACACGTAACTGCTTATTTTTAAAATATGTTCAGCACTTTTAAAGAACTTGTTAAAAGCCATTTTTTTCAGCCTATCCAAATGGGCCCATAAATGTAGAGAATGCAGATGAAGTTGTTTGATTTCATTGATATATATGTGTATATATAAGAGAACACAAACTAAATAAGGAAAGAATCAACTAATAAAAAATTGTGATCTTCTGCTAAATAGAAACTAAATCACTATGAGATACTAAATCAATCATGAGATATCTTAACATGTTGTACATGCTCTATTAAAACTATGTTATTAGCAATACGTGGATTATTAATACATTGATAAACGTAAGTAAAGACAGAACTGTCCTTAATACACCACACCAAAACATGGATTGGAAATCGTCCCAACATAATGGATCCCAGCATAACTAATTCTAGCATAAACGACCTCTTATGACTTTGTTATTTTTCTCAAAATATGAAAAGATAATGTTGCTACTGTTTTTTCTTTGTTATTTTCTATTTGGTTTGAAGGGGAGTCTTGGAGTAACTGGTAAAGTTGCTGCCATGTGACCAGGAGGTCATGAGTTCAAACCTTGAAAACAGCCTCCGGCAGAAATGCAAGGTAAGGCTGCGTACGATACACCCTTGTGGTGGGGCCCTTCCCCGGACACCGCGCATAGCGGTAGCTTTAGTGCATCTGACTGTCCTTTTATTTTCTATTTGGTTTCTTTACTACTGTATTTCCTTTTCATATTATTTTTAATATATATTGTACTTGAGTCAAGGGTCCAACAGAAATAACTTATCTACTCTCACAAGGTAGGACTAAGGTTGCATTCATATTACCCTCCCAAGACCCCAATTGTAGAATGTAATTATTCCTCTATTGGAAACAAGTATGTTGTTGTTGCTGTTGTAGAATGTAATAATTCCAAATGTAGCAAAGTGATAATATACGATTCACATAGCTAGTTTGGGATGGTGTTGGTTCTACGTTATTATTTAGAAGCACAGATTGCTGAGCTCTCTTCTAACCCTAAGCGCTAACTGGAATCACTTGAAAAGAGTGAGACAGGTACAAAAGTTTGTTAATTAAAAGTTTCCAAATCCAATTTTTCCATGTTCATGCTATTGGTTCTTGGGTAGGTTCTGACGGTGTTTGTGGGGATTGGCTTCATAACAAAGATACCAGTGGTTCTATAGTAGTTCTCAACCGATCCCAATGTTGTTACTTAAGATCTAATCCTTGCTCAATCTGGTGAGACATCAATTTCTGGGTCCTCCTAGCTCACAAAGAAAACCTTAAAGCTTTTCACTTTACTTCAACTGTCTCTCCTTTTACCCGAAAGCTTCACTAGTATATGTTTGGGTTACTATAACACATAACAGAAGCTCTCTGCTTTTGTCCATTGATGATCTTCTTTCAATATGATCATGTAATTTCTGCACTCGGAAAGGAGGATTACTCCAAGAGTCCTTAATGAATGAGTGAAAGTTGAACATTTGGATTTTTGTAATGAACTTCTTTGGCCTAATTTCAAACTACTTTTTTTTCTTTTTCCTTTTCTTATGAATCAAGCCCATTTGTACTTTGCTCTATACCCCTTTCTGTCTTTACTTTAGAATGCGCACTCTGAGAATTGCATTCTTGGAGAGCCAGCTAATTTACTTCTTACCTGTACCTGCATATTCCCGGGACCCTGCATGAACACAGGATGCTTCGTGCATCCCGTCTTCCCGCATCTGTACCGAAATATTCCATATTCCTTTAATTCATTAGCAGATTTACTCACTCGGCAAGAGAGATGCTTTTACATGTGGTGTGATGTTTGAGCAGTTGGCAACCCAGTGAGTTTTGGTTTGCAATATGATGATGGTATTGATATGCTTGAAAAGTTCAGGATTTCTAATGACTGTATGATAAGGTGACACACGGTTTGAGTGATGAGCGAATTCACGCATGCAATCTTTCTGATGTTCCTTTTTTTTTAATTGATATATTTAATGGAGGACATAGAGCCCCAAAAATTGAAATTTTCATGACTTCTTAGTGATCTGCTATAGTGGAACCATCCTCTATTTAAGAATGTTTGGAAGTACTGTCAAACCTCTCTATAAGTCACCTCGTTATAACGGCGTTTCAGTATAGTGACCTTATTTTCGCCGAAACCAATTTTTCATGTGATATTTTACTACTTTATTTAAACATACTCAAATATCATTTAATAATATTTTGTTAGAAATATATTATGTACAAAATAAAATACCAAAATATTTGTGGTAATCATCATTAATGTCATACACACAATAAATTTCAAGTACGAATATCTAATTTAAAGGAAAAAATTGCATTTAAATGGTTCACATTAGTTATTTCATAACTTCACGAGGAAAAGACTGGTAATCTTTGCCCTTTTTATATTAATACTATGTCTAATTTTGCTAATTTTGTTTATAACAACTAACTGAGATCTGAACATCAAATGTCTGTATACATATATAACAACACCTCTCTATAACAACAATGAAGTTTTCAAACAAACGCTGCCACTATAGAAAGGTTCGACTGTAATACGAATTTCACCCCATCCACACAAGAGCATTTTTTCTGATCCTTAACAGCTATGGTGGTACACTTGTAATGGTCTATAATGCTGAATCAGAAATTGTCCATTTCTTAAATATGTCAGGTTGGCACAGTTGATATCTCTAACGATGCATTACCATACAGGCTGGTAGTGATTCAGGGGGCTGGAGCACCATTTTCAGCTTTGTGTCACACAATGGAGACTCGGGTGAAACATTTGCTTTCTTGTTTGGAGACATGGGTACTGCTACACCATACTTGACATTTCTTCGTACACAGGAAGAAAGTACATCAACTATTAAGTGGATTAGCCGTGATATTGAAGCTCTTGGTAATAAGCCTGCCCTTATCTCACATATTGGAGATATCAGCTATGCTAGAGGATACTCTTGGTTGTGGGACCACTTTTTTTCTCAGATAGAACCTGTTGCATCCAGAGTTCCATACCACGTATGCATTGGAAACCATGAATATGATTGGCCACTTCAACCTTGGAAGCCTGATTGGTCAAGCTATGGGACAGATGGGGGAGGTGAATGTGGTGTACCCTACAGTTATAAGTTCCATATGCCAGGAAACTCTTCAGAGCCGACCGGAATGCGTGCTCCTGCAACTCAGAATCTTTATTACTCATTTGATTCTGGGCCCGTTCACTTTGTCTATATGTCAACGGAAACCAATTTCCTTCCAGGTAGTAACCAGTATGACTTTTTGAAGCATGACCTGGAATCAGTTGATCGAGTAAAAACTCCTTTTGTCGTCTTTCAAGGGCACAGACCAATGTACACTACAAGTAGCGGAAAAAAAGATGTCCCTTTGAGGAAGAGAATGATTGAGTATTTGGAACCTCTTCTTTTGAAGAACAATGTGAATCTTGTATTGTGGGGGCATGTACATAGGTATGAGAGATTTTGCCCTTTGAGTAACTTCACCTGTGGAAGTTTGGTCTTGAATGGGGAGGAGAGGAAGGCTTTCCCTGTGCAAGTTGTGATTGGGATGGCTGGACAGGACTGGCAGCCTATCTGGGCACCAAGAGAAGACCACCCTAGCGATCCTATTTACCCACAGCCTCTGCAATCTCTGTACCGTGGGAGTGAATTTGGATACATGAGGCTTCATGCCACAAAAGAAAAGCTTACGCTTTCTTATGTAGGAAACCATGATGGGGAAGTTCATGATACGGTGGAGATCCTAGCTTCAGAACAAGTTGTCAGTGATGGTATCCATGATGGTCCTGCAGCCGCAGAACAGGAGTCTAACTTCTCATGGTATGTAAAGATTGGAAGTGTGCTAATGCTTGGAGCTTTTATGGGTTACATAGTTGGGTTCATGTCTCATGCTCAGAAAAGTGTTGCTGATAAAGGCTGGAGACCTATTAAAACTGAGGAAATATGAATACCTGCTTCTTCAGATTGTGAAATTTGGCAGTACTCAAGTCTTACAAGGCAATCTGCATTGTGATAGTCTACTACCTGTTGCCGACCAAAGTTAAGATGATGCTTCACCCTGTCACATTAAGATGGAGAGAGTGCCTACTTAATAAATGTGACCTGCATTTTGCACTAGTGCTGTAAATAAATAGAAATTCTATTGCTTTGTTCTGTACGAAGTAATGTGAGAATAATCATGTGTTAGTGAGACACCTGTTTTTGCCGTTAATGGTTCCGTCGGTTTACCACTTTCTATATTCAAGGATAGATTATGTATCTCGTGCTATGCACAGTTCCAATATTTTTTTTGTTTAACAATATTTCATGATTTATTGTCGATTAAACATCTTATAAATCTTTTAAAATAAAAAGAATATAAATACGTTTTTTGTATTATGACAAAAAAGACACATTTTAATATATATATATTTTTTTTCATTATGTTTATTTATTTTTAGTTTTTCTTTTAAGTTCTTAGTAATATCTCAGAATTCTAAATTACTTTGTAATAAGATTTATCAAATTCGACACTTTACATGATAATTTACAGTATATTAATTTTTTTTAACTCGAATTATAGTATTATTATATATGTTCTGAACTTTTTATTTTTATTTTGAAAAAATTGTCAAAAGCCCCTCCCCCCCCTCCAATCTATTACCGTATCAGCTACATGCTTATTCTTTATGAAAGTCCTATTACTCCTCTAAACTTATTAAAATCGAAAAATTTAGACTCCTAAATGCCTACGTGGCCTAGGGAGTGTACTTCACTTTCTTTGAGAGAGTAAGCACTGAAAAGAAATATTAAAATTTTATTTTCAATTTTCTCATAAATATATGTATTTTTAACATTTTTTCATATTTATTTCTCTCTCATTTACTTCACTTTCTTCTTCAGAGTACAGAGACATTCACTAATGTCACCAAATCTATGTGCTACTCACCATCCCAAAACAACCGCAACCATTAGGATCGGTAGACCCAACATCTTCTTCACCTATCACAATTTATAAATAGTAATTTCATCCTCACCCTACACATTCAGAAAATATTAAGTAACTTACTTTACACTCAATTTTAAAATCAACAGTCAACCATTAAAACACCATTGAAGTACTACTTTGAGGCTATTCTAATAAGTTTTTTATATTAATAAATTTTATTCAAACTATACTTGATACTAGTGGAAATCTCTAAATTCTTTCTCAAAACATCCTTACTGAAAAAAGATCTTGATTGACGAAATTCATTTTTTTCAAATCAATCTTTGCAAGATGTTTATTACTTTCATTTTGGATTTTGAGACTGAAGAAAATAAGATGAAGAGAAAAAAGGAAAAAAGAAAAAGAAAAGAATAGAGTAATAGATTTGGAGGGGAATGAATAAAAAAATTGATAAGAAAAAAATTAAATAAATTCTACACGTGTCAAAATGCATGAGTTTCACCAGTCAACACTGTTGTAAAATTCAGAGCAAAGTTGTTGTGTACCTTGATATTTTGCAGCGAAAAAATATAGGATTTGCAACCAAAAGATTTGCCCCAAATCTACTTTGAATCACTTGGAAACAAAGTTACAGAATCACAAACTAGATGCCTTAGTTGTTGACTGTTTTGTTGTCGTATATTCAATTTTTGTTTTGTTACTATTTTTGCTCACTTGCTCTCTTACGGAGGGAGAAGAGTTGTAACATATATGGGAAGTGGAAGAAACCGTTCCCCACAAGATTCAAAATTAAATCTTATCTACTCTTTTTTCCCTTAATTTGTCAGATAACCCAAAAATAATTAAAATCGGGTCGGGTCGGTCCACATGGGCGACCCATGACCCGTAATTCAACATCTCCCACTTCGCACATGTTGGACTAGACCCGCACCAGTACGACATCAAAAAATCACCAATTCATACGACAAATAGTTCATGCGACCTGTGAGCATTACGAGCTTTACCTTTAAGGTTTTATAAGCTACATTTAGGAATCCAATCACTTGAGGAAATAATTCTCTACTAATATGAGGATACTAATACTCACAATACCCCAGACTTCATTCACTACTTCAATAGTTACTTATCTGATCCCTCATCCTCTTAAAGAGGTGAACTCGAGTTCATGGTTAACTTTATACACACAATTATACTTGACTCTTATATGATTAGTGTAATAGCCGGCTTGTGTAAACAAGTTGAAATATTCATTTTAATCGTCTTTTCTTTCTACTCGAATCTATCTGTTCCAAATCAACTGCTTTCTTAGACATGCACCACATTGCTGAATCTCTCATGGCTATTAGTAACATGCTAAAGTAGCAACACCAATCGAAACTTCAAGAAACAGTTAAAGGTCTAAGGGTATTTCAATAAAAAGTTAAAATAATTTTTTAGGGTCTCACACAATGAAGAAGCAGGGATTCATTCTTTCATTAATCCCATTGGTCGCCAAGCACACGTGGTATGAAACACGTGTTACGATGTTATCACCTTATATTGGTGCGTGTGTCTCATTCTCTTAATCATTCAACATCGTACAGATCTAGGTCTAGACACCTCAAAATGTCTAACCTGAGTTTCTTTCTTTAATAATTCCCAAATTCATATTCTTAGAGAAACTTACATCTGGCTTTACAAAACAAGTCATTATCTTATGGTGGAACCTTTCTCTTCACGTTCCTCAACGTACGAGGCGATTGCTCATGTGAGTGGGCCAACCTCGCGACTTGTTCGACACACTGTATTAATAAAACACATTTTCGCTTGCAAATAAGATTGAATATAAATTCAAGATTATTATATTGATAATAATTATAATCAAGTCATCTACAATACATAAATATAGTCATTTCCTGCATAGTCCCAGAGCCATTACATGTTTCTCAAACAAGTCTCTAGATATCGGCTTAGTAAAGGGATCAACTATCATTTCTCATGTAGGAATGTATTGTAAAATTATTTCTCCACTTGCTACTATGTCTCTTATAAAGTTATACTTAATATCAATGTGCTTGGTCTTGCTGTGATATTTAGGATCCTTCGTATATGCGATAGCCGCTTGACTGTCACAATATAAAATCATGGGACCCTTAGAATTCTTTGCGATGTTCAAATGCTCAAAGAATCTCTTCAACCAAACAACTTCTTATACTGCAGATGCACAAGCCACAAATTCTAATTCCATAGTTGACAGGGCTGTGCAAGTTTGTTTCTTGCTTTTCCACGAAATTGCACCACCATTTAGCAAGAAGGCGTAATCGAAAGTTGATTTTCTATCATACCGATCACCAGCCTAATCAACATCTGTATAACCTCTTATGGATAAATCGGATCCACTATAGCATAGTGAATAATTAGAAGTACCCTTCAGGTATTGAAAAATTCTCTTTACTGCTTTCCAATGATCTCTTCCTGGATTGGATTGATACCTGCTAACCAGACCTACGACATAACAAATGTCTGGGCGAGTACACATCATAGCGTACATCAAACTCCCAACTGTACTGGAATATGGTACTCGAGACATGTCTTCCTTTTCTTTTTTAGTCTTTGGACACATTTCAAGGCTTAGAGTTTCACCTCTTGCTATAGGAGTATCCATGGATTTGCAACTATTCATTCGAAAATGTTTCAAAATTTTCATTATGTATGTTTCTTGAGATAAACTCAAAATTTTCTTGGAACGGTCTCTTTGGATTTTAACAACCAATATATAGTCTGCTTCACCCATATATTTCATGTCAAATGACTTTGAAAGCCATGACTTAACAGTTTTTACATACTCCAAATTATTTCCAGCTAATAAAATATCATCCACGTAAAGTGAAAGAATCACAAACATTTCATTGGACTTTTTCACATAGATGCAGTGGTCTTCATCGATCATGGTGAAATCAAATGAAATCACTTTCTTATGAAATCTCAGGTACCACTGCCTTGAAGACTGCTTATGGCCATATATAGATCTGTTTAATTTACAAACCTTCTTTTCTTAGCCTTTAACAACAAAACCTACAGGTTGTTCCATGTAGATTTCCTCTTTTAGTTCTCCATTGAGAAAAGCGGTCTTCACGTCCATTTGATGTAATTCTAAATCTGAACGTGCAACTATAGCTAAAAACAATCGAATTGAGGTAAATTTCACAACTGGCAAAAACGTTTCCTCATAATCTATTCCAGCTTCTTGAGTAAAACCTTTTGCCACCAATCGTGCTTTATGCCTTTCCATTGACCCATCTTATTTGCGTTTGACTTTGAGAATCCTTTTGTTCCCAATATCTTTACGTCCATAAGGAAGGTCAACTAAATCCCAGACTTTATTGGTTTTCATGGACTCTAATTCTTCTTTCATCGCTTTTATCCATTCATTTTTTTCAGGACTCGATAAAGCCTCAGTCACAGAATTAGGTTCATCCAATTCTGTAGGAGATACAAGAAAGACATAATCCTCAATCTCATAAGATCGTTTAGGCACACCTTTTCTGGTACTCTTACGTAATTAAAGTTCAGATTCCTTAGTAGGATTTTGGGATTCACAACTCCCACTTGGACCAGGAATCATTTCTTGATCAATAGAATTATCAAGCATGTCTTGTGACATTATTTGATCATCTGAATTCAACATTTCGTAAAGAGGCTCATTTTCCTTTATTTCATTTCTTTTTGAAAAATCATTTTCCAAAAATGTGACATCTCGTAATTCAATTTCAGTAGTACTTCCATCTTTCAATTCACCAATGAACACATATCCTTTGGAGTGTTCAGAGTATCTTATAAAGATACACTTCTTTCCTTTTGGACTTAGTTTTCCAAACTTACCAAAATGATCTTTAATATATGCAGTACAACCCCAAGGTCTTAGATCATTAAAGTTTGGTTTATTACCAGTCCATGATTCATATGGAGTAGAAGTTACTGATTTAGAAGGTGCTTTATTCGATATGTAGGCCGCAGTTAACAACGCATCTCCCCAGAAAGAGATTGGTAAATTTGCCTGCGCTATCATGGACCTTGTCATATCTAACAATATTCTATTCCTTCTTTTGGCTACACCATTTTGTTGAGGTGTATAAGGAGTAGTCAATTGTTTGATAATGCCTTTTTCAATACATAGTTCTTCAAACTGTTTTGACAAATATTCACGACCTCTATTGGTTCTTAATGTCTTTATACTTTTGTCTAATTGATTCTCAACTTCATTCATATATCTTTTGAAGCATTCAAGTGCTTCTGATTTATGAGATATCAAATAGACATAACCAAAACGCGTGAAATCATCAATAAATGTAATGAAATATGAAGCCCCAGTCCATGCCCTCACATTCATTGGGCCACAGATATCAGAATGGATTAATTGTAATGGGAATTCGGCTCTTTTAGCCTTCCCAAATGGTTTACATGTAATCTTTCCAGTAAGACAATTTTCACAAGTTGGCCTTTCAATTTTAGAGAAAGAACCTAGATGTCCTTCCTTTGCCAATCTATTAATTCGATCTTGCCCTATGTGACCCAATCTAGCATGCCATGTAAGTGATTCAACATCATTATTACTAGAATAACATGACATTACACAACGGTCAACATAATAATTATAAGTTGAAGGATTACAATCTAAAACAATAAAACGGTCATAGCGATGTCCAAAACCATAAAAAATATTATCTAGAGTAATTCTTACATAATTACGACTAAAGAACAAATGAAAACAACCATCTAAGAGAACAGACACAGACACTAAGTTTTGTCGAATTTCTGGAGCATATAGGACGTCATGCAACATTAAAGACCGGCCTTCACGCAAATCTACTTTGCAAGTGTCAATCCCTTTGACTTCAAGTCTTTCATTATTTCCTACATAGATCCACCTTGATCCAGGTGAAACGAGACGAAACTCCACAAACGCTTCTCGATCTCGACTCACATGGTCAGTGGTTCCTGAGTCTACAATGCACATAGGATAAGATTCAGTTAATAAAACAGTGCTAGAAACATATGTAGAACTTAGAGATGCATTTAGAAATGCTACCTTTTTCCCTTCAAGACATCCACGAGCAAAATGCCCCAGATTTTGGCAATTGTAGCACTTCATCTTGCTCTTGTCTTTCTTCTTGAAAAACTTTTTCTTCTTCTTGAAGTTTGGCTTGTTCTTTTTCTCAGAGGGTCATTCTTCGGTCTCTTTACCCTTCCCGTTCTTTTTCCACTTCTTCTTACTCTTGAATCCGGAAGATTCCTTACCACTTGAATCAGCCATAAAGGCATTAGAAGCAGCTTTAGCAACACCAAGCCGCTCATCTTCAAGTTCAACATGACGTGCAACATCAAAAAAAATTTTGATGCTGTCATTGTGGGTTAAGTTGACCTTCAGGTGTTCCCAACTGTTGGGAAGATATCGGATCACTTCCTGAACCTGCTTCTCATCCGAGAGAACGTGACCAACACTTTTGAGTTGAGCTATCATATTCAACATCACCCTAATGTGTTGTTTGATATTATGATCATGACGCTTCTTGTAAGTGTCAAATTTGATAGTCAGCTGTTTGAGGGGGGTAACAGAA
Source organism: Capsicum pubescens (assembly GCA_030864215.1). NCBI lineage: Eukaryota > Viridiplantae > Streptophyta > Magnoliopsida > Solanales > Solanaceae > Capsicum > Capsicum pubescens. Next base: position 101,300,400 of record CM061542.1, read on the forward strand.
GTACCCCCATATGTTCCTCGCAAGTGTGCCCAGATGGCATTGGTAGTAGAAAATTCCTCACACTCATGTATGAGGTCATCAACCACAGAACTTACGATGATTCCACGTGCAATGGAATTAGCCTTTTTCCAAGACTTATAAGCTTCAAGTTCTCTTCTGTGTTATGCAGTATTGCCTTCTTCTGGTAGACTCAAGAAATGGTCAATACCTTCGAGAGAATTTTGCTCTTCTAGTACATACCACATCTTATGTCTCCAAATGTCGTAGATGTCTCCATTAAGTTTTTCTCCTTTGTTTAATTCAACAATTATGCTTTTTGATGCCATGTCTGTTATTAAGAGACAATTACGCAAGTATATTAACAATTATGCATGCAAGTTACACATTCAAGCAAATCATTTTACATAAAGGTTTCATGTTTAATGTATAATCGAAAATATACTTAAGAATCCAATCATCATATACTAACTAAACACTTAACCAAAATTAGAAATTAATTTCTTAATGTGCATTAGAATGATAGCTTTCAATTAAGTCGTTTAAAAGTCAAACAAATAAATGAAATTCATATAAAAGGATATAAACAACTTAATTTATATATAATATAAAGTTTACAATAACTTCATGTTACAAGTCAATCTAAAATTAAAAGTCATTCCACAAATATTCTAGACGCCTTATGTACACCCAAAAAGGCTCGCTAGGTCAAATCTCGTGGTAAACATTAATTAATCTCTCGGCCTAAGGGTCACAGAGAGAATTTGCTAAAATAGCTAATGCTTCCCAATCCGAGATTTCTACATAGTTTTTTAGTTCTATACGTTTCAATTCAAACATATGAATAAAACTAGCAACTGTAATATTAGGTGGCATCTTAAAAGACTTGAATTCTTTCAACTTCTTTTCTATTTCCCTTCGTACATCCTTTTCATTCCGTAACAGATTTTGAGTCGCACTGAGGACACTATTTCGTATGATCTCTCGACCTAGAAAATATGTCCTTCGACGATGCGGTCTTCCACATTGTTTCTTTGCTCGACTTCCTGAAATCCCACTTGGAGTGAATCGAGTTAGTCCTAGTTCAGCCATTTCTGAAATAGGAACCAAGAAACAATAAGAATGATTATTTCATTCAACGCGACAACTTATATCACAATTGATTTTAGAAGTCACAATCTGTTATGAAAAATTAGAAACTATTTTAGACAAGGGTTATATCAAGTCTAATTCTAATACTTATTTCATCAAAATATTAATAGTCATAATTATTTTTAATATCTTAAATAAAATGAATTTATTATTATTACTCCAGAAATAATAATAAAAAAAATTAGTAACAGTACATTATTTTCGTATGGAACAAGCACTTTTCATCTCCTTTCCAATATAATTTAATACAAAAAAAATTCTAGAATATTTCCATGCCACATATATCAAGTGGGTCATATTATGTTTCCATGCCACATATATCAAGTGGGTCATATTTTCCAGAATTTTTTTTCTTTAGAACATTCAAGACTTCACAGATGATCAAATTCAGTATTTCATTCAAGACTAGTACAAGAAATTCTTCACGAAAGATCATATTCAGTATTATGAAATTCTTTCCCCTTATATCTTTGAATCATTTTGAATCAACAACAACAATCACAAGAAGAAATAACGAGATTGGTCAGATTCACAACCCAACAGTAGCGCGTCTTTCGAGATTGGTGGCGCGTCTGAGCAGAGTGACCGGACTAGCGGTGCGTCTGCCGGAGACCGGTGGCGCATCTGGCCAGAGACCAAATCTTTTACAGGTATGGATTATAGATAACATAAAAAAAAATCAGCTTGTCTCTGATGCCATTTGTTGTAAAATTCAGAGCAAAATTGTTGTGTACCTTGATATTTTGCAGCGGAAAAATGTTGAATTTGCAACCAAAAGATTTGCCCCAAATATACTTTGAATCACTTGGAAACAAAGTTACAGAATCACAAACTAGATGCCTTAGTTGTTGACTGTTTTGTAGTCATATATTCAGTTTTTGTTTTGTTACTATTTTTGCTCACTTGCTCTCTTACGGAGGGAGAAGAGTTGTAACATATATGGGAAGTGGAAGAAACCGTTCCCCCCAAGATTCAAAATTAAATCTTATCTACTCTTTCCCCCTTAATTTGTCAGATAACTCAAAAATAATTAAAATTGGGTCGGTCCACATGGGTGACCCATGACTCGTAATTCAACAAACACAAATGTGGCTGTGGCTTTTTAGGAGCGTAAAATTTTTGATTCTAATAAGTTTAGAGGGGTAATAGGACCCCCTGAAGAATAATCATGTAGTTGGTAATACGGTAATAAACTGGGGGGACTTTTGACTATTTTCTCTTTTATTTTTAAAAAGGTTATACACCATTAAATTTAAAATTTTATCAAATTATTCTAAAAAATATTATTTGTAACATATTTTCTTATCAAATTTAAAGTATATAGTGATACTAATTTAGCATTTTCAATTGTTTTAAAATTTTTAGTGTCTTTGTAATAGAAATTATTTATCTTTCATAGTTTTTTCTCATTTCGTTTCTTTATTTATTGAAAGAATTCTTAATTGTATATTCATGTATTTTGAATTTATGTAAAATTAAATTTTTAGCGAATCAGAAAAAGTATTAAACTAAATTTGATCATAGATTAGGTAGTATACTTCTACATAATGATACTTCTCATGCTGACATATATGAAATGACTATATCTTTTTCAATTTTTTTTTTCATATTATTTTTAATTAGTGTATTAAAGAGGGGGGGTCTTTTCATATACAATTTGAAAGTATTTTAACATTATATTACAAAAAAACAACTTGAAACAAAAAATTATAATCTTTTTGATTGAATAATTGCCAACTAAATGCAATAATTGAAATTCAAAACTTGTTATAATGATATTGATTTGAAATAGTATAATAAACATTAGATTGTAGATTATTTTGAGAATTTTCTTTTGGGTTATATAGTTAACATGAGAAGTGAGAAGTGATGAATTTTAAAGAAGAAAGAAAACATTGAATGGGAAATGGGCCCATAAAAAGAGATGAATTTTGAATGATAAATTTATATTATGAAATTACTATTATATCCTTGGTTGTCCTCCAACTCACTCTTTCATATAAAAAATAATAAATATCTAAAAAAATAACTAGATAAGTATGCCCGTGCTTTGCACGGACCCAACGTTGACGTCAATGTATAATTCTTATATTTGTCTCAAACAATGAAATTAAAGAACATGAATCTCAATAATAATATGATAGATTGATGGGTTATATTGGATACAACGATAGTTAGAATAAAATAAATATTTATTTGTGAACTGACTAAATAAAATGCCATCTTTTTAAAACAAAGAAGATAGATAATTGCATAAAGTCGTGTACTCCATTTCAAGAGCAAAATCGAAAGGCTTTTCCGCCAACAACATATAGTAATAATGTTTGATTTAGATTATGATTTCATCGCCAGATTGATCATATACAACAAAAATGTCAATGTAGTACCGCTCTGGTAATGTTTTACCTTAGCTGACTTCGAAAACTTCAGATGCTTGGAAGAATAAAATCTGTAACATTTTGAACAGAATAAATATGCTTGGTGTACAATGAAGCAAACATCAGATTCTTTACTTATCCCAGCTAAAAGGAAAAGAAAAAACAATAACTGATGCACAAAACAAGAATTATGAATATCTCTGGGTCTTTGAAACAAGAAGATTGCAATAAATAAATAATTTCTGAAAGTGCATTGACCACATAAAGACAACACCTGTTTAGAATTGCAGTATCAGAAAAAGCAGAAAATATGAATATGGTAGTTTGTCTACTCTACAGTATATACGGTATTTATATATTGATTGAAAAGAGAACATCAAATATCTTTCATGCAACTCTCAACAGTCCAAGCTCCTTCCTATTTGGTGTTATGGCCATTTTCTAATGTTACACAACAATTAAAATCAGGTGGTCACAAAAATGCACACCAATTGTATTCATGAATGAAATAGCTAAATAAACAACTACCTCTACTTCTCTCGATTCTGAGAATTTTCCTTGAGCCACAAGAGCTACAAATTTTTTTTTCCTGTCACCCAAAAATGTCCAACATGTTATCAGGACATGCAAGATAATATCCAGACCACCAAGGAGAAGAATATTAAGAAGTTAAAATATATTTCAACATTTAAATTCATTTTGATGTGTGGCATTGTAATGGATTTCTGAAAAGTTCTAAGTCATCGATGTCATCACCAATGATTTTTATTCGAAATGGATAATACTTATAGTACACATTAGTTTTTTCAGTAAAGAGATGCAAATTTAAAAAGACTATGGAATGAAAAAGTTCAAAGAAAAAGTCGGTAGATGTACATAAACAAAGACTAAAAAGAATTAAACATCGAGGGAGATGAGAATATACAAAAAATGCATTAGAAGGGCTCTAAACTCCACAAGATCTTCAAACTTATCTACACCACCCTATCATAGGCAAGAACTGATTTCTCAAAGGAATTTCTATGTTTAGCTTATGAAGACATCAGATTTCAAGGCACATGTTGCATTCAAAAATGACCATTTGAGACAGTGCAAAAGAATAAGTACATAACCAATAAGTCCTTGCCCGCGTATCCTCAACCAAAAGCTGGATAATGTCAATTTTTTCTAAAGCCCTTGCAAAAGGCTAATACAAATTTTTGAAGAAGTGGCTTGAGGGTGTTTTTCCCAAACAAAATTTCTTCCCCTTACAAAATATTCATAGATAAATCACAACTATACAAAAATTTTAAAAGCAAGATGAAATGAAGGTAAACTTTTACCGAGTGGGCACGTAAATCATATGCAGATCTATTAACAATACCAACACATTCAATCCAACCATAAGAACTCTCAATTTCAGCATCCCAATAATACGCAGCATAGTGAGCCATCTCATTTGCAATATGTTGCTGGAAACACAGATGATCTTTGTTTATTCCAAGCCGTGTTAGGAAAAGCTAAACTCTCCCAATAAAATATCCAAGTGTTTCATTATTGATAGTTCCCTGGCCAAAATTGATTCAGATAATGATGTTATGCCTTGCATATACAAGGGAAAGATAGAGGAAAAAGTATAAAGACACACAAAAGAAAATCACTCAAGAAACAGCTTCCCCAAGATGTAGTCTCTTTGCAGACTGTCCAAACACTTGGTCATCTCTCTGATGATGAACTGTCATACAATCTTGAAGAGTGGTGATTTGCCTTTGATCATCCGCAATAGAGAGAAGAATCTGTTTCATGGCATAATAAAAATTTGTTATAACAAAAAATATAAAGAGTAATCTAATTGACTTTCTTATCTATAGTTGTAGTATTTTAATTTTGACACACTCCTTAATAAATTATTTTTCCATATAAAATGATAGGCGATCGTCAGTGGCTACTTTAATTGAATAGTATCAATTTAATATGACCTTTTGATTACATAAGAATTCACTTATATTAAATTTAACCTTTTAACGTGAGGCTCTATGATCACATTTACTCCCTGGCAGCATAATTGTGGGCTTAGGAAAGATCTCTTCTTTCCCCGTCTTTTTTTCTCTTCAAGCTCTAGCATTCTCTTTCTCTAATTTGCCTTTGATCATCTGCGAGAGAGAGAAAAACTGTTTCATGGCGTCATAAAAAATTGTTATGACAAAAAATATAAAGAGTAATATAATTGACTTTTTTATCTATAGTTGTAGTATTTTAATTTTGACACACCCCGTAATAATTTTTTTTTTCATATAAAATGAGAGGCGATCTTCAGTAGCTACTTTAATTGATTGGTATCAATTTAATATGATCTTTTGTTTATATAAGAATTTACTTATATTAAATTTAACTTTTTAACATGAGGCTCTATGATCACATTTGCTCTTTTGCAGCATAATTGTGGGCTTACGCAAGATCTCTTCTTTCTCATGTCTTTTTTTCTCTTCAAGCTCTGGCATTCCCTTTCTATGCTTTTCAGCAATCTTATCTAACTTATCTTGTCGTTAAGATTCCTATTTCTTGCATCTCTCTGTCTCTGTAATATTTTCAGAAAGTTGTCATAGGATGCCAATTAATTTTGAGTATCTAGTGAAACCTCAAGTGTGTTAATACATCTCAGAGTACAATAGTTTGGAGTGGCATGAACTTTTTGGTTGGATACACCTTATTAAATTCCCACCCTCTCAATTAACCCTAAAAGATCTAAACGCATATGATGTGGGTGAAGAATTAACAAGCGAAGTACCTTCACGTTTGTGGGCTTTCTCCTCTTTTTGCAACCTCTTTTGACGCTCCTCCTTAGACTGCAGAAACAATAACATTTTCCTCCTAGTTTTCCTTTACTACTTCCTTGATTCAATTATCTGGTTGATCTTTTCCTTTCTCTTTCGGTTCAATCAAGTGAATTCAGCTTCCCAATTACTAACTACTCTTTCTTGCAAAACCCTCTGCATTATTAGGAATATCTCAGTTGATCTATGCATTAGCATGAATAAATATAATGGAATCCTCAGAATCATTGGTGATCATATCTTGATGATTTTTATCCTCCATGAAATATGAATTCAAGTTGTCCCCCTGTTGTCTAAAGACGTTGAGTCTCATCTTAATATAATCCTCAACATCAATGTAACCATATTATCATGCCTTTTCTCTTTCACAAAAGATGATTTCAAGTTGTCTTTCCATCATCTTAAGATATTGAATTTTTCCATAACAGAATTGTTAGCATCATTTGAAACTGTTAGAGTACGTGCCATATGGATCAGTGACTTTAACGTAAGAGTTGCCTATAGATGGAACGAGTTGTCTGACCTGTTCCAAGAAAGCAGTAAAACAGGAAGTAAAGAACACAATAATTTTTACGTGGAAAATACCCGGCTCAAAAAGGTGTAAAAAAACCACGACCTGTACCTCTACAGGATTTAACCCCAACTTTATTAAATAACTATGAGCCTCAACAACGACTGATTACAAAAATCTTGTAACCAACAACTAGAAATTATAAACTCCAATTCCTATACCTCAATAACTAGTCATAAACTCTAATTCCTATAACTCAACAACTAGGAACCATAAACTCTAATTTCTATAACTCAACAATCATCCTTGACTATTGAACCCACTTCGAGTTATCCCAAACTTAAAGTCAACTCAACTCAGTATTGTTCCTAAACAATCAATCTAGGAAAGCAATAAATTACAACTCAATAAGAATAATACATTTAAACTGACTCATGAACTGTAAAGTTCTGTCATGTGAAATAGGCTCGTCAATCTATTCCTTTGTACTAGCAGCACTTGAATCTTCAGTCAGAATTCTCTCAATTATGAACTTTCTTAATTTGCTCGTGTTTAGCCTTTTCTCTCTCTATAAGTGCACAAGTTATTCTGAATAATACATCTTCTATTTAAGAACAACTCTCCAAAGAGTCATTCTTTATTTCAAACTCCTTCTTTAATCAAAACATTCATTGCATAGAGTTCTACTTCAAGTGAGACTCCTTCTTCAATTCCAGCTCGTCTCCTTATGTTGTAGTCAAACTCCAACTCTTTAAATCACCTTATCTTCAAGTATTTTACTCAACCGCAACTTCTTTAATTTCTCACGTGATAAGTAACTTGAGTATATTAGAATTAGGCTCGCTTATTCATTCCTGACTTTAAGCAATCTTTGTCTGCATCTATCAGTTAAACCTAAAACCTGTCTTCTTATGCTTGGACCAGCTCAAGTAACATGGTCCATTCATGTGTCAATCATAAAAAACTTCATTGATCTAACAAAGAGTCCTTCAATTTGTATATTTCCTATCTTGCGTAGACTTCTTCAATTTGCAAAATCTTTCTCCTTCTATACATAGGACTCTTCAGGATATGCTCAGAAGTGAAACTCCTTCTTTCCATAGGACTCCTTTTTCAACTCAACTTGTTTTCCATTATCATCAAGTATTTGAATCAAATTCAACTTCTTCAAATTAGCACATGTTTATTTTCTTTAGTTTATCAGAGTTAACCACTCATCTAGTTCTTGATTTCTTCCACCCTTGTCTTTAATCATCGATGATTTTGCTACAAGTTTTAGCTACATGAGACAGTGCATCAGTGAAATAGCTTGACTAACATGTTTCATATCACTTTGTCAGTTTGTCAATCATTAAAACTACATCGTACCCAACAAATTCCTCTTTCTTTATGATGACAAACCTCTTGTCTTTGTGCATTCAAACATCTTCACCTGAGGCACTAAAGTATAAAACACTAGAATGAAATAAGTTATCCAATGGGTTATAAACATTGCACATCTCTTATCTTCCCTCTTTTGGCATCATCGAAAAACCATTTTTACTGCAATAATATACTAGACAAAGTGATTTTTTATGCTATTCATGGCCAATGGGGCTATCAACAAAATAATCAGACAAAGACATTAGCCAACATAGTAATGTATTAAAGAGAGAAAAAATATGATTCAATTTAGCAAAGATAACCATTCCATTTAATTGACAGATCATGTTTCACATTAAACCTAAGCTAGTACTGAACAAAGAAAAACAACTGAGTATTAATAAAAATAATACGGTATAAAAGTGGGACATGACTAAGGATAGAAATAGTAAGGAGCTGATGAGAAAGGTGGAACAGGTGATATCAACTGTGTCAATTGATGAATGACTTCAATATTTTCATTCCTTTGTCAATCAAGGTCAAGATTCAAAGTCATGATCCTAGCCTGAAGGACCACGTATTCCGTTTCATGACTGTCAGATGCAGCTTTTAGTTCAGAATTTATCTTAGCTAAATCATTTTTCTTATTATTTTTTTGCAATGAGTTTTAGCCCTCCTTATTGAACTAGATAGAGCAGCATGATTCATCTGTTCAAAAACATCCATTGTTGTTTGAAAAGTCAAACCTAAACTTGGACGGAGAAATCCTAAAAGATCTGAGCCAATCAAGAACTAAAAGAGAGAGCATGACCCTTTTCATTCTTCAGAAACATATGCTGCATGTTATTGATGATCAATCTTAGCAAATCCATGGTACAAAATTGATATTTTAGTTGAGAGAGAAGAAGGAATTTTTGGTGTAAGATTAACTCATTTCTGCACAATCATTTGGAGAGAGTTAAAGAAAATTTGGTCAACCAGTTCGTCAGCATCAAAGGACAAGGAGAGGATGAAGTATGAGGAATGGAACAGGTGTGCTTAACTGTTTTAACTTAGACAAACTATGCTTATGTCAGTGTAGAGCATACCTAGTAAGAAGAACTTTGTGGTCACAATTGCTTGCTTGTACCTATTTTCTGCACAATCTAATACAAAATTAGGTTAGAAGAGTTAAAAAACTGTAATTGGGACACACAACTAAATGTGCAAAATTGAATCGATTAAAATTTTAGCTAATAAGATTAAAAAAAATGGTTATTCTAGTCAATCATTGAGGGGAGTTCATGCAATTTTAATTATCCCCAAATCAAACCTATTCCTTTCAAAATTCTCTCTACTTAGTGCCTTTAGTGCTTCTCCAGTCATTTAAGTAACCCATATAGTCAACATTTTTATAGCCCTCAAGAGTAAAATTATTTTCATTTGAATACCATAGTCTCAAGCCATTGATTCCCATGAGATATATCAAGATTCTTGTGACAACCTCAATTTTTATGAATTACCAACAAAATTATCATTAGCTTGTGATGGTGTTATTGATGCATCAATTTCTTGATTTGATGTTCCCCCTATCAATATGCCCTCAGTCTGTACAACAGTTGAACAAGGTGTTACAACATGTTCCTGTGCATGCTCATCAGTTTCGCTGCCATCCTTTTAAAAAAAAATCTTCGTTGCTTCCCTCTTACACGAGCACTACAAATTTGTCCATCTTTCAAATGATCCATTCCCCCTTTAAATATGGTGAGTGAAAGAAACTTTATTTTCTTCTAGTCTTATGCCTTGAGCAATCTTTATTCATGTACAAATTTTTCTTGCCTCCTTTCAATCTCACCTACAAAACAAATTAAGGGTTAACTTTTGGCACCTAGACAAGCTTGAGTCCTTTCTTATCAGTAAATAGATGAATAAGATTTCTTATAGCCCATGCAGGAAATAGGTTACATGACTTGTTTCTCTAACCAGGTTTAGTTATCCTTTTCTTGGTCTGAGATAGTTTGTTTGCCAGATTTAGAGTGTTGGATCTGCTTTTGGCAGCAACAGGACATTCAGTGGTTGGGTGTCCTAGTTTTCCACAAATATAACATAAATATTTATAGAAAATAGTTTCTTTGTGAAAACCTATGCTAACCCTCTCATTTTGAGTCCTACTACTCAGATGATTAACAATTCTAGATGACTTGGTCCATCGGTTAGCTCTTTCAAGATCAGGTTTTATCCTAGAGTTTTCTTGTGTTAGCTTTCTAACCTTTTCTCTTTGATAAAAAAATTCACCTTTTCTTTGTTTAAGTTCAGACTCAATTCTTTGATGATTTTCAGTCATGGCTCCTTTTTCTTTTTTAGTAATTGACAACTTTAAGATTTTTGATTTTAGATCTAGGTTTGATGAACCAAGTTGACTGACCTGTTCCTTTAGGGTGCAGTTCTTTGTATCAGTGACATTCTTGCAAGTCTCAAGATCAATGTAATCAAACTTTAGATTTGCAAAAGCATTGAATAACTAATCCCTTTCAGATGTGAGCTAGTGAAAATCATTAATCAATACATTCATCAAGTGTATTAGTCTTTTCTTAGAACAAAGATGCAATTTATCTTTAAGATCAAGTAGACGTACCTCAAATTTTATTTTCTTTTCTTCCATGTTTGAGTCACCTATAGCCATAAGTGTACTTTCATCAACTCCATCATCATCAGATTCTTCTGAGCTTGATCCCCATGCAGCCATCGTAGAAAATGATTCCTTTCTTTTGGAGTAAGATTTCTCTTTTAGCTTCAACGCTTTTTCAGCTCTTACATTTTTTTGCTCAATTTCCCACAATGGATAATCTCTGATCATATGATCTGTATCTTCATACTTGAAACAACCAGCTTGAGACTTATAGTTGGAATGACACCTACTAATCGTTCCTCTTTTGTTCTGGCGCTTTTCTTTCTTAAAATACCTTTTGAAATTCTTGGTAAGCTTTCTATTATCCAGATCTGATTCTATGCTGTCAGACTCTTTTAGTGCTATTGACTTATCCTTAGTTCCTTTATTTTTCTCTAAGGTATCCATGTTCTTCTCATATGCGTTCATAAGAGTCTCCCAAATTTGTTTTGCAGTGGTGCAACCTGAGATCCTGTTATATTCATCTGGTCTAAGTCCGTAAATAATAATATACTTAGCTTTTGCATTCTTTCCAAGCATCTTAAAGTAGGCCTTATCATACTCACCCTTGTCTTTTAATACATCCTTATTTTTAGCATCCTTCTTCATGGGGTATTGAGGTCCATCAATAATTCTATTCCAGAGTTCATAGTCAACTGCCTGAAGAAAATCTTTTATCCTTTCTTTCCATTCTGAGTAATACTGTCCATTGAACAATGGCGGCCTATTGATGTCTTGTTCTTCGCAGTAGCCAGTAGGTGGTGCAAAATTCATCTTTGATCTTATCTTAAGGTGTTAGCCTTCATAAGATAACCCGCTTTGATACCATTTGTTTGAGTACGTGCCCTACTGACCAGTGACTTTAACGTAAGAGTTGCCTATGAATGGAACGGGTTGCCTGACGTGTTCCAAGGAAGCAGTAAAACATGAATCAAAGAACACAATAATTTTTACGTGGAAAACACCTAGCTCAAAAAGGTGTAAAAAACCATGACCTGTACCTTTACAGAATTTAACCCCAACTTCACTAAATAACTCTGAGCCTCAACAACGACTGATTACAAAACTCTTATAACCAACAACTAGGAATTATAAACTCTAATTCCTATACCTCAATAACTAGGAATCATAAACTCTAATTCCTATAACTCAACAACTAGGAATCATAAACTCTAATTCCTATAACTTAACAATCACCCTTGACTGTTGAACCCACTTCGAGTTATCCCAAACTTGAAGTTAACTAAGATCAGTATTGTTCCTAAATAATCAATCTAGGAAAACAATAAATTACAACTCAATAAGAACAATACATTTAAACAGACTCATGAACTGTAAAGTTCTGTCCTGTGAAACAGGTTCGTCAATCTGTTCCTTTGTACTGGAAACACTTGAATCTTTAGTCAGAATTCTCTCAATTATGAACTTTCTCAATTTTCTCGTGTTTAGCCTTTTCTCTTTCTATAAGTGCGCAAGTTATTCTAAATAATACATCTTTTATTTAAGCACAACTCTCCAAAGAGTCATTCTTTATTTCAAACTCCTCCTTTAATCAGAACTCTCATTGCATAGAGTTGTACTTCAAGTGAGACTCCTTCTTCAATTCCAACTCTTGTCTCCTTAGTGTTGTAGTCAAACTCCAACTCTTTAAAATAGCTTATCTTCAAGTATTTTACTCAACCACAACTTCTTTAATTTCTCACGTGATAAGTAACTTGAGTATATCAGAATTAGGGTCGCTCATTCATTCCAAAATTTAAGTAATCTTTGTCTGCATCTATCAGTGAAACCTAAAACCTATCTCTTCCTATGCTTGGACCAACTCAAGTAACATGGTCCATTCATGTGTCAGTCATCAAAAACTTCATTGATCTAGCAAAGAGTCCTTCAATTTGTATATTTCCTATCTTGCGTAGACTTTTTCAATCTGCAAAATCTTTCTCTTTCTATACATAGGACTCTCCAGGATATGCTCAGAAGTGAAACTCCTTCTTTTCATAGGACTCCTTTTTCAACTCAACTTGTTTTCCCTTATCATCAAGTGTTTGAATCAAATTCAACTTCTTCAAATTAGCACATGTTTATTTTCTTGAGTTTATCAGAATTAACCACTCATCTGGTTCTTGATTTCTTCCACCCTTGTCTTTAATCATTGTTGATTTTGCTACAAGTTTCAGCTACATGAGACAGTACATCTGTGAACCAGCTTGACTGATATGTTTCATATCACTTTGTCAGTTTGTCAATCATCAAAACTACATCGTACCCAACAGAAACCATATCAGAATCTTTTTTTTTTTTTTTTTGTTTAAGACGATGAATCTTTCCATTATAGAATCGTTAATGTGGACACTTTTGCTTAAAGTAGAGGGACTTTGTGAGGTAGCCTTTGGTGCTAAGTCATTTTTAGCTTCTAATAGATTTGTTAGTTCCGCATCTGCAAGCCTGCCATTTTACTATGCCACTAATATAGGATTCTGAATTGTTGCAACTCCTTTAAAGTCTCATTGTCAATAAATTTAAATAACAATTTTACAACTTTGACATAGAAGGGGTGATATCTCAACTTTCTTACCATTGTTCCCACTCTTTTCTTCATGCATCGGTTGATTACCGAGTCCATAAGAATCCTAAGTAGCTTCTCCTGTAAATTGGGGGTAACTTGTCCTAGTTTCCTGGAGGAGAAGATTATCGTTATCTAAAAGTTATGGTAACAAACATGGATTATCAAGTTGATATACAAGCAGATAACTTAAAATAAAGATTCATTCATTCACACACAAAATAGGACACATAATGAAAAGTCTAAAGTTGATCTGATAAGATCTTCCATGTCATCTACTACTGTATTAAGTTTATCGAAATAAAAGAAGTGGACAAGGCTATAAAGTGCATGATAAGACAACTTTTTCCTAGAAAATTATACTTCCATTCTATCCTTCCACTCAGTCTGAATCTTTATTCGAAAGGAGATCATGCAGTCAAGCTTAGTCTGTGAACTTCAATAAGCTACCCTGCACGTACAATTCGACATCCGAAAGGAAATGGTTGAGGTTTGATCCTCCATTTCCTGAACTTCTTATTAATTATCCCAGATCGCCATGTCATTATTGAGTGCACGAAGACAACTTGGACAAAGAATTAGAGAGTGTGATATATGTATAAAACTAAAGAATTAAAGCACCATTACAACTACAATCTCCAAATACAAAGGAATCCAACTAACCGAACATACAGTGAACCCAAAATATTATTATCTAAGTAAACAGTAATAAGAAATGATGGAGTCAGTTAAAACACCATTAAGAAAAGTCACAACTTCTCTACTGCGGGAAGTTCTTGTAAGTAAAGTCTATCTAGTTATACAATCATACACAACGCAAAAGGTTTCATCAGACCTATATTTAATGTATCAAATATACATAGGGAGCTCTAACAGATGGTTAAAAAAAGTAAAAACTACATCCTTGAAGAGCCACTGAGGTGTAGACAAGTTTAATTTTGCAATATTGCTAAAGTAGTCTATTAAAGGCACAGACAGATAATATCTAAGGAAATAAGACACTAATTGTCCTAACAATAAAGCATTTCGGGAAATTACCTGCATAAGGTATTGAAGTTTATTTTACATTCTTTCCATAGAAATCTTAAGAAACACTTAACTTTCATATATGTTCATGAAAACTTTTCATCATTTTTCTAATCGAAGTATCTCAAGTACATTAAACTATCAAATACAACATCTATTTTCAAAGGATGGAGCTAATGTTGGCATTTCAAAGATCAGTAATAATCAAGATCCATATAATAAGTATATAAAATTGACTTGACAATCAAATAAATTTGTTGTCGAAAGTGCGCTGACTGGTTTAACTCTTACCTGAAAATTTGATAAAAAGTAACAAAGCTAATATTCAATATTATATGTCCAAAATGGTTTTTGAAGAATGGTCCCCTAAGGTATGTTATCTTTGGCTGCACCACATCAATCCATCAGTTACAACTTACAGTTTTAGAAATAGTATATCCAAGTTCCAACACAATAGGAGACAAGTAAGATTATGTTATGCTTATTAGCAATATTTATGAAAATACAATAAGTACAATTAGGTCATGATCACTCTACTTTTCATGCATCAACTGGTTGCTTCCTCTAGGAATTATTAAATGTTATAAGGCATGCGATCTAAAAGCCTATATGCTAGAGATTTGTCTTTTTAAGCTTAACTTATTACTGAAATGTTAGTGATGCTTTGTTCCTCCTTAGTAATCTGCTGTACAGTTTACATATCCATTAGCCACAAATATGCCATCACCAATTATGTATTACTCTTATTATATCTTGTTTCTGGTTTACTCAGTTTAAAATTAAAAGTCGATTTTCAATTCTGTGCAAAGTAATTATTTCTTGGAAAGGGATGTTCTTGACTTTTGATGTAAAAGCCTCACTACTAAACGTCACTAAGTTAAATGCCTCTAAGCTAAAATATAACCTTCTCTGCACTAAATCTCTACCAAAAATTACAACCTATGACCAATTTCTAGCTCTATGCAGTGAGATTCTTTCAAAAGAGAAGTTGTGATGCAAAAGATGTTACCCAGCTAGACAGAACATATGTGCCGCAAAATTCAAATTTAATTTTTTAATGACATTAGACAAGCACGGAAAATCTTTAGCCTGATATAACCCATCCCTCATAGATTTTTTGAATAGCAACTTCGAAAGTAGATCTTACAATCAACTACTTAAGCATCCCGTTTGGTCTATAACATAAACCACCTCTAGCTTTCAGAGTCAATCTGACATTTAACTATTTGATTTAGTAAATCTAAACATTTTATCCAATCATAACAATCCTATATATACTGCCAGGGGTCCAAAAATGACCTTTCTTCTTTATTTTGAGGTAGTGGTATGGACTGCTTACACTTACCTTCCCCAGACCCCTCTTTATGGGAATATACTGAGTATGCTGTTGTTGTTATAATAGTCCTATATACCCGAAGTCAATCTACATCTAAATTTAATATTACATGCACAAACCTAAAAGAATGTATAACACCTACTATGAAGATAACACATGTTCCTTCTGAGCTAGTATCAAACTCTTCTTATAAATATGATTGGTCCATATATTAGTAGAGTAGAACCTGTTCAACCGGCCAAACTATTTCCCAACATATCGTGATCTTTGCTTTTCTTATGATTTTTTCTATTTTTTTTATAGTATTGGTCTCATTTAGTGTAATAGTCTAGGCACTCAAATAATCCAGCTTTTTTATCAGTTACTAAGGAAATGAAACAGTGTTACCATCATGTTCAGTCGCTCAATTAACTAAACATCAATCCCAAAGTAGTTCAGAGATAGTTGTTATCATCACATCATTGTAACTCAAAAATCTATAGTAATAAACCAATTGCTCTTTTCATTTTTCTTTCATTCCATTATAAAACTACAATGTAACTCAAAAACCAACATAAAGATCAACCAAAAAAAATTCTAACTTCCCTAGAAAGATCAGATAACCAAACTAAAAATTATTGACCCTGAAAGAGCAAGAAAAGCCTTTTCGTCTAGTACAATGGGTCTGTAATAGCTTTGGTAGTAAATGTTACATTTAACTAATTAAGATAATCTAATAGTGTCAGTCCCTAGTAGGCATTAGCTGTCTGAGTCAACCTTATCACTAACATATTAGTTATTAAATGGCACCCATAAAGCCAAAGTAAACCATCTAAATAAGTAAAAGTGAAGTATTTACTAAGGAAATGATAGAAAACACTAATTAGGTAACATTGTCACAACACTTGAACCACCTCAAATAATCATAAACACTATTAAAGTCTAAACTTTCCATGAAAAAAATATTCACATAGATTAGCATTTAATTACATGATTTATTATGGAAAAGGAAATTACCATTCCTTTAAGCTCCTTAGGAACCCTATCAATACTATCCAATTTCCCCAAAGCATTAGCAGCGAAAGCAAACAAGGGTTCTACAACCATATCCATACAATTTTTACTCTCATTAAGTTCCTGGACTACATAAACAACCCTAGGATGTCTCAACCTGACTAATCAGGCAGCATCAACCAGAATAATATAAACACACTATTCGAATTCCCCAAAGCATTAGCAGCGGAAGCAAACAAGGGTTCTGTAACCATAGCCATACAATTTTAACTCTCATCAAGTGCCTGGACTATATGAACAACCTTAGAATGTCTCAACCTGACCAACCAGGAAGCATCAGCCAAAATAATGTCAAAAAAGGAGTCTTCAACAGCCTTAGATAGTGTCTGACCCGAGCCGGGGCCCTGTCCGTAACGAGCATCCCGAACCATGAAGGCTTGGGCACCTCTTTATTTTTGGCAATCATGCATAACATTCATTTAATGTACAAAATTTGCGGAAAGACTTAACAAAATGGAACCATGGCCAATCTAATAACACTTGAGCAATTTGGAAAGAAATTCTTAATATTCAAAATATATGACACCTGTCTGCGAAATCACTAACACTAAAATATCCAACATATGTCTAAAATAAAACTGGGACAAGGCCCCCAGTCAGACCATAAATCAAATAAATGACAATCTTTATATAAGCCCAGCCTTTCAGAATAGAGAAGGCTCACCTACAACGAATCTCAGAAACACCAATCTACTGTTTAGCTGGACCTTGGGACTGTGCCTCAGATCTTGAAATATAGGGGTCAATACGGATGTACTGGTACGCAGACTAACCCAAAATAATGTACTTTTATATATAACATAAGCGAGAGCATTTCATAAAACATTATGCATGAAATAATTTAAAACACATGGGCAGCTTCAAATAATCTTCAAAACAATTCTATAGATGCAATAACATTCTTTATTTTACTTCTGAGCTAGGTGGTACACCTTATAATTTTATAGTCCACGGGCTATATGGAATCCACCCTTGACTCGGCGGCCAAGCCCCCAACCCAAGTTTGCCGCAATGGTTGGAGTTTCTGTTCTGATATGACACAGGGAACTAGGCCAGCGTATAATCCCTCTTTGGGAACATAATAAACTCGTATCGGCAAAACCCAATTTTAGGCAATGAGTTTTCTGAAGTCGTGCCTTCTTCGGGTAACCACCTAACTTTTTTTAAGCCTAATTTTAACCTTTTCTAAACATGCATAGTTCTAAGCTCAAAATCTGAAAATCTGAATGAAAATTTGCATTCTGTTCTATTTTGTGTTACTATGGCATTATCTGTATTGGTATCGTCATACCAAGACTTACAAGTCGTATTTCTCAGCCATACATTATCCAGTTACAACCCTTTTCAAGCAAAATAATGTTTAAACCACCAAATTAATAAAATAATGCAAGAGAGTTCTTATTTTCAAAGAAAAATTTCAAACTATGCTGAGATTCTCTTTTTTCAATATTTCATCAAACATGTGGTGATCAAGTATTTTGTGATAAATCATGCAACTCTTTAAAATCATCACTTTTTATTTATATAAACTAGAAGAACCCTCTTTTCAATTCATAATCAAAATCAAGTCTTAACAAACAATAAAGACATTTATAACATGCTTCTCAGTATAAAATTGAATAATTCATAACATATAAAAACAAGGGGATTTATAACAAGAGAGGGATTATAATTCTTCTTGCTGTCAATTCAAATTCCAAATATCAAACCCCATGTATACACACACACACACACATGTATATATATATATATACAAAATCAAGTTTAAGGGGTAAGGCCTCAAGAACAAAACATTATTGTCAAGAAGGATTCACAATGTATAATTGTAAATGTAAATTCAAGACCCTTTTGTTAATTCATGATTTCTCAATACTTAAACATAATTAAAATAATTTCACCATTCCCATGTAGTTTAGGAAAACCCCACGTACCTTATGTTGTTTTGTTTGAGGATTGGAACTCTAATCTTGACCCTTTTTCTTGAAATCTTAAATTTAGAGGAAAACCCTAGTTTGTTCTTATTTTTAAGAGTGGAAAGGATTTAAGATGTTTGAAAATTGATAAAAGTTGATTAATAACTCTTAAGGGGCAACTTAATTCGTGAAAAAGGTTTTTAGAGTGAGAAAAAGACAAAAATACCCCTAAGGAAAACAAAGAAGTCACAAAATTTCATCAGTTGACGACCATGGTTGATGACCCGTCACTCAGGTGATAGGTCGTCACCTAGGTCATCACTTTTTTGATGGGTTTTACCACTTACTAACCTAGGCTGATGACTAGGGCTGATGGGTTGTCACTTTGTTGACGGTCTGTCAACTTGGTCATCACCTAGCTGATAAGTCGTCAACTTCGTCATCACATTTTGGTAGACAGACACTTCGAAGTAAAATGAGCACAACTTTCTACTACGATATCGGATTAAGGTGAAACTAGTTGCGTTGGTAAGAGGACTCGAAGATATTTCTTTTGGTATATGGTAGGCCACGAACTCATTATATACTAGGATTAATGGTTTTTGAAATATGACCCAAGTTGAAACGTTTAATTAAACTTAATCGATAGAAACGTTCCCAACTCGTTTTTGAGTTAGGAGATATTTGTGACCTCAATTCATATCCAAAGGTATTCCAACACTATAGAATTGATCATAGCACATATATTAACAAAGAATCATTGGGTTCAGGTCTATACCCGTAGGAATAACGTTTTGAAATCTAGTCCAAAAAAATACGGGGTGTTACATTATCTCCCCCTTGAAATCATTCGTCCTCGAATGATGGGTAGGATTTTGTTAAAGCTATAGAAGTATGGAATAATGGACGTAATCTCCCATTAGAAATTTTATTTTCCTCAATGAAACATACGTTGACATTCAAGAAGAGCTTTACGACATCACCAAGTAAATTGTGTAAGCACAAATTATGAGATAATGAAACATGACATCGTCATAATCTTGGCATGTGTTTTATGGCACATGATCAAAACATTGTAAGGCACGAACTTTTCTAAGAATCCCCGACCTAATTAAGATTGGTACAATACATGAGATGAGATTCCCGCGAAAAATAAGAATAGAATAGAAATATTTTTGTACCTCAATTAATACGTCTAATAGTCTTTAAATTTTTGCAATGCTTCTCTACTATGATTTCAACTATGAATACAACATTTTAACATCCCAAATCTTATACTTTCCCCGATAAATACATAACTGCATGAGCTTGAGTCTAACGGTATCGTACTTCTATGTTGAAGCCTAACGGGATTTAAGAAGATGCTAGCTTAGCTATGGGACCCCATGTTCTACATTTTTTTAAGAACACTTCTCCATCTTATCACTATAATCAAACAACCTTTTTCCTTAAATCGAGGAGTACTAACCATATAGTGCATTGGTTTACATTTTCATCAAGCACAACATTCAAGCCTATATCTACTACACCCATTTTATAGATCTCCCCACTAAAACCAACAACTTCAATCATTCTCACAAAGATTTTTGCCACATATCTTCTTCCTAACTATTTTACATATTAAAAGTTCATCTCCTTCTTCCCCCCTTCACCTATACCCTTAGCTAAAGAAATCACCTCAAAATTTTCACATTCAAGAACATCTACTCCCCTACCTAAACATCACTACGCTTCTATAACTACTATCATACTATCATACGGTGGGTCATTGAGGGACCTGAGCATGAGCATCATGGAAAGGGGAATGATACTATTTGACTATAACTTATACTTATTAAACTACTCAAGGTGGGATATAAGATAAAGATACGACACATTAGGAACAAAGTGCTTTATATATCAAATGATTATATCATGAGTAAAGAGTCATTCTGGTATAAACACAACACAACATGGATTCTTAGGACAGACCACAGTGAGAAAACATGAGTTCACATATCAAGAATTGTCTAACATAAGGACAAAATTCATGAAGTCAACGATTGAGACAAGGATTTCTACTTGGATCCATTTCTCCTCATTTAAGAACTGAACATGGCCATGAGTTTGCATAAACTTTATCTCATTGGACTAGACCCAACATAGCATGAATCGGTAACATATAGAAAGCATAGTTTTCTTAGAACCAAGCATGTTATAAGACATGGATTTTTTATGTATCATAAGAATCATATCATAGGGCTTGAATACATGAAAGGATGGATTTACCGAGACATCATTGTTCTAGTTTGGAGGTCGGAGCGTGACATGACTTACATAGAGAACTCAAACCTTCGACATTGGCAGGACTTGAATACATAAGACAATGGTAGAACGAACTCTTAAACTGGAGTAGGAGGAATATGCTTAAATAGGAATAGGTTTATCATGACTCTTCCCTGACTTTCCACAATAAGAAAATTTGGGAACTACCTTAACTCACCATCTCCCCTTTAGATCAAAGTCACAATCCTAGACTTGAGAACATAACCTCTCATCAATCTATAGAGATAATTCTCAATACAATAGGGGGTATCGATATACACATGAATACAAACTTCCCTCAATAATTCAACATAAAGACACTAAATTTTTTCTGAGATATCCCCCTTCAGGGATACTAATCATAACTTCATCTACCCCCCAAAGTCATCAACTTATGACTATCGTTATCATTGGTATGAACATCCACGTTTCTAAATATTTAACGTTCTATCTTTAACTCCTTAGGATACTAACATTAAACCTATAATCACATAACTTACAACTAACAAAATTTATAAATCCATACCAAAGGCGCACATTGCCTACCTATTTTTCCTTAATTCAACTCTAAAGAACACTATACAAGAACTTCCCATACTTCTCCATACTATAAGATTCAAGAACGCAACTAGGTACGCAAAACACCAATACACATAAAATTATATCTAAAATAGGCTACCTGAGGGGGGGGGGGGTCCAATTTATTCTTATATACCCACGCTCTTATCCGCTTAACGACTCAACCATGATTCATCGTCCTAACCCTAGTCTCATATATATAAATATCATAATTATCCTTTCTTTTTTCCACTAGTTGCCAACCTAGGCTATTGCACACATCAAATCAAGCCTACTACTTACTCCCACAAAATATGCATCATTAATCTTAAGCTACTATTCTTACCACCACAATCCATACCTAAAGTTCAAGCCTATTGTCTAGCACCAATCAAGTAACACCGATGAAGCATGCTGCATATTATACTAGCCCATCAAATGGAAATATCAACCTAAGTCTCTTACTTCACTTAACTATGGCCCATAAGTTTATCCTCTTCACAAAATTACTACTACGCCTCAAAATCTACTACATACCTTTTCATATACTGTACTAGTCTACAACTACTAGAGAAAAGAAAATCAAAGGGGTAAAGTCACATAATAAGGATAGTCGAACTTAATCTTATAATATCACCCATTACCATCTATTAACGTATCCCACTTTATCACATTATATTCACTTACCCATGCATACATAACAACCATCTTAAAAAATTCCATATACAATAATGAGTCTATACCTATAACTTATTGACTAATCTACCCCTTTCCCTTCACAACCTATAAATGATTTCTACAACCACCATAACTATCCGTTCTAATATCCTTTCCTATTTTAAGTAAATAATAATTGTAGCCAACCACTTCCCTCACAGACTATCATACAATCTACAATTATTTCTACCACATTAGTCTATCACTATAAAATGGCAAACCATCTCTCAATTAACGGTTATACAACTAAAACTATTTATTTATATAAAATTCATCCTCACTCTAACTTCTAACCGTGTGACTTCATATTACCAACTTCTTGGCCCATCTCACTACGAATAGGTCATGAAACTTTAACATACACTACTACTCGAGTGGAAATACAGTTCTAATATTCTTCTACACATCAATATCCTTATGCATGACATCTACAACAAGAATTTTAAAAGGGGACTGAATACACTTCATACCCCAGGATCAAACGCACGACTGATGTAGATAGGGGTATAAGCTTAAATCAATACACTTTATAGCACTTGTGGACTCCTATCAAGTCCTTGTGAAATTTTATAATTATTTATGACTGAATCAGAAGGGACCACATCATTTAGACTCTAAGCTTCAACACTTGAATCGTCTCGACAATGAGACATATCTAATTAGAGTGAGGAAAGAATTGGGATAACTTTCATATGGAAAATACAACGACATGATCTAGATTATGAAGAAAAGAGAGACATTCCTAAATACCTTGTAGCCTCCTCCTTATAAGTGTGGCGCGCTACACACCCATACAAAGGACACTACCCGACGCAATTTTGCAGACACCCTGGGACCATGAATTGTTCTCTGATACCAAATTTGTCATGACCCGCACCGGGGACCTGTCCAGAACAAGCATCCCAAGCCATGAAGGCCCGGGTGCCCCTTTGTTTCTGGCAATTATGCGTAATATTCATTCAATATAAAGAATTTATGAAAAGACATAACAAAATGGAACCATGGCCAATCTCATAAAACTTGCACAATTTGGAAAGAAATTCTTAATATTCAAAATATATGATACTTATCTACAAAATCTCTAACACTACAATATTCAACATATATCTAAAACAAAACTGGGACAAGGCCCCCAGTCAGACCATAAATTAAATAAATGACAATGTTTATATAAACTCGGCCTTCTAGAATAGAGAAGGCTCACCAACAACTAATCTCAAAAACACTAATCTACTGCTTAGTTGGTCCTTGGGACTGTGCCTCAAATTCTGAAATATAGGGGTCAATAAGGATGTACAGGTACGTAAAGCAATCCAAAATAATGTACTTTTATATATAACATAAGTGAGAGCATTTCATAAAACATTATGCATGAAATAATTTAAAACACATGGGAAACTTCAAATGATCTTCAAAACAATTCTGTAGATGCAATACCATTCTTTATTTTACTTTTGAGCTAGGTGGTACACTTTACAATTCTATAGTGCACGAGATATATGGAATCTGCCCTTGACTCGGCGGCCAAGCCCCCAACCTAAGTTTGCCGCAAAGGTTGGAGTTTCTATTCTGATATGCCACAGGACACTAGGCTAGTGTATAATCCCTCTTTAGGAACATAATAAACCCGCATCGGCAAAATACAGTTTTGGGTAATGAGTTTTCTAAACTCTTCCCTTCTATGGGTAACCACTTAACTCTTTTTAAGCCCAATTTTAACCTTTTCTAAACATGCATCGTTCTAATCTCAAAATTTTAAAATCTATTTGAAAATCTGCATTCTGTTCTGTTCTGTGGTACTATGGCATTATCTGTATTGGTATCGTCATACCAAGACTTACAAGTCATATTTCTCAGCTATACATTATCAAGTTATAACTCTTTTAAAAAAAATAATGTTATACCACCAAATCAATCAAACAATGCAAGAGAGTTCTTATTTTCAAAACGTATTTCAAACTATGAGCAGATTCTCTCTTTTCAACATTTCATCAAACATGTGGTGGTCAAATATTTTATCACAAATCATGCAACTATTTAAAATATCACTTCTCCTTTATATAAACAAGAAACACCCTCTTTTCAATTCATAATCAAAATCAAGTCTTAACCGACAGTAAAGACATTTGTAACATGCTTCTCAGTATGAAATTGAATAATTCATAACATATAAAAACAAGGGAATTTATAACAAGAGAGGGATTATAATTCTTCTTTCTTTCAATTCAAATTTCAAACATCAAACCCCATGCATACACACACACACATATATATAAATAAAATCGATTTTAAGGGGTAAGGCCTCAAGACCAAAACATTATTGTCAAGAAGGATTCACAATGCATAGTTGTAAATGTAAATTCAAGACCCTTTTGTTAATTCATTATTTCTCAATATTTAAACATAAATAAAATGATTTCAGCGTTCCCATGTAGTTTAGGAAAACTCCACGTACCTTATGTTGTTTAGTTTGAGGATTGGAACTCTAATCCTGAACCCTTTTCTTAAAATCTTGAACTTATAGAAAATCCCTAGTTTGATCTTGTTTTTAAGAGTGAAGAGGACTTAAGATGTTTTAAAACTGATAAAAGTTGATTAATAATGCTTAAGGGGAAACTTAATTAGTGGTAAAGGTTTTTTGGAGTGAGGAAAATACAAAAATACCTCTAAGGAAACCAAAGAAGTCGTAGAATTTCATCAGTTGACGACCATGGTTGATGACCCGTCACTCAGGTGATAGGTCGTCTCCTAGGTCGTCACTTTTGGACTGGATTTTAGTACTTACAACCCTAGGCTGACGACTAGGGCTGATGGGTCATCACTTAATTGACGGCCCGCCAATTTGGTCATCACCTAGTTGATAAGTCGTCAACTTCGTCATCACATTTTGCCAGACAAACACTTTGAAGTAAAATGAGCATAACTTTCCACTCTGATATCGGATTAAGGTGAAACCAGTTGCATTTGAAAGATGAATTGAAGATCTTTATTTTGGTATATGGTAGACCTCGTAACTCATTATATACTAGGGGTACTGGCCATTAAAATTTGACCCAAGGTGAAACATTCAATAAAAATTAATCGGTAGAAACGTTCTCAACTCATCTTTGAGTTAGGAGATATTTGTGACCTCAATTCATATCCAAAGGTATTCCCACACTATACAATTAATCATGACACATATACTAATAAAGAATCATTGGGTTCGGGTCTATACGCATAGGAACAATATTTTGAAATCTAGCCCAAAAAAATGCAGGGTGTTACAAATAGGCCTGCTCGTTGTCATGCCTCTGAAAGGGAACACTTATAAAGAAACCAAACACAAACATTTGGGTAAACAACATGGCCATGTCGGGCCTTGGAAGAGTACAACTTCCAAGATGGATCCATCCCGGCTGAACCAATATTATCTAAGAGATTGTAGTCTTGTAAAGCTCTGGGTAAACCAATAACTTCTTGTACCATAGTTTAAACTATTTTATCGATCACCGCTTAAAAACAGAGAAACAACAGAAAAATAGTGAACCAACAAGCATCATCCCTGAGAATTTAGTGTTCTTATTATTTTTTGGATCCAAGATTGGAGTTGATGTTTGAGAGATTATGGAAGAAGAACTGTATGACGGTGTGCGGGGGGAGAGAGAGAGAGAGAGTGAAAGATATAGAAGGGAAAGAAAAGCTTGTGGTTTGGTTTAAAAATCAAGCTTATAATTTTACCTTGATAGAGAGCATACTTACAGCCATACCCTTGGTCGTCGTGAACTGTCCTTTCTATATTCTCCCTCCATTTCAAGAGAATGACCTACTTTCCCTTTTTAGTTCGTTTTAAAAAGAACGAACCCTTTTCTTTTTTGGCAATACTTTAATTTTAACTTTTCACGCTCTCTTATATTAAATAACTATTTTTTTCTACTTTATTTAAAAATTATACAAGAGAATAGATTAAAATTATAATTGATTTTTTTTCATAGAATCACACTAATCTATACATAAATTGATTTTAAATGCACTTAAATTCATTTTATAGGTGGTATACAAATGAAAAAAACCCTATTGGATGAATGTTTTAATGAATCATAACGTTAAAGGATTGCCTCTACCTCTTGTCTTATATATCTCAAAAATAAGAGATCAATTTAATATAATAAGCAAGAAGTTTCTTTTAAAGTGATTTTTCTACCTGATGAGGAAATTTACTACCTCAATAAAGTGGATCAAAAGAATTAATAAAAGTTAACATTATATATAGTGTAGTAATTTAATATGAGGTGGTTAATATTACATTTCAAATAAGTTGTTTAAAATAATTTTAAAAGGTGATTTGTAAATAATTATGTTTCCATAAATGATATGTATTGCAAATATTTATAATGATATGTATCATGTAAAGTTTTGAAATTATGGAGGAATCGCTTATTGTGTTTGATGGATAAACAACTATTCAAATTTATGAGCATTTTTTATTAGTATTTTAGTATAATATAGTAATGGTTACTTTATGAAATTAAATATGTGGCCAAAATTATTTTCACTTTTTTAAAATCTTTTATGGAATATATGTTAGTATTTGCACATCCTTCTATAAATTACGTCTCCCTTTATTTCAATTTCTATCATTTTGATTAGACATCAAATTTAAGATATACAAAAAAACTTTGTAATGTTTCAAATTATTTTAAAATAAATAAATTTTAAATAGAAGAATATATCTTTGTTGAATTTTCGACAAATAAATAAAATTCAACATGACTACAATATTGATAATGTTATAAAATACTAATCAAATAAAAAATATCAATTTTTTTAGAATTGATTACTAAATAAAAATATATCATTTAAATTGAGATATTGGATATCTTAAAATTGGCATTATGATATAATGCATTTAATTTTTTTCATTACACATTAAAATAGACTTATAGTTGAGATATGTGGGATCCATGTGAAAGACCACATCATCAATGATATTGAAAAGATTCTAATGAAATGACCATTATATCTAATTTTTTAATTTGAAATAGAGTTGAAGTGGGATCTACACAAAGGATTATATGAAAATATTAAGAAAATTATGAAAAAAATTGTTACACCCTTAGTTATATTTGTAAGTATTACCTTAAACATAAATTTACTATCAATAATTTTAGGCAAAATAATAATAAATAATTATAAATGTTACACGCAAAATTAATTTGCTTATTTTGTGGATTCATTGAAGAGGAGAGAAAGCTCGTCTGGACATCCTTATTGAAAAAAAATATTTAAATAGGATAAACTTGAAATATAATTTCTCTTTACATATAAAGTTATTCTTCCTATTAATTCAAGTATATTATTTTAATTTTAATTTAATAAAAAATTATCACTTAAATTCTCGTATCATAATAAAGTATGAACAAATCTCACTACTTAAATTACATTTTAAGGTTTAACAAATTATACTATTTTAAAATTGTTTTAGATATCGTGAAAAAGTTCAACTTGAAATAATGTTTGAATGATGTGAATTTTGGATAGATGAATGCCATGTAGATGTTTGTTACTCTCTTCATTTAAAAAATAAAGACCTATTTTTCCTTTTTTTTTAAAAAAAAACCTTTTCCTTTTTTTGAAAATAATTTAATTTTAACTTTCCACGTGTCATGTTTAGGACCACAAGATAAAAGATATTAATGCATTTGACATAACTTTAATTTATGATCACAAGATACAAATATTTTATTTATTTTCTTATATTTCTTATCAAGTTAAAATAGGTCATTCTTTACGAATGGAGTGATATATTTTTTTTATTTCTTTACTACACTACTAAATAATTTACTATAACCAAATGTGCAAAGAAAAAATTTAATTCTACTTGCATGTAGACATTTCATTTGAATAAAATAAAACTAAAATTTCACCACTTATAATAGGGAATAGAAATGAGTATTCTGTATTAGTACAGACAAAAACACAAAAATATTTGTAGAAAGTTGTGAAGAAAACTAGAGGGTTCATATGAGATATTATACAACTTTGAATAAGATTGACATTTACAAAAAGGGCTTCTCTTTTTGTCATTAAAAGTTAATGTACAAACTTCAAGTCTTATATAATAAGCAAACAATGCGTTTTTCTTTTTTAAAATAACAAGAATGTCCTTAATCGTCCCACATGCTCACTCTTAATATTATAATAAATAAATGATAATAATGAGAGTATTGTTTATCCTAATTAATTTTTATTATTATAAAAATATATAATACAATGACATAACATAAATAATCAATTTTAGAGAAAACTTGAATAGTAAACGGAATCAGCTTTAGAGAAACCGAGTAATGGTTAGTTGATGACGCAAGAAATATGGCTTTTTATGTTTTCAACAATAAACTTGCTACTTAATATAAAGAATATTAAATTTTCCCTTTGTTTTCTTCTAAATTATAAATATGCCATTGGTCGTCCTCCTACTCATCTTTCTATATAAAATATAATAATAAACTTCAATTTTTTTCACATCCTCACTATTCTTGTTTTACATTTCATTATTATAAGCTTTGTAATGTTTTGAGCCAAAATGGTCTCCAACCTAGCTTTTGTCCACAGATTCCCAATTATTATTGTTTTAAAATTATATGTGGGTGAAGTATGGATTGAAGTTGAAAATGTGTTTCACAGGCGGCTCAAGCCCGTTAGTGGTTTAAAGTAAAAAATTAGTCGGAGATCTTAAGGTTATGAAAAAAATTAATATTTTTTTTTAATTTAAAGTCTTTCTTAAGATGCAAAGTTGTTAATGTATTTCTTATCAAAGTATTTTGAGAACTCCTTTCATTTTAATTTGCTTGACTATTTTGATTAGATACGGTGTTTGGAGTTTAACAAAGTAAAGAAAATCTTTGAATCATGTATCTTAAACTAAAGATATATAGAATATACCAAAATGTTCTTTAATATTATGGTATTAAGCATGTCTAAAAAAATTGAAACTAAAAAGTTGACAATTTTTTTTTTTTTTTTTTGAAATGAACAAAAAAAAATAGTACAAAATATTACTTTAAAAAAAAATAATCATATAATAAATTTATTATTGCTAAGAAAAAAAGAGGTCCCTCAAATTTGGGGCTTAGGCTGTTGCCTTATTTTCTGAGGCATAGAGTCGCCCATGATGTGTTTCGTCATAGTTCTTCAAAATATATTTTACTTTTCAATAGCCCATGTTTTTGTGGAAATTGCATGGATTTTAAAGCTTCATAGATATTAGGGGACCCCACAATGTCCTTTATTATGTCAAGCGCATATGTTATTTAGTGATTAACGTTATCATGAGAATTTTATAACGTGTGAAGCTGATAAACAAATAGTTTTAGTTATGTATGCTGGGTTAAGTGGAAATGTCAATGAAAAATAAAAGAAATAAATGGAAGAAAAAGTGAATTGTGTTTTCACTTTAAGGAAGTAAAGTTTTCCTAAATTGGTGGGAGAAAGGAACTTTCTTGTGCTTATATTGAGAAACATTCTTTCATGTGGATAGTGGAGGCAAGATCAATATAAGTCTCACGCCGCCGCCGTCGTCGCTCGTTTGGCTTTGAATTTGAATTTGAAAAATGATCGAGAGATCATTTTTTGGAAAAAAGTCATTAGAAACGTGAGAATTAGTGAAGTAAAATACGATAGAAAATATTTTCTTCATTTGCGGAAGCATGTCATAATGCACCTTGAAGGGACGTGACCCTTCGGGCACTGTTTTGTAATGGATACATGACCTGTGCGCGCACTCGATGACCTGCGAACTCAGGTGCCACACAGATCAATGCAAAGCTAATTGTTTTGTGTCAATAAGTGACCTGAGGCCATATGTGGGCCACCTGCGCACATAGATGGGATCCGCAGGTTGATGACGTTTCAAAACGGTGTCTTTTCAAAATTCATTGCTTCCTTTCTGAAGCACCACCTTTTGACTATAAATATCTAAATTTTTCCTCAGGTAAAGACATAAAAATTTGAAGTGAAAAAAAAATTCTTATTCTTCTTAGTGTGATTAACAAACTGTTGAGTGAGTTCATTGTTTAACAAATTTAAGGTATCCCTACGTCATTTGGTGAAGTGAATCATTTTATTTCGGAGGATGTGGGGTCCAGCCCCATAAATGCTATGGATGTTTTTTCAAACTATGGCTATTTTTTTAAATATTTTGGCAGAGAGGAAATCCATTAAATATTTCCCCAATTGCAATCGTTGACATTGCAACTTTTATGTATGTCATCAGTGACCTACGAATGTTGTTTCTTTATCTATAAGTTGAGAGCTATAGCTCATTTGAAAGACACCAAAGAAAGAGAAAAATAATATATAGAGAGCAGTGAGGTATTCTATAGACCGTGATAAAAATAATTTGTGAATTACAAATTAGAATGAGCGATATTTTACTAAAGTGAGAGTCAAAATAGGGTTATTTCTTTTGAGTGTGTAGTAGTCACTTTGAGTATTGTACTTGTGACTAAGGAGTAAGATTCCTTACTATAATAATATCAGTTGCTCCTCTTAGTTTATGGTTTTTCCTTATTAAAATGGATTTCCACGTAAAATTATTGGTGTTATTATTTTTATTTTATTTTCCTATTAGTTTGCCATAAATACCTTTATCGTTATTTCGTGTTTACTCTACAAACTGGTATTAGAGCCCACAGTTTACAATATCTGTATTTTTTGGTAAACAATGAAAGCCTACTCAAGTAGAATGATTACTTTAAATGACGTTAATTATATCATTTGGAAGTAAAAACGGGAAGATCTGCTCTATGTCAAGAATTTTTATCAGCCGGTCTTTAACATTATAAAACTTGAAAATAAAACCGATGAATAGAACCTGTTTCACAAAAAAGTTTGTGATTTTATCAGGCAATGAGTTGACGATAATATGTTGAATCATATTTCAGGGGAGACACATGCTCGGTCCCTATGAGAGCATTTTGAAAGTTTGTATGCTTGAAAGACTGGAAATTTGATAAAAAAATATTGGGATTAAAATACCATGATGGTTCTCCGATGACAGATCACTTGAATAATATTTAGGGATCATGAACCAGTTATTTGCTATGGGCATTAAGTTTGATGAAAAAATTCAAGGCTTGCTTCTACTTGGTTCCCGACCAGACTCTTGGGAAATATTTTGAACTTCATTATCAAATTCTTCTCCCGATGGCGTGATCTCTATGGATTTTGCCAAAAGTAGCATTCTTAATGAAGATATGAGACGAAAGTCTCAAGTTTTCTCTTCATCCGATGTCTTGGTGACTGGCGCTAGGGGGAGAAATAGAAATCGCGGTTCTCAAAATAGAGAACACTATAGAGGCAAATCTAAAGGAAAATTTAAAGATATTGAGTGCTATCATTTTGGGTTAAAGGGGTACAAAAAGAAATTTTTCCAAAAGTTGAAGAAGGAGAATAGAGACAAGGAGGAAAAGAAATAAGGCAATAATGAAAATTGTGTAGCCACCATCACCACTGAAGATCTTGTTACTGTCCTTGATGCAAATCTAATAAATATTACTTGTGATGAGTCAAGGTGGGTTGTAGATTCTGGTGCCGCATCTCACGTGACATCAAGGAAGGATTTTTTCTCATCTTATACTCCAGGTGAATTTGGAACCTTGAGTATCGGCAATGAGACTATTTCTAAAGTGGTTGGTATTGGTACAATTTGTTTAGAAAATAGTACTTGATCTAAACTAGTTTTAAACAATGTAAAACATGCACCTGATGTTCGTTTGCACTTGATTTCTACTGGTGTGCTTGATGATAAGGGATATGTTAGTACTAATGGTGGTGGAAAATGAAAATTTATTAAGCGTTCTTTGGTTGTGGCTCGTGAAGACAAGTGTCGTGGTTTATACTGGAATACGACTTCTACTTGTGCTAATATGGTGAATGCAGTTGAAAGCACTAGCTCTTCAATATTATGGCATAAGAGGCTTAGGAACATTAGTGAGAAAGGACTTAATGTTCTGGCCAATAAAAAATTACAATCAGATTTTGAAAGTACTGAATTAGAAAAATGTGAGCACTGCTTGGCTGGAAAACAAAATAGAGTTTCTTTCAAGTCTCATCGTCCTTCAAGAAAGATAAAGTTGTTTGAGATGGTGCATTTAGATTTATACAACAACAACAACAACAAACCCAGTAAATTCCCACATCATAGGGTCTGGGGAGGGTAGAGTGTACACGGTCCATACCACTACCTCTAAAGAGGTAGAGAGGTTGTTTCTAATAGACCCCCGGCTCAAGACAAAGGAAAGTATATAAAACATCAAAAGCATGGAACAATATAAAAATAACATAGGTACGACATCCACACAAAATTGTACATTGCCAAACAAAGGACACCAAGGCCCTCCTACTTACTGACTACGACTCATCCACCCACCTTAGCCCTCTACCCTAATTCTATTACTTTATACCTTCCTATCCAGGGTCATGTCCTTAGTCAATTGTAATATCTCTAAGTCACGTTTAATTATTTTCCTCCAGTATCTCTTCGGTCTACCCCTGCCCCGCTTGAAACCATCCAAGGCCAACCTCTCACACCTATGAATCAAAGCATCTGTGCCTCTCCTCATCACATGACCAAACCATCTCAACCTCACTTTTCACATTTTATCCTCCACCGATACCACTCCCATCTTCTTCTGAATAATCTCATTCCTAACCCTGTCAGCTCTAGTAAATCCACATATCCAACGCAACATCCTCATTTCCGCCACCTTCAACTTTTAGATATGATAATTATTAACCAGCCAACACTCCGCTGCATAAATCATAGATGGCCGGACTACAACTCTATAGAATTTACCTTTTAGCTTATAGGGCACCTTCTTATCGCTTAAGTTTCTCGAAGCGAGCCTCCATTTCATCCAACCTTCCCCAATATGATGAGATACATCCTCATCTATCTCTCTGTTCCCCTGAATCATAGACCTATGGTACTTAAAACTATCTCTCTTGCAAACCTTCTGGGAATCCAACTTCACTACCACCTCCTGCTGCTGCCTCGAGTCACTAAACTTGCACTCCAAGTACTCCATCTTGGTCCTACTCAACCGGAACCCTTTAGACTCTATGGTTTGTCTCCAAACATATAACTTATCATTAACACCTTGACGCGACTAATCAATCAAAACTACATCATCCGCAAAAAGCATACACTAAGGAACCTCACCTTGTATACTCTGCGTCAACACATCCATCACCAAAGCGAATAAAAATAGATTAAGAGTTGATCCTTGGTGCAATCATGTCAAGACCGGAAAATGCTCGAAATATCCATCCACTGTTCTTACCCGCGTCTTGTCCCCCTCATACATGTCCTTAATCGCTCTGATGTACGCTACCGGGACCTCCCTCATCTCCAAGAATCTCTAAAGAACCTCCCTAGGGACCTTGTTATACGTTTTTTCCAAGTTAATAAATACCATGTAAAGATCCCTCTTTCTCTCTCTATACTATTCAACCAGTCTCCGCACCAGGTGAATTGCCTCAGTCGTAGAGCGATCAGGCATAAAACAAAATTGATTCTCCAAAATAGACATAATCTTCCTCAACCTTCGCTCCACCACCCTCTCCTAAATTTTCATCGTGTGACTCAATAAATTTATACCTCGGTAGTTGTTACATCTATGAACATCACCCTTGTTCATATATAAAGGGATCATCGTGATTCATCTCTACGCCTCAGGCATCTTTACGGACTTAAAAATGTTGTTAAACAAGTTGGTCAGCCACCTCAACCCTGCTCCACCAGAGAACTTCCAAAAATCCACTGGGATATAGTCAGGCCCTGTCGCCCTGCCCCTTCGTATCTTGCGAATAGAATCACTGACCTCCTCTACCTTAAAATGCCAATAATAGCCAAAATTGCGACACTCCCCAGAGTGCTCCAACTCCCCTAACATAACACCTCTGTCCCCCTCATCATTTAAGAGCTTATGAAAATACGACTACCATCTTTTCTTAATGAGGGCGTCTTCCACCAATACTCTGCAATCCTCCCCCTTAATACACTTTACTTGGAACAGATCCCAACCCTTCTTATCCCTAACCTTAGCAAGCCTAAACAACCTCTTTTCCCTGCCTTTCTCCTCTAACCCCTCATACAGACTCTTAAAAGTTGTTGTCTTAGCAGCTCCAATAAAGACAAAGACTTTGGGTGGTGCACTTTACTTTTTCACCTTTATTGATGATTTCTCAACGAAACTTTGGGTCTATGTATTGAAGACTAAATACCAAGTGTTGGGTGTCTTTAAGTAGTTTCAGGCTTCTCTTGAAAGAGAAATAGGGAAGAAACTGAAGTGTATTTGCACTTATAATTATGGTGAATATTGTGGACCATTTGACGAATACAACATCCAACAAAGTATCAGACACCAAAAGACTCCACCTAAGACACCTCAACTTAATGGTTTGGCAGAAATGATGAACAAGACCTTAATGGAAAAAGTCAGATATTTGCTTTTTGAAGCAAAGTTGTTGAACTACTTTTGGGGTGAGACTTTATTAACCGCTACAGATGTTAAAAACCTATCTCCTACTGTTGCTTTGTAAAGTGATGTACCAAATATAGTTTGGTATGGGAAGGATGTTTTCTATGACCATTTGAGAGTATTTGGCTGCAAAGCTTTTATACATGTGCCCAAATATGAGAGGTCAAAGTTAAATGCCAAGACAAGGCAGTGCATCTTCATTGGTTATAGACTTGATGAGTTTATTTATAGGCTATATGATCCATTTGAGAAGAAGCTTGTAAGAAGTCGTGATATTGTATTCATGGAGAATCAAACCATTGAAGATATTGACAAAGCAGAGAAGCTAGAATCTTTATGTTCTGATGGTATGGTTAGTGTTGATCAATTTTCTCATACAAGTGTTCATGATGTTAGTGGTATAGATAATCATGGTGACACCCAGATCCATGTTCCAAATCAGCATACTGATGTTGATAATGATAAAGATATTGTTGTTGATGATGCTCCAGTTCAAAAAGTCATGGACGAGTTAAATGCTCCACTTAGAAGGTCTACAAGATAACATATTTCTTCTTCTTGTTATTCTTCTAATAAGTATGTGTTACTCACTGACGGGGGAGAACCTGAATATTATTAGGAGGCCATGAAAGATGAACATAAGGATAAATAGATTAAAGCCACGCAAGATAAGGTAAAATCTCTTCATAAGAACCACACTTATGAGTTGGTGAAATTTCCTAAGGGTATGAGAGCTTTGAAGAATAAGTGGGTCTTCAAAGTAAAATTTAAAGAACATAACTTGAAGCTAGGATACAAAGCCAGATTGGTTGTCAAAGGATTTGGTCAAAGCAAGGGCATTGACTTTGATGAAATATTTTCTCCTATTGTCAAAATGACCTCTATTTGTACAATTCTTGGTTTGGCTGCTAGTTTTGATTTAGAGATCGAGCAGATAGATGTGAAGAAAACTTTTATTCATGGTGATCTCGAAGAAGAGATATATATGGATCAAATTGAGGTCTTCAAGGTAAAACATAAAGAAAACTATGTGTGCAAACTTAAGAAGAGCCTTTATGGCTTGAAACAAGCTCCCAAATAATGGTATAAAAAGTTTGAATCTGTCATGGGGAGCAAGGATATAAGAAGACTTCTTCAGATCACTGTGTATTTGTATAATTTTTTTTCGATGATGATTTTATCTTCCTTCTGCTATATGTGGATGGTATGTTGATTGTGGGAAAGAATGCTTCTAGAATTGACGAGCTGAAAAATAATTATGCAAGTCTTTTTCTATGAAAGACTTGGGTTATGCTAAGCAGATTTTGGGTATGAGGATTACTCATCTCAAAGATGAAAAGAAGATTTACTTTTCTTAGGAGAAGTACATTGAATGTGTACTGGATCGCTTCAATATAAAGAATGCTAAGGTTGTTAGCACACTCCCTGCGGGTCATATGATGTTAAGCAAGAAAATGTATCCTACAATGAAAAAGAAGAAAAAAAGCATCACTAAAGTTCTATATTCCTCCTTTGTCAAAAATTTAACGTATGTAATGGTATGTACCAGACCCGATATTACTTATGCAGTTGGTGTTGTCAGTAGGTTTCTCAAAAATTTAGGAATGGAGTACTGGAAAGTAGTTAAATAGATATTGAGGTACCTAAGAGGAACCTCAACTAATTTTTTGTGTTTTGGGGGATCTAATCCAATCTTGAAAGTCTACACAGATGTTGATATGGAAGGTGACCTTGATAACATAAAATCTACTACTCATTTTTTATTTACATTTTGAGAAGGAGCCATATCATGGTTGTCAAAGCTGCACAAGTGAATCATACTATCTACAATTGAAGCAGAGTATATTGTGGCCACTGAAGCTGGCAAAGAAATCATATGAGTTAAGCGATTCCTTAAAGAACTTGGACTAAAGAAAATGGAGTATGTTGTCTATTGTGACAGTCAAAGTGCAATATACTTGAGCAAGAACTCCATGTACTATGCAAGAACAAAACACATTGATGTTAGGTACCTTTGAATTCTTGAACAAGTGGAGAACGAATCTTTCTATGTTAAAAAAATTCACACGAATGAAAATCCCCTAGATATGCTGACAAAGGTGGCATCAAAAGATAAGTTTGAATTGTGCAAAGAACTTGTAGGCATGATCTCTCTCTGAGAAGATGAAACTTTCTCCTTCAGGTGCATGGGACTAGAGGGGGAGATTTGTAGGGTCCATAACCATAAATGCTCTGGATGATTTTTCAAACTATGGCTATTTTTTCAAATGTTTTGGCAAAGAGGAAATCTATTAAATATTTCCTCAGTTGCAATTGTTAACATTACAACTTTTATGTATGTCATTAGTAACCGACTAATTTTGTTTATTTCTCTATAAATTAAGAGCTATGGCTCATTTGAAAGACATCAAATAAAGAGAAAAAAACATATAGAGAGCA
The DNA here is from genome assembly GCA_030864215.1 of Capsicum pubescens. NCBI lineage: Eukaryota > Viridiplantae > Streptophyta > Magnoliopsida > Solanales > Solanaceae > Capsicum > Capsicum pubescens. Next base: position 101,337,693 of record CM061542.1, read on the forward strand.
GTGAGGTATTCCACAGATTGTGATAAAAACTAGTTTGTGAAGAAAAAATTAGAGTGAGCGATATTTTAGTAAGGTGGGAGTCAAAAAAGGTTATTTCTTTTGAGTGTCTAGCAATCACTTTGAGTATTGTACTTGTGACTAAGGAATAAAATTCTTTACTATAGTAATATCAGTTTCTCCTCTTACTCCGTGTTTTTTCCTTTATTAAAAAGGGTTTCCATATAAAATTCTTGGTGTCATTATTTTAATTTTATTTTTCTATTATTTTTCCATAAATACCTTTGTTGTTATTTTTTGTTTACCCAACAGAGGATATATTTCATTAACCTCAGGTACTTGAGGAAAATAAATTTCTTAATGACACACCATGAATTCGGTGGACTTGATTCTTTCTATTTTTATCTCTTTATTAATACTGATAGTCCTTCAATTGTTTGAACTTGTATTTAAAGTTCTTGAAACTTCATTTTGAGAGTTCAGAAGTTGATTGAACTTGTGTTTGAAATTCTTACAAATTAAATGCAGATTTTATAAATAACAATGTAAGACCACTTCTTTTACATGACAAGTGACCAATGATGGAACAACACCAACTCCCACTTGGAAAGAATGAAAATATATAACTATATATCTTGGTTTTATTTTCTTCATCTTTCGTCCTCTGTACTCTTCTTTTATTGAATCTCCTTCTTTACAAACTTTATATAATTTTCACTATTATATAATCGTGCAAATTATTTGATATGCCTCTAGCACAAAGTTGTAGTGTCTCTAATAACACTTTAATTTTGGACCTACTTATTCAAATTATTTGATGTATCTCTACCTGCGGCCAGTGGAAGGAGCTAGGGCACACAAGGGTTCATTCAAACTTCCTATATTAGAAAATTATGCTTTATATATAAGATTTAAATTATTTTCTATATATATATAGTAGATGTTGAATCCTCTTGAATTTGTTGTAGGAATACCTCTTTATTTTTTTAAGTACCCTTCCTGAAAATTCTAATTCCATTGCTGATTGTAGCCATGAAATTACCATGCATGAAACTAAAAGGGTGTAGGATATTCCAGTATTCCAAAAATGGCTTCTGAAGAAACAGAAGAAAAAAAAGTTATTTCACAGCACATGAGGTAGGAAACTGGAGGGCACATATAGGATATATCAAAGATGTTTTTTTTAGCTATGGTCAAGGAAATGATAACTCTAATAAGGTATCCTCGATCCACATCCATCATACTTTTACAGTTTTCTGAAATTGCTCTAAACTTTCTAAATGCACTTCGACAAATTCAAGATTTGAAATTTATAATTTTCAGCAATTTCAAATTTTTAAAAATATTATTATATATGTCTGAGAGGAATTAAATCCTCAACAAATAAGGTAAGTAAAGCTTAAACACATTTTATTTCTACCATTGGTCTAAGAGACAAATTTATTTAAGTTCCCAACAAATATTTCATATATACAAAATCTTTGAAGGCACTGGGTTTCAAAAACCCTACCACCGCCTAGATCCACCCTTCCACTTTGACCAATAGACGAAGTAACCCATGGATGAGGGTAGTTCTTAAAGGAATCACTTGACCCATATCATTTATTTTTCAGCTTTAATGGCCGCAATATACTCTCTTCACTTGCAGACAGTGTGATGCACTTCTGCAACTTTGACTGCCATGATATGGCTCCTTCTGAAAATGTAAACAAAAAATCAGTAGTGGATTTTTTGTTATCAAGGTCACCTTCCATATCATCATTTGTATAGACTTTAAAGATTGGACCAATTCCCCCAAAACATAAACAATTAGCTGAGGTTCCTCTTAGGTACCTTAGTATCTATTTGACAGCTTCCCAATGCTCTTTTCCTGGATTTTTGAAAAACCTTCTAACAACACCAACTGCATGAGTAATATAGGGTTTGATACATACCATTGCATACATTAAATTTCTGAAAATAGAGGAATATGGAACTTTACTGATGCTCTCTCTTCCTCCTTTGTTGTAAGACACATTTTCTAAATCAACTTTATATGGCAAGCAAGGGGTGTATTAACAACCTTAGCATTCTTCATGTTGAAGAGATCCATTACATGTTCAATGTACTTCTCCTATGACAAGTAAATCTTTCATTCATCTTTCAGACGAGTAATCCTCATGCCTAAAATCTCCTAAGCATGACCCAAGTATTTCATAGCAAAAGACTTGCATAATTATTTCTTCAACTCGTCAATTCTGGAAGTATTATTGTCCACAATCAACATATCATCCATATATAATATAAGGATGGTAAAATCATCATCCAAAAAACTATGTGCAAATACGCTGTGATCTGAAGAAGTTTTCTTGTAGACTTGCTCTCCCATGGATGATTCAAAGTTCTTATACCACCGTTTGGAGCTTTTTTTAAGCCAGAGAGACTCTTCTTAAGTTTGTACATACAATTTTCTTTACCCTTTACCTTGAATCCCTCAGGTTGTTCCATATAGATCTCCTCTTTGAGGTCACCATGAAGAAAATCTATCTTCACATCCTTTTGCTCGATCTCCAAATCAAGACTAGTAGCTAAACCAAAAACTGTATGAATAGAGGTCATTTTGACAACAGGATAAAATATTTTATCAAAGTCAATGCCCTTCCTTTGAAAAAATTCTTTGATAACTAATGTAATACCCCGATCGTTTCTTAAGCCTAAATCCGTCTTTTGAGTGGATATGTATGACTTCTAAAGTGATTTATGTTTAAAAAATGTTGTATTTCTCTATTTTCTACTTTTTTTCATGTATAACATTGAATAAGATTTTCATCGATACCAATTTCATCAAAATCCGACATCGGACGAGGAAGTTATGGCTGTTTTACTAAATGTTATCGGATCGCCTAGGTTTGATGGTTGATCTGGCGGACCGTCAGGTCCTTGGTGGAACGTCAAGTGTCCCATCAGGCCAAGGAAGTGACCCCTCTTCTTGGTCACCGTTTGACGGCCAAGATGGTGGACCGTCAAAAAGTTGACGGACCGTCAAGGTGTCCGTCAGGTTGAGATAGAATGTCTCATTTCAGGCCCTCGAGTGACGGACGACTTGGTGGAACATCAGTTTCCTAAAAAACCATCACTTAGAACATCACATCAAGTCAGAACATTCTAGTTTTGGCACTCGAGTGATGGACAGTCTGGTGGACCGTCAGGAGACTTGACGGACCGTCAGATCGACCGTCACAGGCCCCAATCAATGAATTTTTGATTTTTCAAAAAGGGAATTTTGGTCATTTCTTCCCCATATGGTCTTATATATATCCTACTAGAGAATATCCATTCATTTTTTCTCCTTTCCCCTTCCAAGAAACATCTAGAAATTAGGGTTTCTTCCAAAACCCAAAAATTCAATCTTCTTCCAAGAAATTCAAGGATCTTCCATGGATTTCTCCAAGTTGTTCGAGAATTAAGTGCCCCAAGTCAAGGGAATCAAGAATCTTGGTCTAAAAGTGTGAGAAATAAGTTCCAAACAAGTTTCTACATCTCCAAAATTATAATCCAAGGTATGTGGGGTTTGAACAAGAACACTCCTTTCGTTCTTGTGCCTAAAGATTTACTTTCTATTATTGATTTACGTGATTTTGCAAGTGGGTTTACACCAAAATTTCATTATTTATAATTTATGAGATTTAAGTTGAATAAGTTTTATATTTATGATTATTTCACCATCATGTTTCTTAAATTGAGAATTTATTCCATGAGTTGTATATTGTCATTACGTATTGATGATTTTTCAGCGATTTAAGACAAGTGTCATGAGTTATGCCTTTTCATCAGAAATTTGACTATTGAATATATATATCGATATTTGAGATTGAAAGTCAAGAATGAGTCCTATGATGTTTCCTTGAAGCTTTGATATTTGAAAATGATTCAAAAAGAAAATATACTTGATGTTGAGAAAGATTGTGTTGAGTTGAGTCGGGTTAGTAATCCACAAGATGTTTATGATTTGCAGATGAGATATATATATTTATCTTTTGGTCTTTCAAATAGACCCATGAGTTGATATTAATTAAGGTGGATTTCCTAACGCGTTCTGAGCTGAGTTTGTGAGTAGTATTTAGTACCGAGCGGGAAATGTGGTATTTTCCCAAAACTATGTGCCACCGTAGGATTGATGTTGATAATTGTGGGACAAATGCCTAGTATGGAATTGTGATAATGAGATTGAGGTTGTACTCCCTGGCAAGATTTTAACCCCCCCGCCAATATGGGGTTCTCTCCTTAGGAGGGCAAAATGTTGGACTCCATGCGGCTAACACGGTGTAGTTATGTCGGTTATAAGAAACTCCCTTGTGCATAATGATCTATGTACCATGAGTTACCGAGTAACTCTAAGTCATGAGTCAAAGAGTTTGAGTTGAGTCAAATGATTTATCAGATTTATGAAGCATATGTTATTACTGATGTGACTTGGCAATTATTCCAAGATGCCTTCTTAGACAGATTCTTTCCCCCGGAGCTGAGGGAAGCAAAATTAGAAGAATTTATGAACTTGAGACAGGGCCCCATGACAGTTACGAAGTATTGCCATAAGTTTAACCAGTTATCTAAGTATGCTCCCGGTATGATGGCTGATTCTAGAACTAGTATAAGTAAGTTCTTGGCCGGTGTATCTGGTTATGTTGTGAAAGAGTGTAGATCCACTATGCTTAATAAGGACATGGACCTTTCAGGACTAATGATTCATGCTCAACAGATTAAAGCAGACAAAGTGAAGGAGAGAGAAAGAGTGAGAGGGAATAGGAGAATTAGATCAGAGCAACAGGGTTATAGTCAGACTAGATTTTCTGGAGGGATCCGCCCTCAGTTCCAGAGCCGTTCTCTTGTGCCAGCGCCTTCATCAACCAGTACTTTTGCATTTAGAATTAGGCCAGAGCAGTGTAGTAGGCTTACTATGTCCAGGTCCCAGGATAGTGTGAGTAACAAACCTCATCCTCCCCCATGTCTGAAGTGAGGTAGAGACCATCCCAGTGAGTGCTTAGTCGGTCAGAGGGGTTGTTTTGGTTGTGGTAAGTTGGGCCACAAGTTCAGAGATTGCCCATATGCTAGACAGAAGAGTCACGATGTTCGTCCTCAGAGTCAAACTATTAGTGCTACAGCCCCTGTAGTTCGTCCTACTCCTCCTCAGGGTGCCTCGTCTAGTAATGCAGGTGGTCAGCGCCAAAATTATTTTTATGCTATACTATCCCACCAGGAGCAGGAGGATTCACCAGATATTGTTACTGGTTCGCTTCGTGTATTTCATTTCGATGTGTATGTGTTGATGGACCCTGGGTCAAGTTTTTTTTATGTGACTCCGTTGGTGGCTGTGAATTTTGAAATCCGTGCTGAAAAGATTTCCGAGCCTTTTCTAGTCTCTATACCAGTGGGTGAATCTGTTGTTGCTAAGAAAGTATATAAGAAGTATCCTATCACTGTTCTTAATAGAGTCATGCTTGCAGATTTGATTGAGCTAGACATGGTTGATTTTGATATTATTTTGGGTATGGATTGGCTTCACTTTTTTTATGCATCTATAGACTGCCGTACCCGTGTAGTCAAGTTTCTATTTCCCAATGAGCCAATATTTGAGTGGTCCAGAAATTCTGTATCTCCTAAAAGTCATTTCATATCCTATCTTAAAGCTAGGAAATTGATATCCAAGGGTTGTATCTATCATTTAGTCTAAGTTAAGTACACTAAGTCTGAGACTCCAACTATTCAGTCTCTTAGTGTTGTTAATGAGTTTCCTGATGTTTTCCCGAAAGATCTCCTAGGGGTACCTCCTGATAGAGAGATAGAGTTTAGAATTAATCTTCTCTCTGATACACAACCTATTTTTATTCCTCCGTATCATATGGCCCCCGCAGAACTTAAGGAGTTGAAAAATCAACTCAAAGATTTTTTTAATAAGGGTTTTATAAGGCCCAGTGTGTCTCCCTGGGGTGCACTCGTTCTATTCGTGCGAAAGAAAGATGGTTCATTGCGCATGTGCATTGACTATCGTCAGCTTAAAAAGGTCACAGTCAAGAACAAGTACCCTCTTTCTAGAATTTATGACCTATTTGATCAGCTGCAAGGTGTCAGCTACTTCTCAAAAATAGATTTGAGATCCGGTTATCACCAACTTAAAGTCAGAGAGTGTGATATTCCAAAGACGGCTTTCTGCACTCGTTATGGTCATTTTGAATTCTTGGTCATGTCCTTCGGGCTAACGAATTCCCCGACAGCTTTTATGGACCTCATGAATCGGGTGTTTAGACCGTACCTAGATATATTCGTTATTGTGTTTATAGATGATATCCTTGTATATTCACAGAGTAAAAACAACCATGCAAATTATCTTCGAATTGTCTTACAGACCCTTAGGGATAAATAGTTATTTGCCAAATTTAGCAAGTATGAATTTTGGCTTTGGTCAGTTGCCTTTCTGGGTCATATTATTTCTTCTGATGGTATTCGAGTTGATCCTCAAAAGGTAGAAGCACTGAAGAATTAGCCTAGACCTATTTCCCCGTCTGATATTAGGATTTTCTTGGGTCTAGATGACTACTACCGTCGTTTTGTCGAAGGTTTCTATTCCATTGCTGTTTCTTTGACCCGGTTGACCCAAAAGAAGGTTAAATTCCAGTGGTCAGATTCTTGCAAGAAGAGTTTTTAGGAGTTGAAGAATCGACTCACTTCAGCCCCTGTGATGACCCTGCCTAATGGTATAGATGATTTTATGGTATATTATGATGCTTCTAGAGTTTGTTTGGGTTGTGTGTTGATGCAGAAGGGTAAGGTTATAGCCTATGCTTCCAGGCAGTTGAAACCTCATGAAAAGAATTATCCGACCCATGACCTCTAGTTAGCTGTAGTGGTTTTTGCTTTGAAAATATGAAGACACTATTTGTACGGTGTTTATGTTGATATCTTTACGGATCATAAGAGTTTACAGTATGTGTTAACTCAGAGAGAGTTGAATCTTTGGCAGAGGCGATGGTTAGAATTACTGAAGGACTATGATATGAGTGTGTTGTATCACCCGAGAAAGTCCAATGTAGTGGCAGATGCCCTTAGCAGATCATCCATGGGTAATGTAGCACATGTTGAGGAAGATAAGAGGGACTTAGCCCGTGAAGTACATTGTTTGGCTAGGTTAGGTGTTAGATTGCTTTACTCAGCTGAGGGTAATGTTTGGGTCCAAAGTAGTTCTGAATCTTCCCTAGTTTTGGAAGTGAAGGAGAAGCAGGATACGGATTCTTGTTTGGTCGAACTGAAAGAATCAGTTAAAGACCAAAAGGTGGAGGTTTTCTCCCAAGGGGGAGATTATGTATTGAGATTTCAGAATAGATTGTGTGTGCCTGATGTTGATGATCTGAGGCAGAGAATTATGGCTGAGGCGCATGGCGCGTGGTATTTTATTCATCCTGGTACTACCAAGATGTACCGCGATTTGCAGGAAATTTATTTGTGGAATGGTATGAAAAAGGATATAGCGAAGTTCGTAGAAAAGTGTGCAACTTGCCAGCAGGTAAAGATAGAGCACCAGAGACCCGGTGGCGTGATGCAAGAATTTAGCATTCTATCTTGGAAGTGGGAAGTGGTGAACATAGATTTCGTGATGGGTTTACCTCTCTCTCGTCGTCATCATGATTCTATTTGGGTCGTTGTAGAAAGGTTGACTAAGTCAGCATATTTTCTGCCAGTGCATACATCTTTCACCGTGGAGGACTATGCTAAGTTGTATATTCGAGAGTTAGTCAGGTTGCATAGAGTTCCATTATCTATCATCTCCAATAGAGGTACTCAGTTTACTTCTCAGTTTTAGAGAGCCTTTCAGAAGGGTCTTGGCAGCCAAGTTTATCTTAGCTTCGCTTTTCATCCGCAGACAGATGATCAGGCTGAGAGGACTATCCCAACTTTGGAGGCTATGTAAAGGGCTTGTGTTCTTGATTTCAAAGGAAGTTGGGATGAAAATTTGCCGTTGATTGAATTTGCTTACAACAATAGTTTTCATGCTAGCATTGGAATGGCTCCATTTGAATCTTTGTATGAGAGAAGATGTAGATCGTCCATAGGTTGGTTCAAAGTGGGTGAAGCTGCTGTGATTGGACTTGATTCTGTATTTGAGGATATGGAGAAAGTTAAGTTAATTAGGGAGAGGTTGAAGACAACCCAGAGTCGTCAGAAGTCGTACACAGATGAGAGAAGAAGAGCACTTGAGTTTGAAGTTGGTGATATGGTGTACTTGAAAATTTCACCCATGAAAGGGGTGAAAAGATTTGGAAAGAAAGGGAAGATGAGTCCCAGATATGTTGGCCCTTATAGAGTTTTGAATCGTGTTGGGAAAGTAGCTTATGAGGTTGAGTTTCCTGCATAATTGTCAGCTGTCCATCCTGTGTTTCATGTTTCTATGCTCAAGAAGCACATTAGAGACTCTGTTGTTGTTGATCCTTCGGAAGGTTGTGATGTTTAGGATAGCCTTTCGTATGATGAAATCCCGATTGAAATCCTAGATTATCAAGTCCGTAGACTGAGGAACAAAGAAGTTCCCTTGGTTAAAGTTCTGTGGCGAAATCAATTTGTCGAGGGTGCCACTTGGGAAACAGAAGTAGACATGTGAGCTAGTTACCCTCATCTTTTCTCCACGAGTTCGAATCAAGCTGAAGGTACTATTTCCTTAATTCAGTTTCCTTCTAATCTAATGTATTCAGCTATATGGTTATTCTCTCTATGATTTGTGCATTTGGTGAAGTACTCAAAAGTTGAGAGTATAGTGAGCCCTTAGATGTGAGTCATTCCAGCTATACGTCCTCATTTTCTCTTTATCTTGGCCTAGCTGGCAACATTCGAGGATGAATGTGTCCAAGGGGGAGATATTGTAATACCCCGATTGTTTCTTAAGCCTAAATCTGTCTTTTGAGTGGATATGTATGACTTCCAAAGTGATTTATGTTTAAACCATATTGTATTTCTCTAATTTCTACCTTTTTCATATAGAGCATTGAATAAGCTTTCCATCGATACCAATTTCATCAAAATCCAACATCGAACGAGGGAGTTATGGCCGTTTTACTAAATGTTATCGGATCGCCCAGGTTTGACGGTCGACCTGGTGGACCGTCAGGTCCTTGGTGGACCATCAAGTGTCTCGTCAGGCTAAGGAAGTGACCCCTTTTCCTAGTCACCATGTGACAACCAAGATGGTGGACCGTTATAAAGTTGACGGACCGTCAAGGTGTCCGTCAGGTTGAGACAGAATGTCTCATTTCAGGACCTCGAGTAACGGGCGACTTGGTGGACCGTCAGTTTACTGACGGACATTACTTCCACCATCACATCGAGGCAGAACATTCTAGTTTTGGCACTCAAGTGATAGACGGTCTGGTGGACCGTCAGGAGACATGACAGACCGCCAGATCGACCGTCACAGGCCCCGATCCACAAATTTCAGCTTTTTCAAAAAGGGCATTTTGGTCATTTTCGCCCCATATGGTCTTATATATATATCCTAGTAGAGAATAGCCATTCATTTTTTCTCCATTCCCCTTCCAAGAAACATCTAGAAATAAGGGTTTCTTCCAAAACCCAAAAATTCAATCTTCTTCCAAGAAATTCAAGGATCTTCCATGGATTTCTCCAAGTTGTTCGAGAATTAAGTTCCCCAAGTCAAGGGAATCAAGAATCTTGGTCTAAAAGCATGAGAAATAAGTTCCAAACAAGTTTCTACATCTTCAAAATTATAATCCAAGGTATGTGGGATTTGAACAAGAACACTCCTTTTGTTCTTGTGCCTAAAGATTTACTTTCTATTATTGATTTACGTGATTTTGCAAGTGGGTTTACACCCAAATTTCTTTATTTATGATTTATGAGATTTGAGTTGAATAAGTTTGATATTTGTGATTATTTCACCATCATGTTTCTTAAATTGAGAATTTATTCCATGAGTTGTATATTGTCATTACGTATTGATAATTTTTAAGCGATTTAAGACAAGTGTCATGAGTTATGCCTTTTCATGCAAAATTTGACTATTGAATATATATATCGATATTTGAGATTGAAAGTCAAGAATGAGTCCTATGATGTTTCCTTGAAGCTTTGATATTTGAAAATGATTCGAAAAACAAATGTACTTGATGTTGAGAAAGATTGTGTTGAATCGGGTTAGGAATCCACAAGATCTTTATGATTTGCAGATGATATATATATATATATATATTTATGTTTTGGTCTTTAAAATAGACCCATGAGTTGATATTGATTAAGGTGGATTTCCAAACACATTCTGAGCTGAGTCTAGGAGGAGTATTTAGCACCGAGCGGGAAATGTGGTATTTCCCTGAAACTACGTGCCACCGTAGGATTGGTGTTGATAATATTAGGCCAGAGGCCGAGTATGGGATTTTGATAATGAGATTGAGGTTGTACTCCCTAAAAATTTTACAACACCCCCGCTAATGTGGGGTTCTCTCCTTAGAAGGGCAAAACGTTTGACTCCATACGGCTCAAATGGTGCAGTTATGCCGGTTATTAGAAACTCCCACGACCATAATGATCTAAGTACCATGAGTTACCGAGTCACTCTAAGTCATGAGTCAAAGAGTTTGAGTTTAGCTAAATGATTTATGAGTTTTATGAAGCATATGTTATTATTGATGACTTTCGGAAATGATGTTTTAGATAATTCAAGCGAAGAGAGTTATTATTGTCAGCATGCATAATTTTCTTATACATTTATGATATTATTTAAAATGTTGTATCCACCCCCACATACTCAGTACATTCCCAAGTACTGACTCCCATATTCTTTTGTACTTTATATTTCCTCATGATATAGGTTCAGGTGCTCAGTCTCAGCAGCGACAGTGATCTTTGAGTACCTTCATCTACATTCCTGTGGTTGGTGAGTCCTCATAGTTCGAGGACCTGTGTCTCCAATTTTTTCTAGTTAATAGATGGTTGTTTACTTTTAGTTAAGTACGAGTCAGTTGGGGATCTCTCCCAATGTCTCCTCAGTCCTATGCAGTAGAGGCTTTGTCAGACTAGTGTACCAGCGTGTACAGAGATTTCAGTATTTTATTCGTACAGGGAAGTATTACTTCGTATTTCAGTATGTTCATGACTTGGTTATTCCTCTTTATCTTAGCATAATTTGCGCTATAATGAGTTCTGAAAGTGATGACAGGCTTAGAGGGTTAGCTTGAGGCCACGTGCACCATGTGACGTCTTCGGATAGGTTCTTGGGGCGTTACAACTAATCTAGCTTTGTATCTATGCTTTAATCTGTGTTCTTCAAATTTTAATTTGAACACCCACTTATTCTTCAAAGCTTTCATGCCCTTAGGCAATTTCACCAACTCATAAGTGTAGTTCTAAAACACCTCGGCTTTGAATACTTAGAAAATTTCGTAAGTTTAAGTTTTTGGACAATGTACGATTTAAGCAGACTTCTCGTATGTTATGGTATGGTTATGGCCTTCTCTATCATAAGTTATGAAGTTTATTTTGGTTTTATTCTATCCAAGGTACGATTGAACACCTTACTTGTCGTATGTTAGGGTAAGAGTGGTAAGTTACCAAGTCGTATGATGCCTTAAGCTTGACCTAGTGTATTCTTCCTAAGGTACGAGTTGTAGGGTACTTCTCTACCTTAGGGTATGAGTTATACTTTTATGGTTGTAAGCTTAAAGTTCCATGTTGAGGCCTAGGGGATGAGATAGGGTACCACTCATACCCTAGGGTACAGTTTAGGTAGGGAGGTCGTACCCTCCTGTGAAGCTAGTTTTCAGCTTTTAAACTGAAGGCATTTCAGATATTTCCCATCCCAAAACCTTAAGTACCAACATTATATATCATGTTTCATACTCTCATAACATTAATTTGAAGATCAAAACATACCTAAAACAACTCTCTAACTTTCTCTTGAAGATTGGAGGCTAGGGTTTCAAAGAGGTGCTCATCTAGAGGAGAAATAGGTCTAGTTCTTTCTGTGAATCATCTTGTATAAGGCATGTGACTCTTAAATCATTGTTAGCCCAAAATATCATATGTTTTTAAACATTGTTTATGACTTGTAAGTGGTGGTTTTGAAAACTAATGTTGTGGTTTTTTTAATGCATAGTGTTGAGTATTGTTTACTCTTTTGTTTATACATCTTTTTGGTGATGGTTTGCACATGTGGGTTCTTGTTGAATGTTGTTTAACAAATGGGTCATGAGTAACCCTAGGTTTGATGATTTCTACTTTGTCTTTGGACTTGGTAAAGGTATGCCCTCAAGGTGTTTGTGAAAATGTCTAAGCGAAATAACTAGTCATATGTTAATGGTATTTTTGAAATAGGGAAATGGCCTAATAAGTATGAATGTTTGGTAAATGGTATTGTAAAGGCCTTGATGGACACGTAATGAGTTAAGTGGTGATTTTGGTGAATTGTTTGGTTAAAAGGGTTAGAGTCCTTAAACATGAAATTGAATTGTGTTTTGAAGTAAAGCTTGGTATAAGAATACTAATGAAGAATGAATGGTTTTGTAAAGGTCTTGATGACAACAAATTGATTTGAATGGTGATTAGAGCTAAGGAATTTTCCTATTAAAGTGATTGGTTGATAAATGGTTTCATAAAGACCTTTTGGTCATATATGGTGTTGAATTGTAACTTTGGTGGCTTAAATTGTCTAAATGGGTTAGAGTCCTTAAGTGTTGAATTGAATGGGTGTCATTGCATGGACAAAGTGTTAGATTCCCAATGCTTACTAATGATAGTAACAAAACGGCTTTATGTTAGATTCCACTTTCTTTATAGAATGACTTGAGGTTAGAGTCCACTTGCCTAACAAAATAGCTTGAGGTTAGAGTCTATTTGCTTAATAAGACGGCTTGAGGTTAGATCCCACTTGACTAATGTAATTGGAAAGTTCAATTTCTCTAAGTTATATGGGTGGAAGGTTAGAATCCTCCATGCCAGGTATCATGATCGGTGGCTTCAAAATACATTCTATACCTTATTCCATTTCCCGACACGATATATATCTATACATGTATCTACACATATGCCCATGTATATTAATGATGTTGCATATAATGGTTCGACTTGGTTTTGAATGATGACACTATTTTATCCTTATACTTAAGTCACATGATAGCTCTCTAATAGCTAACCATCTCCGAACGCTATATCCCCATGCGATACAAGGGCCGAAACTTATTCTTCTCTTCCTACGTAGTGACCAGGTGTTCGAGTGATTTGTGTGATGACATTGAAGTGGTGAGCTTCATGAAGTGGTGAGTTTCATACTTCAGAAGGCATAAATTTTATGGTTTTTCTATCTTATGTCGTATACTTGTTTTAAACTTGGTTTTTGGCTATTATCGGGGGCATGTCCCAATATATTATAGACATCAAATTTGTATAGACTTTGTGGATGACTGTGAACTTGGGTATGTTGGTTTAGTATGTTGACATCAATGGATTTATCAGACATTTCTTAAGTTATGATTATTACTCTTGTTTCCGCTATCTTGATATATGGTCGGAGTTCATCTGACACTTGTGGATTGATGTGATGGTTAGGTTAGGTTAACGGGGAAATCTCTAGTCCCTGTTGGACTAGAGATGCCCTTAATGGAAAGGTCCAGTTTCAGGTCGTATCGTGTTCTAGTGCAGAGAGTTCATCTCATCTTGTATGGTTTCAATCCAGTGATCCTTATGTCCATCTTCCATGGCCTTCTCATAACATTCAGGTTCTCCCCCATCAGTGAGTAACACATACTCATTAGAAGAATAGTGAGATGAAGGAATATGTTTACTTATAGACCTTCTAAGTGAAGCATTTGACTCGTCCACAACTTCTTGAACTGAAGCATCATCAACAAAAACATAATTGCAATTATCAACATCAACATACTGATTTGGAACATGGTTCTGGGCAACATCATGATTATCTAGACCACTAGCATCATGCACACTTGTATGAGGAAATTGATCAAGACTAACCATACCATCAGAACATGAAGGTTGTATCTTCTCCTCTTTATAAATATCTTCAATGGCTTGATTCTCCATGAATACAATATCACAAATTCTTACAAGCTTCTTCTCAACTAGATCATATAGCTTCTAACCAAACTCATTAAGTCCATAACCAATAAATATGCACTACCTTGCCTTGGCATCTAACTTTGACCTCTCATCTTTGGCGACATGTACAAAAGCTTTATAGCCAAATACTCTCAAATGGTCATAATAAAAATCCTTCCCTCATACCAAACTTTATTTGGTACATTACTTTGCAAAGAAACATCAGGAGATAGGTTACTAACATGTGCAGCGGTAAATTAAGCCTCACCCCAAAAAGAGTTTGAAAACTTTGATTCAGAAAGCAAATATCTGACTCATTCCATCAAGGTACTGTCCATCCTTTCTGCCAAACCATTAAGTTGAGGCATCTTACAAAAAGTATTTTGGTGTATGATACCTTATTGCATGCAGTATTTTTCAAATGGTCTACAATAATTACCACCATTATCAGTACGGATACACTTCAACTTCTTCCCCGTTTCTCTGTCAGCAGAAGCCTGAAACTGCTTAAAGACACCCAAAACTTGGTACTTAGTCTTAAAGACATAGATCCAAAGTTTTTTTGATCAATCATTAATAAATGTGACAAAGTAAAGTGTACCACTCAAAGTCCTTGTCTTCATTGGACCACATAAATCTGAATGTACCAGCTTAAGCAACTCTGTCTTTCTTATGGGATGATGAGAACTTGAAAGAAACTCTATTTTGTTTTCCAACCAAGTTGTGCTCAAATTTTTCTAATTTAGCACTTTCAAAATTCGATAGTAATTTCTTCTTGGCTAGAACATTAAGTCCTTTCTCACTAATGTGACTAAGCCTCTTATACCATAATGTTGAAGAGCTAGCACTTTCAACTACATTCACCATATTAGCATAAGTAGAAGCCGTAGTACAGTATAGACCACGATGCTTGTCACCACGATCCACAAAAAAATAACCCTTAATGAATTTCCATTTTCCACCACCATTGGTACTAATATGTCCCTCATCATCCAACACGCCAACAAAAATTAAGTGCAAACAAACATCAGGTGCATGCTGTACATTGTTTAAAACTAGTTTAGATCTAATACTAGTTTTGAAACAAATTTTTCCAATACCAACCACCTTAGATATAATCTCATTTCCCATACTTAAGGTTCCAAAGTCACCTGGAGTATAGTGAGAAAAAATCCTTCCTTGATGTCACATGATATATGACACCAAAATCCATATCCCAACTTGACTCATCACAAGTAATATTTATTAGATTTGCATCAAGGACAGTAACAAGATCTTCAGTGGTGACGGTGGCTATGCAATTTTTTATCCTTGTCTTCTTTCTTTTCCTCCTTATCTCTGTTCTCCTTCTTCAACTTTTGGCAAAATTTCTTTATGTGCCCTTTTAACACACAATGATAGCACTCAATATCCTTAAATTTGCCTTTGGATTTTCTTCTGTTGTGTTCTCTATTTTGTGAACCATGATTATTTCTTCTCCCCCTAGTGCGAGTCACCAAGACATCAGACGAAGGAGGATATTGAGATTTTCATCTCATCTCTTCATTAAGAATGTTGCTCTTGAAAAAATCCATATAAATCACGCCATCAGAATCAAAAGTTGATAATGATGTTCTAAATATTTTACAAGAGTCTGGTAGGGAAAAAAGTAGAAGCAAGCCTTGAATTTCTTCATCAAAATTAATGCCCATATCAAATAACTAGTTCATGATCCCCTGAACATTATTCAGGTGATTTGTCATCGGAGAATCATCATGGTATTTTTACCCCAACAGTTGTTTTATCAAGAACATCTTATTATTTCAAGTCTCTTAAGCATACAAACTTTCAAGATGCTCCCATTGGGACCGAGCATGTGTCTTCCAGAATATGGTTCAACACATTATTATCAACCCACTTCTTGATAAAACTGCAAAACTATCTGTGCAACAAGTTCCATTCTTCATCGGTTTTATTTTCAGGTTTTATAGTGTCAAAGACCGACTAATAAAAATACTTAACATAGAGCAGATCTTTCATTTTTTCCTAATGCTATAATTAATGTCATCCAAAGTAACCATTCTACTTGTCTTGGCTTCCATCATTTACCAATAAATATAGCTATTGCAAATGTAGGCTCTGATACCAATTTGTTGGGTAAACACAAAATAACAACAAAAGTATATGAAGAAAAATAATAGGGAAAGAAATGAAAAAATAGTGACACCAAGAATTTTACAAGGAAACCCTTTTAAATAAGGGAAAAATCACGAACCAAGAGGAAAAACCGATATTACTATAGTAAGGAATTTTATACTTTAGTTTATCATGCTCACATATACCGTTAAAATTGGTAGAGGATGATCGTTTTCAATAGATCAACTTATGTAGAGGTCAAATCCACAAGGAGCGAAATTAGCTTTCTAGCCCGATGGGTGTTAATAGTTACTAACAAGATACCCGTATTGTGAATAAAGTAAAATACATGATTTAAAATGGGGTTTGATTTGGAACAAGGTTTGATCAAAGTCTATTCAAACTTAAAAATCAATAGGAAAGAATTATGAATAAAAATTCAATATGAGAGGGATCTTAGGATTATGTCTACCTAAGGGCAAGTTATGCATGGGTGCATGATGATTTAGTGCAAATTCTAGTTATTAACAATATGGTAGGATAGGTTGAAGGTCCTTGAGTCTAGTTTGTCAATAAAACCTCAAGAATATCACTCATTGACCCTTTCGGGTACCTAACGAGTGTGTCAATCAAAACTACCCAACACCTCAATTTGGCATCCCTATATCTAGAAAGATGCCCAAGACATAACTACCCCCTACTCACCCTTATTTCTAAGATAATGAAAAGATAAAAAAATACATCCATTATAGTCCACTATTTCTTTGTCACTCATACCCTCTTTCGAGGATGATATGGATTCCAAGAGTTCATCCACATCCCTCTTTTAAGGATGATGTGAGCTTTCAAGAACTTGGGGTTTTCACCCACAAATCCATTTTGGGCATTTGGAGTTTTCACCCACAAATCCCTAATAATTCAACCAAGCAATAGTGAAAACCATCATCAGCATACTAGAATCTACACAAATACATCACAACCCACACAATTGCACCTTAGTTCAACATAATCCCAAGACCCAATAATTTAGCTACTCATGAAGTAAAGAGGAAGAAATATACCGTAAGGTTCATTCAAGGCATCCATGATAATGAAAGATAAGAAAATTCTTCAAATTACACTTCAATTTCACAACCTTAACCTAAAAAATTCAAACACAAAAATTTCCCTAATTAGTAGGGTTACAAAGTTGCCAAAATTCAATTTTTCAAAATGTGAGATAATGCAAGTGAAGGGATTTTTGCCTCTTTTTGGATTTGGGACTAGTTATGTGAAAATTCATTTCTACCCCTGGGCCAAAATCCTGCGTTGCCGTGATCGTGGCAACATACCCGCAATCGCGGTCATTGCTATCACCTTCAAACTATTGCAATAGCTGTATTTGACCTATCTTGACCAACCGTGATCGCAACTCCCAGTCCGTGATCGCGGTAACTGAGACCATTCCTTGCTCAGGGTCTTCTAGCTGCACTTCTATTCTCTATTTGATCCTTTTAAAGCTCAATTCCATATCTTTCCTTTTCAGCACATGTATACTTGCAAAATGTAGAAATTAATGCATTCAACTAGCAAAATTGTCTCATTCACATCTCCAAATCATAGTAGTGTGCACGAATTTGGATGTAAATAAATGGTAGATTCACCACTCATCAGTAGTCACAAGTACAATACTCAAAAGTGACTATTACACACTCAAAAGAAATCCCTCTTTTGACTCCCATCTTACTAAAATAATCACTCACTCTAATTTTACCTCCACAGAATATTTGTATTACAATCTGTGAAATACCTCACTGCTCTTTGTATTATTTTTCTCTCTATTTTGATGTGTCTTTCAAATGAGCTAAAGCTCTCAATTTACAGAGAAAGAAACAACATTCATAGGTCTTTGATGACTTACATAAAAGTTGCATTTTCAATAATTGCAACTGAGGAAATATTTGATGGATTTCCTCTTTACCAAAATATTTGAAAAAATAGCCATAGTTTGAAAAATCATCCATAACATTTATGGGACTGGACCCCACACTTATGATGTTTGATTGTTTTCCCAACCTTTTTCTTTAGGTGGAATATCTATCTACTATTGAGGATGCATATGATATGATTGGCCTGTGGGTATTCATTGCCACATTTCCTGATACATCATATCAGGTCCTTTTGGGTAGAGTTGTAGATACGGGCCGTTCCACACAAATTTTAAAATTTTATTGACTATGTTTGGCTGGACCATCAAGATGACGTCTCAAGAAACAACAAGCTCAATTCATCACTTTGTGGGTTGTGGGCCTCGACAGGACAGTCTCATAATATTATTATACAATATTTTTAATTTGAATTTAAATTTTAAAACGTTAATAATATAAATATTTACAAGTCAATTTTACATGGTGTTACTACTTGACAATCAAGTCTCAAATTCACAAACTAAAAACCATAATAATTAGCGAAATTGAATAAACTTTTAATATGATACTATTCAAACAAAATAAAAATAAACTAAACAGTTAATGAGTAACAATATGACTAGCTAAATAGAAATATTAACCTAATTTTTTTTCAATGGTGATGGATTAAGCTTTATATATTGGAGATTGAAATTACAGTGTCTAAGATCTCCACTACAAAGGAAAAGATATGTGCCGCTACCAAGAGTGAAAGCAACTAAATATTAAATAGCAAATAGTAATTACTTTAAAAAATTAGGATTTTGTATTTTGATTATTTGCTTACATTATAAGAATAATTAATATATACATATTTATGATGGTTAAAGTAAATTTTGAGTTTGGACTCCTTTTGTTATTTTTAGTACTCTATTTTTTTTTTACTTTTTATTATTTTTTGGTAGCCCATGGTCCCACCTAGCCCACAATGTTGAAGCCCCACGGGCGAGTCGGGCTTATTTGGGCTGGAATAAAAAGCCTTATTCTTAAATGGATTGCAAGAATCTTAGGCCAAACTAATCAAATTACAAGTCGAGCTAGCAAGTCCAACGGATCCACCCCATATTGCCAGCTCTACTTTGAGATACTATGACCCAACTAATTTTGTAGAAGAACATGCGTAAAGGGCCGAAATGCAAACTAATTGGTCAATATACATAAATAATATAATATATAGCTTTATTTACCAATTATAGAACAACTTTGACTCTTACAAATTAGGGCGTAACTTTTCTTACCAAAAATAGACAAATACATATATAATATATTTTTAACACAATTTTAATATAGTAACACATAGATTAATTTGAATAGTATTTAAATGATTAAAATTCAGCTATGATAATTTTTTAACGTCATAAATAAGAGAAAAATAAAAATAATAAAAATAAATTTTGAATTCAATATATTATACTATTATAGATGTATTTCAACGTACGTGGTGAATATACATAACTAAAATATTTTTTAATACAAATGTTTTATAACAATCATATGTGAATTTTAAACATTTCATTACAATCTAAATTAGTTTAGGTTGTTAGAAGCAATGTTTTTAAAGGTGGAGGTGTAAGACAAAGTGTTTTACTTGGTATGGAACGAGACGTAAGCCTTGCGATGGTGGAGCGTAAGCCCCATTGATTCTTTAATTTTTTATATTTTATAAAGTAATATAATTAGAAATAAATATTTTTCAAAAGAGATAAATTACCCAAAAAAGAAAAATTACATTAGAATTATAAAACATAAGTGAAAGATATATCTAAAAGTGCTTCACAAAATATAACCAAAGCCACGTAATATAACTAATACATAAAGTCAACTTTTCATATAATAAACTATTATATGTACTCAAAAGCATAAGTTTGTATAAAAATTGTACTCCTTCTGTCCCATTTTATGTGTCATAGTTTGACCGGACATGAAATTTACAAAATAAGTAATGATTTGATATTTTTTACCAAATTGTCTTTTATTAAAATAATGTACTATTATTATATTAATTAAGTGGGGCCATATGTGGGACTAATAAGGGTAAAAGTGGAATTGTGTCTTTAAATATTTACCAAATAAGGAAACATGATATTCTTTTGGACGAACAAAAAAAGAAAATAATGACAAATAAAATGGGATAGAGGGAGTAAATAATTTATCAAACCCCACCTTCACGTTAGTCGATCAGTATTTTACGCACTCATTTATCATATATTATATTTTAAAAGAGAGCAAAAAAAGTGAATGACTTAAAAACTAGTCACTATGTGACTTCTAAAAAACTAAAAGAAAAGAAATGAACTAGGAAGAAGAAAGTGTGTACCCAGTACCTTCTTGAGTAGCGGCACTGTCGACACCCACCGACAAATACGTTTGAAAGTATAGCTTTTAATTTTTCTTTTACTTTTGATTTAAGTATTTACCAATCATATATTTTAGTATTAAGTTTAAATTAGAGATTTAATAGGAAAAAATATTTTACTTTGTAAAGTTTTTTGGGCTTACGCCTCACGCCTAAGTGAATGCCCCGACACCTAGGCAAATGCCTTAAATTTTGGAGCATACGTCTTTTAAAACTCTTGCCTCTCCACAACACATCGGTGCTTTTTTGGCTACGCCTCACCCCGCCTCAGACTACCTTTTAAAAAATTGGTTAGAAGTGTATTATATTTTTGATAAAATAACAACTATTAAATTTATAACTATGTATAATATTGAAATATGATAATTTGAGCCACTTGGATCTTCTGATTTTATTACCCTATGGGATAGTCCTAGGCCTCTCAAGGTTTCATTGCTACTTTTGTATTGCAAGATCTTCTGATTCATCTTTTAAGTTGCTTGGATGGTATTGCTCAGGTAGGTACTCTACCAGGTACACTAGATGATTTGCAAATTAGAAAGGGTATTTATCTGCCAGGGTTAGTTCCTATTCTGAGTTTTCAGACTCTTAGAGCACAACCATTTGTTATTGTGGCCCTATATGCTGAGGTTTTACCTGGAAAATTTGTTGCTCCATTTTTGGTTCCTGGTCGCCTGATGTTTGTTGATGAGAAGAAGAGATTTGAGAGATTCATGAGATTGGTACCCCCCAAAGTATAGTGGTCTGCATCTATTTGAACTTGTTTCTCAATTTTTTTTGGCATGAAATGAAAAAAATCAATATTTTGACCAAAAAAAGTATAGTAGTGCTATAGCTGAAGATTCATATGAGTTCTTGATTAGTTGTTAGGAGAGTTTGCATAACCTTGGTTTACTTAAGTCACATGGTGTTTATTACATTACCTTTTAACTGACTAATGTAGCTAAAATATGGAGGAAATCTTTTATTAGTTGTAGGCCAGTGGGTTCCTTTCCTTTGACGGAGACCCAACTTTTAGAGATTTTTCTTGAGGGATATTTTTCCTTTAGTTTAAGGGACAAGATAAGAGATGAGTTTGATTAGATAAGACATAATTTTAATGCCTTGGAGTAAAGCTCCATGACTGCTGAGTACAAGGCCTGTTTTCATGGTTTTCTTAGGCATTCTATGGCTATTATCTCTACCGAGGTTGAGATGGTTTGAATATTTGTGAAGGGATTGTCTACTTCTCTTCAGTTGTCGAGGACTCAATTAATGACTTCAAGTATCTTCTTTCAGAGTATTATGTATCATACCAAGTGGATCAGGACTATTTGCCACGCCGCTCAGGGTGGGGGTGGTAAGAGGTCATGCTACCATAGAGTTTTAATAGTCATTTTCCTCGATGTCACACCTCAGATTTTGATCCTTGAAAAATCCCTGATCTTTGAGCTCACTGCCCTGACCATAACTTGTCCATATGAGTCATATAGTGTAAATTGTAGCCTCACCAGTGTAGGAGGTAAATATTCCTGCTTTGATCTCGACTAGACTCAACGAGTCATAATGACTCTATACGAGTGGTAAGGTATCAATCGTAGGGTGACCAGTGTAATTACCCTAATATTCTGTCTTGAGTATGACTAGGACTCTATGATTCCAAAGGTTACTTGGAGAGTCATGTGATATGAATCATAGAGTCACCATAGAGGGGTTCTTTAGCTACTATTTAGACTACGACTCGTGGTGACGAGTAGCAGTGTATCCTTACAAGTTGTAGGGAGATCCGTAACGACTAGCGATATTTTTTAGCTTTTATTTAAAGGGCACTTTGGAAATTTCCCTCTTTTTCTAATTGAGACCTACGACCTAAACTACCCTAAGAGACCCCATAACCCCTCATTACTCAAACAATTACTCTCTCCTCTTCTTTCAAATTCCCCATTCAAAGATAAATCTAGGATTTCAA
Organism: Capsicum pubescens; assembly: GCA_030864215.1. Taxonomy (NCBI): domain Eukaryota; kingdom Viridiplantae; phylum Streptophyta; class Magnoliopsida; order Solanales; family Solanaceae; genus Capsicum; species Capsicum pubescens. The sequence continues at coordinate 101,360,143 of CM061542.1, forward strand.
GAAATTGGTCTTTTAGGGCACAATGGTGATTTCTTCTCCAAATCTCTTGGTGATTAAGGCATGTATCTCTCTCCCTAAACTTGTGTTTTAAATTATAGCATGAATTTCTTTGGTATTTATATGATTTTGATGTGGGTTTTGAATGATGGGTTGAGGGTTTTCGATAATGATTGTTTAAATATTTTTCCATGATTTTTATGGATTAATTATGATTTCAATTAATGGTTAATAAATCCATTGGGTTGCATGGGCATGGTGATGGAATGGAGATTATGCTTTCCCCTAAATAATTGGACTTTGGTATTGAAATTGATGAGAGCTCAACCCACTCGCATAATTGATTTTAGAATGTGAATTATTAATTGGCTTGTCTTACTTCTTTAAAATTAATGCACTGCATAAATGGATAAATGGATAAGAGTTATTTTAAAAACCTTATGGGGTACAAGGAATCCTCTAAGTTAACTTTAGAAATGGAGTTTGGGGCTACAAGGAATCCCCCAAATAATGGTTTAATGACATTTGCTTGCAAGCTATAGTCGGTATGACGATACCACTTGATGATGACTTAATGAATGAATCCTTTAATTAATAGATGGGTTATGTTCTAGATATTTTAATTGGGCATAAAGGGGGTTGTGTAGCTAACTGTGAAGGTGTGAGCCCCAAGAGATTGATACGTGAAAATCATGTTTGCCGATGTGAGGGTTGGTTTTAATAACCGTGTGCTTATGTCACACTATATATATTTGTATCATGGATGGCGTAGGGTACAAAGATTCCCCGACCTTCTATTATATCTCCAGTTTGTGTGGCTAACACGAACTGTAGCCCAACCAGGGGGAGACAACTGAACCCATATAGCCCGTGGGTAGTTTTATAACGGTCAAGTTACATAGTCTAGACTAATATTTTAAAGTTTATGCTAAACCTTATTCCTTTTCCCAGTATCTTATTGTAACACCCCGCATTTCGGGCTAGAATAAAAAATATGACTCTGATGCGTTGATAATCCCAGAGCCTTAAATCCTATACCAATTTGGCATGTTAATCAATTTTGTAGTATGTGAATCCATTTGAGCATGAATTTAGACCATAGAAGTCCTTCAACTCAAGGACGAGTTAAAACCATTTCGATCGATTAAGTTTTAGTGGACGTTGTAATTTGTTTCAAATTCTATTGACCATAACTCATTGTATATGATGAACTGGGTGGCCTACTATATACCAAATTGTAGATAATTGAATAAGCTTTCCAACGATACCAAATTTTCCTAAAACGGACACCCGGTGAAGAAGTTATGGCCTTTCAAAGTTAAATGTGTCGCCTATGCACATATAGGCGATGCATAGGGCGGCGCCTATGCAAATATAGGCGATGCATAGGGCGGCGCCTATGTAAATTTAGGCAATGCAAAGGGCGGCGCATAGTTATGGTTTCAGGTGACGAAAACACTCCGTTTTGAGTTACTTTAAGTGCAAGTTAGTCCTTACAAAACCCAAAATCGTCCTTACCCACTCCTAAACGGATTTGGGCCTATTAACAACATTGAAGCCTCCTATAAAATCCCAAAATCTAATCCTTCAAGAACTTAAGAGAAGGAGCAACTAGGGTTTGAGAAAATAAGCTTGAAGGACCGATCATTCCGAAACTTCTTCGTGAAACAAATTACAGATTCGGAATCCTCTCGACGTAGGCTTCGATAGACACCAAAAATTCGTGGAGAATAAGGTACGTGGGGTTTTCCTAAAATCTCATGGGCATAGAAATCATGTTTTAAGAATTGGGTTTTCGAATTCATGTACATACTCATGTTTTAGAAGTTTTAATGATTTGTTTTGGCCTTTTGGCTTTCCCCCAAAGTGATTTGAAAATTATATGTATATGTATATATGTGTTTGTCCTGAAATATGAATTGAAAGCATGGTTTTCATGAAACCCCTCTCTTAATGTAAATTTTTCCATGTTTCACGTAATATACAATGTTTTGAACACGGAAGAGAGGGTTGTAAATGTTGAATATGCATGTAATGAAAGAATGCATGGTTTTGCCAAAAATGCACATGACCACCATATGTTTGACGAATGTTTTGCATGGATTTGACTTGAGTTTCGGAACATGACATCTTTAATGAAAATTACATGTTTTGGTGGTCTAAACTATGTTTTGAATGAAAGCTCTTGCTTAATACATTATGGCTCAGAAATAGGACTTGCAAGTCTTGGTATGACGATACCAACTCAGACAAATGCCATAACAGACACATACTAGTTCAGAAATCAGATTTTTATCAGACTTTCATGATTTAGAAATTTCAGAATGATACATGTTCAGAAAAGGCTAAAATAGGGCATAAAGAGAGCTTAGGTGGTTCCCTGAAGAAGGCGGGAGTTCAGACAACTCATTGCCTAAAATCGTGGTTTGCCGACCCGGGTATACTATTATGCGCTGACTTAAATGTCCTGTGGCGTATCATACTCAGACACTCCAACCCTTGCGGCACACTTGGGTTGGGGGCTTCCCCGCCGAGTCAATGGAGGACTCCATACAGCCCGTGGAATATTCAGACTTGTAGGGGAATACCACCTAACTCAGAAGTAAAACACAGATCATGATTTGAAATGAACAGACAGGTTGCATGTTTTCAGAAAGTGCCCATGTGTTTTTCAGAAACAGTTTTATACATGATGTCTTGATGAAAAATTGCTTTCCCTTAATATATATATATATATATGTATGTTCCATTATACTACTTTTGGATTGCTTCGCGTGCCAGTACTTTTGTGCTGACCCCCCCTCCTTCCAGGTTCTGAGGCACAGTCTAGGGGTCCAGCTACTCAGTAGACATTCTCGGGCTTGCAGACTTGATCTCACAGTGGTGAGCCTTCTATTATTCGGAAGGCCTAATTATGTCAGACACTATCTTATTTATTATGTTTTTGGTTTACTGGGGGCCTTGTCCCAGCTTCTTTTCAGACAAAGGTTTATGTTCTTAGTAGAGATTTTGCAGACTGATGTCAGATAGTATTATTCAGAAATATTGCAGGACTTGACCATGTTTTCCGTACTCAGTTTCAATTCCGCATTTTATTATGATTATGAATGTTGTGCATGATAACCAGATAGAGAATGGGTGTTCCGAGCCTTCATGGTTCGGGATGCTTGTCACGGCTAGGGCCTAGGCTCGGGTCGTGACACTTATATTTAAATATATATATGTATGGATATGTACATGTGCATTGATGTTGAATTGGTCTTGGATTTATGGAATTATTTTAGCCCTTTATCCTTGAGTTACATGCTAGCGTTCAACCTGCTAACCATCTCCGAACGCTATATCCCAATGTGATACAGGATACAGAGATAATTCTACTCTTCCTGTACAGTGATAAGATTTCTAAATTATCAGCAGTCAACTTAAAGTTATAAACCTCTTTCTTCTGGAAGGCCGTTACTACTTGGTTTATACTTTATCATAGATATTCTTTGGACTTGTTTTTTTCTATCATCGGAGGCATGTACCATCTTGGATTGATTTGGTTTCTTTAAAGGCTTTATGGATTATTGTGGACTGGGAATTATTGTTGAAACTCATAAGAATTTCTGAGTTATTGATTATTCTATCTTGTTATATGTTTGGAATTCATCTATTGTTGGCTATATTATGTTCTGTTTGTCTAGGAAAAGAGGGTGATTTCCAGTCCATGATAGACTTAAGATACCCATCACGACCAAGATGTAGTTCGGGTCGTGACACTCTGGATCGGAATTCACCAGGCAGAGGTTCTCATGGTTTCCATAATAGATTGATTCAGGCAATATTACTGGGTACTGATAATGGGTTTGTAGGTTCTCATACTTTTAGTGGTCTTAGATAAGGTCATGGAGGTCGAAGGTCTTATTCAAGTTTTTTTGGTTATGATTAGCGTTTTGCTTCTTCTAGGCCCTCTCAGCGTAATTCATTTACCCAAGTATTCTATGTTTATGATGTGTTTAGTCACTTGGATAGACATTGCCCCAAACCTGTGACAGGTCTTCCCTAGTAGAGTTTACAACTTTAGCTTTTGTCTAACACCAGTTTCTTTGACTAAAAGGGGTACATATGGAATTAGAAGCTTGTCTTGGGGTACCAAGTAGTGGTTGAGGGGTAACTTAGTTGGGTAACTGATGTGGACAGTGTTATGCCTTTTTTAGTAGACGTGGGGCAGAGGCCTCTAATAGTAAGATTATAGGTATCACCCCAGTTTTTCATCATCCTACTTCAGTATTGTTTTACCCTAGTCTACATTCTCTTAAGTATCTATATGTTTTTCGTCTGGTATTGATGTTATGTATGAGTCCCTTAGCGTACCCATTCATGTTTTTACTTTTATAGCTGATTATTTAATGGTTGATCAGGTGTACTGATTGTGTTTGGTGACTTTTTTGGGCCGCTAGACTTAGATAGATTTGATCATTCTTGATATGGTCAATTTTAATATTATATTAGGTATAAACTGATTATGTCCTTATCATACAGTTTTTGATTATTATGCCATGACCGTTACCTTAGTTATGCCTGATGTGTCGATATTAGAGTGGAAAGGTACTCTTAGTTTGTGTCCAAAAGAGGTTATATCTTTTCTTCATACTTGTCACATGGTAGAAAAGGAGTGCATTCTTTCTTCAGCTTACGTCTGCGATACTGGTGTTGGTTCACATCCTTCTTTGTATACAATGAGAGTTATTAGGAAGTTCATGGATGTGTTCCCTACAGACTTGCATAGTATTCATCTATATAGGGATATTAATTTTTCCATTGATGTGGTATCAGGTAGTCAACCCATTTCTATTCCTTTTATACAATAACATTGATAGAATTGAAGAAACAATTACAAGATTTATTGAGTAAGGGTTTAAATGGATTGAGTGTTTCACCTTGGGGTGATCCTATCTTATTTGTGAAAAAGAAATATGGTACCATGTACATGTGTATTGACTAAAACTAATTGAACAAAGTAACTATCGAGAACAAGTTTTCTTTTCATCAATGATTTATTTGACTAGCTTTAGGGTGTGAAGGTGTTCTCTAAGATTGACTTGCAGTATGGTTACTATCAACTAAAGATTAGAGATTAAAATATGCCAAAGACGACTTTTAAGATATGATAAGGCCTCTATAAGTTCTTGGTTATTTGCATATGATGTAGTGCAGATTGATGAGATATGGGAAGGGGGAGGGGGAAGAGGGTGGGAGGAGGAGGGTAGAGGGGGTGAGAGGGTGGAGGGGGGGGGGGTATAAATGACAAAGTAGAGGTTTGGAGGAAAACCCTTGAGTCTAAGGGGTTTAGGTTGAGTAGGTCTAAGATGGAGTATTTGGAATACAAGTTTAGTGACTTGAGGTAGGAGGATAAAGTGGTGGTGAGGTTGGACTCCCAGGATATTTGTAAGAGGGATAGTTTTAAGTATCTTAGGTCTATGATTCAGAGGAATAGTGAGATTGATGAGGATTTCTCTAAATGTATTGGAGCAGGTTGGATGATATGGAGGCTCACCTTAGGAGTGTTGTGTGATAAGAAGGTGCCCCTTAAGCTTAAAGAAAAATACTATAGTGTGACAGTCCGTTCGACCATGTTGTATGGAGCACAGTGTTAGCCAGTCAAGCACTCCCATATCCAAAAATTAAAGGTGGAAAAAATGAGAATGTTGTATTAAATGTGTGGGATTACTAGAGGGGATAGAGTTAGGAATGAGATTATCTGGGAAAAGGTAGGAGTGGCATCGATGGAGGACAAGATGTGGGAAAAAAGGATGAGATGGTTTGGGCATGTGATGAGGAGGGGCACGGATTCCCCAGTTCTTAGGTGTGAGAGGCTATCTTTGGATGGCTTTAGGATGAGTGGAGGTAGGCCGAAAAAATACTGGAGGGAGGTAATTAGACATGACATGGAGCAACTTCAGCTTATTGAGGACATGACCCTAGATAGGAAGGTGTGAAGGTCGTGGATAAGGGTAGAAACTAGTGTGAGTGTGTGGGTTATAGCAAGCAGTCAGGAGGGATCTTGTGTGGTCGGATTAGTAATCCTAGTACTGTGTACTTAGGTCTTTGGTATGTCAGTGTATGTTACTACTAGGTGGGTGTCCTATTTCTTATTTCTTAGTTCCTATTTTCTCTTTTTGTATTGCCCCTATTTCTCGTATTTCGTATTTCTCTGATTTTTATTTTATTATTTCTTATTCCTTATTTCTATTATGTCATCCATCCCCTTATTTACTACTCTTTATCTTGAGCCGGGGGTCTATAAAAAACAACCTCTCTACTTCTTCAGAGGTAGCGGTATGGACTGCGTACATCTTACCCTCTCCAGACCTTACTTTGGGGGAATACATTGGGTTTGTTGTAGTTATATCTTTGGGCTGACTAGCGCCCCAACAACATTTATGGAGTTTTTGAACAAGGTATTCGAAACTTATCTTAATTCTTTTGTAATTATTTTCATTGATGATATCTTGATTTATTTTAAGAGAAAGGTAGAGCATATGAGTCATTTGAGAGCCGTACTTCTAAGTTTCAGAAATGAGCAGTTGTATGCCAAGTTCTCCAAGTGTGAGTTTTGGCTGGATTCTATTTTTTCTTGGGTCATATTGTGACCAAGGTGAGACACCCTGCGTTTTGTCCCTTAGAAATTTTTGAGTTTTTGAATACTTTAGGAACCATACGACTCAAGCCTACTAGTCGTATGTTGTGCTAAGGACTTTGGATCCCAAGTCGTATGATAAATAGTTTGTTCTAGGTCATTTTCTATCCAAGATATGACAAGACTCCATATGATTTGTATAAAGATTGTATGAGATAGTAGGGCCAATTGAATGTTAAATAGTATGCATTTTTGATAATATACTGCCTAGGGTACGACTATAGGGTACCAAATGTATGATGTTGATACGAGTTAGGCTATGAAGTCGTATGTTAGAAAAAATTATAGTCTAACTTTTTGCCTAGGGTACGAACGGAGGTACCACTCGTATGATGTGGGTACAAGTGAGAGGTCCAAACCGTACCCACCTGCATTATTTATACAACTTTTAAGCTTAGGGTATTTTGGATATTTCCCACCCCAAACTATTAAGACCCCACGTTCTATAAAACTTTTTGGCATCTCATTACTCACTTTAGAAGATCAAAGCTCTCTCAAAATTCTCTCTAAAGGATCTTAAGAAAATTGGTCTAGCATTTCTTCAAGGTGTTCATCTAGAGACTTAAAGACAAAAATCTCTCTGTTTATCTTTGTGAATAAGGCATGTGAATCTTCCTTCATTGTTAGCTCATGAAAATCATGTATTTAAAGCTTTATTTATGAATAATTAATGGTGGATTTGAAAACCAATGTTGAGGGTTTTTTGGTATTTTGTTGAGTATTGTATACTCTTGTTTTAAATTGCGAATACATATGTTTTAATGATGGTTTTGTACATGTGAGTGCTTGGTAATTGTGGTTTAACAATTGGGTCATGGTTAACCCTAAAATTGATGGTTTTTACTTTGGTGTTTGTCTTGGTAATGGTATGCCCTTAATGTGTTTCTGAAATTATCTAAGAGAACAAACTTGTCACATGTTGAATCATGTTTGAACTCATGCATTGGACTAAGGATTGTGAATCATTGGTAAATAGTTTTGTGAAGGCCTTATTGGCTATATATTGATTTGAATTATAATCTTGGTGGTTTAATTGGCTAAATGGGTTTGAGTCCCAACACATTGAATTGCATTAATGTCTTTGTTAAATGATGGGTTTGAGTCCCAAATGAAGAATTCTTAATAATGGTAATGGCATGTGGTACACTTGCAAGTGGTGTTAGTATGATGATACCAATGGGATGCCTTGGTAAGTAATTGGTTTAATAGTTGAGTATGTGTAATGGATGTTTTAATTGGTCTTTAAAGTAGGATGTGTAGCCAGGCAGTGAAAGTGGAGTCCGAAGGTCTAACATTGGAAATCATCCTAGTCGGTCCAGGTGTTTTTATGATGTATCGTTCAAGTCCCCCGAATGAATATATGAATCGGAGGTTTGAGTCCCTCTTAATACATGTATTAGTTCTTAAGTCACCTTGATTATGATGGGAGATTCGAGTCCCCCATATTGGCATATATGGTTATGGATATTCTCTGGTTCGTGTAGCTACATGCACTGGGGCCCTTCCAACTAGGGGACAACTGGGCCCATATAGACTGTGGGTGCCTTGGTATATGGTGGTTATGCTACGCAACCCAAGTTAATATTTTCAAAGTTCATGCTAATCTTGTTCCCTATCCAGGCATGATATATATGTATATGTATGTATTTCATTGGTTACATGCATTGGTTGATTGGTTTTGAATTATGGCATTACTTTATCTTTATCCCTGAGTTACATGCTAGCACTCCAAATGCTAACCGTCTTTAAATGTTGTATCTCTATGCGATGTAGAAACTGGTCATACTATCACACCTTGTGCTCAACAACTTGGATTCAGGGATATCTTGTGTTGATTGGAAGTGGTGAGCTTCCTTACTTCGTAAGGCTCCATTTCTTATTTTGATTTTTCTTTTGTCTTCATTGGTTAGACTTTGATATTGGTTTTAGATATGGTCGTAGGCATTTCCCGACCGTATATTATTGGATTATTTTAGAGGCTTTGTATGGACAAATAGTGGACTTTGGTATGTTATGGAATGGAATGATTATGTTATGGTTGTTGGTTTGGTTTGGACGGTTTGACTTGGTTGGGTTGGTCTCAAATATAGACTTATCCCAAAGTCATTATATTTTGAATTACTCTATCTTGTTATATATTTAAAATTCATTTGAGTTAGGGTATATGTTGGTTGGTTAGATTGAGTATCGAGGGAAGTCTCCGATTCTTTTTAGATTTGAGATGCCTATTATGACAAGGCCCTGATTCAGTTTGTGTCTATTGGTATCAGAGCCTAGGTCCATGGTCAATTTGGTATCCACAAATCCGTGTCAAGTAGAGTCTCTTTTATGGGTGCAACGCACCACATTTATAAGAGGGAGGCTATGAGACATTTAGGAATGCTTTACTTTTTTGTTGTCTTATTTCGAGCTTCAGGGTCTAAGGTCTTGGATTCTTTTGATTTTTGTTTGCTCGTCTTTCAAGTCATGCCTCAATGAAGATCTGATGTCGGAGTGATTTCTTCTGTCCCATCTGAGGATAATATGTACGAAGCTCATCCAACTTATGGAGTCTAGACCCGATCAAGGGTTGCTGCATCTAATTATCCTCGTGGGGTTCCTCCTATCCTCACTGATCCTACTCTTGAGGGTGGTACTCATACTCAGATGCCTCAAGGGGAGGCTATTTATGTTGAGTTCCATCGCTCTATTACCCAATTGACTTAGTTAGTGGCATCTCAGTCAAAATAATTGGGTTCTACTAGTGTTGCTATGGGTTCCTCTGAGGCCACTAGAGTTGGGCTAATTTATGAGGTTGCATCCTCCTATTTTTATTGGTACAAAAGTTTAGGAGGATCCTCAAAGTTTCATTAATAAAATAGAGATGATCTTTCTGGTTATGGACGCTTCTAAGGTTGAACGTACTGAGTTTACTTCCTATCAACTGAAAGATGTGGCATACCCATGGTACGAAGAGTAGGAATTGTCGAGAAAAGAGGATGCTAGCTCTACCGTGTGGAAGGATTTCTCTGGTTTATTTTTGGACCACTTATTTCCTTAGGAGCTAAAGGAGGCAAAAATAGAAGAGTTTGTGAATTTAAGGCAAGGTAGTTTGTCTATGAAGGAGTATGTCTTGAAATTTCATTAGTTGTCTAGGTATGCTCCAGAATTGGTATCAGATATAAAGGATCGGATGAGTAAGTTTGATTTTGGGTTATCCCGTGAGATTATCTTAGAGAGTAAGGCTACCTCATTGAACAAGGATATGGACATCTCTGGGTTGATTGTGTTCATGAAACAAGTAGAGGAAAAGAAAAAAAAGGCTGAGTTTAATGAGAGGCAGGGGAAGAAATTTATGCCTTTTGAGCAAAGTGGTAAAAATGGTGGTAAGTGTCCAAAGAAGAAGTGGGAGAGTTTTGGCTCTTTCTCCATGGCTAGTGCTTCTTACACAAAGCCGTTAGTTGATAGTCAGTCTCAGCATGATGGTAGGTTCTGGGCATAGGGAGCCCAATCGCAGTCTATTGGGGCTTAGTCCGCTCCATCCCACCCTCCTTGTAGATTTTGTGGGCGGTCACACTGTGGGTTTTGTGAGGAAGATAAGAATAATTTTTTTACTATGGTCAAATTGGTCATATCAGCATGACTGTCATTCTTGAATGGCTTCTGGGGCTAACAAGGTTCCTATTGCCTCTTCATCTATTTCTACACCAAAGAGTGTTGTTTCTACATCTATTTCTGCTTCTGGTATTGGCACTGGCTTGAATTTCTTATATTCTCTTACATCTCATCATGATTCTGAGGCATCTCCTGATGTCGTTATGGCATGCTGAAACTCTTCTCCAGTGATGTGTACTGTTTACTTGATCTAAGGTCCACTCTTTCTTATATGACCCCATTTATGGCTGTGTATTTTGGTTTTGGGCCTGAGTTTTTTTTAACCTTTTTTCTATATCTACCCCGATTGGTGACTTTGTGATTGCTAAAAGAGTCTATAGGGTATGTGTGGTATCTGTTAGGGGGATAGAGAAACTCTTATGGATTTGATAGAGTTAGATATGGTTGACTTTGATGTCATATTGAGGATGGATTGGTTGCATTTGTTCTATGCTTATTTAGATTGTTGGACCCGTAAGGTCATGTTTAAATTCCCTAATGAGCTAATTATTGTATGGGAAGAGGGTTCTTTAGTGCCTAAGAGAAGGTTTATCTCATATCTTAGAGCCCTAAAGTTGATTTCCAAAGGGTGTTTGTATCATTTAGTTCGGGTTAAAGATTCCAACTCAAAAGTTCTTTCTTTGGATTCCATTTTGTAGTTAATGAGTTCCTAAGGTTTTTGCTGATAATCTTCCTGGTGTTTCTCCCAATGGGGAAATTAATTTTGGGATTGATCTTATTCTAGACATTCATCCTATTTCTATCCCTTCTTATAGAATGGCTTCGACTGAGTTGAAGGAGCTTAAAGAGAAATTGAAGGATCTTTTAGATAAAGGTTTTATCTGTCCTAGTGTGTATCCTTGGGGCACTCATGTGTTGTTCATGCGTAAGAAGGATGGTTTCCTTTGAATGTGTACCGTCTACTGAATAAGGTGACTGTAAAGAATAAGTATCCTCTTCCCAGGATCAATGACTTATTTGATCATCTTCAAGGACCAAAGTATTTTTCTAATATTGATCTTAGTTTGGGTTATCACCAGATTATTATTAGGGAAGTGGATATTCCTAAGACTGCCTTCAGGACCCGATATGGTCATTATGAGTTCCTAGCTATGTCCTTTAGGTTGACCAATGCTCCGACAATGTTTATGGATTTAATGAATAGGGTCTTTCATTAGTTTCTAGATTTGTTGGTCATTGTCATTATAGATGATATTCTGGTGTACTCTAAGAGTGAGGCGGCTCATGTAGATCACCTTTGTGCCATGTTGCATACCTTAAAGGATCATCGCTTGTATGCCAAGTTCTTAAAGTGTAAGCTTTGGGTGAAGGTTGTGACTTTTCTTTGTCATATTATCTCTAGTAAAGGTATCATAGTGGATCCACAAAAGGTTGCGGTGGTCAACAAGTTACCTAGACCTATGACTCCCACCAATATTCAGAGCTTCTTGGTTTAGCCAGTTATTATAGGAGATTCGTGGAAAGTTTTTCAACTATAGATGCCCCATTGACTGGATTGACCCAGAAAAAGGTAAAGTTCTTGTGGTCTGATGCTTGTGAGGGACGTTTTGAGAAGTTGAAGGATAAGTTGACTTAAGCTTTAATTTTGGCCTTGCTTGAAGCTAATGATGTCTTCGTAGTGTATTGTGATGCTTTTCGTGTTGGACTTAGTTGTGTGTTGAAGCACCATATTAGGGTGGTGGCCTATGCTTCTAGGAAATTGAAAGTTCATGAGAAGAACTACCCTACTCATGATTTGGAGTTATTGGCGGTGGTATTTGCGTTGAAGATTTGGCGTCACTATCTCTATGTGGTTCATGTTTTCATCTTTTCTATTAAGAATAGCCTATAATATGTGTTTACACAGAAAGAGTTAAATCTCAGGAAAATGAGGTGGCTTGAGTTGCTGAAGGATTACGATATGAGCCTCCATTACCATCAATGTAAAGCTAACATAGTTGTTGATGCTCTTACTAGGTTATCAATAAGGAGTCTAGCTCATGTGGATGAGGATATGTGGGAGTTGGTGAAAGACATTCACCATTTGGCTAACCTTGGAGTTCGTTTCATGGACTCTGAGGATGATGGTGTGTTTGTGCATCAGGTATCACAGTCGTCTCTGGTCATTAAGATAAAGGAAAAAAAGATGTTGGATTCTGACTTGATAAAGATTAAGAGAAACGTGGGTCATCAAAAGTTTGTTGACTTTGCGATTGGTGGTGATGGTATCTTAAGGTACCAAGGCAGGTTATGCGTTCCCGATGTCGATGGATTGAGGGAAAGAATTTTGGCCGAAGCTCATGGATCGCATTATGCTATTCATCCTAGTTCTACAAAGATGTATCATGATATTAATGAGTTCTATTGGTGGAATAATATGAAGCAATATGTGGCTAACTATGTTGATAAGTGCATGGTATGTCATCAAGTAAAAGTTGAGAAGATGAGGCTCAAAGGTTTGTACCAAGAGATTGAGTTGCCCGAATGGAAGTGAGAGGTAATTAATATGGATTTCATTACCGGTCTTCCTCGGTATCAGAATCAGTGTGATTTGATTTGGATCATTATGGATAGGATAAACAAGTTCGCTCACTTCTTGCCTATGAAGACTAGTTGTTCGGCTAAGGATTATGCCAAGATGTATCTTGCATAGATCGTGAAGTTTCATGGTTCTCCAGTTTCTATCATTTCGGATTATGGTACTCCGTTCTGATCTCATTTTTGGTGATTGTTAAAGAAAGGTTTGGGAACTAAGGTGTGCCTTAGTACCATTTTCCACCCACAGTCGGATGAACAAGTGGAGAGGACCATCAAGACATTGGAAGATACGCTTCGTGCTTGTGTGATTGACTTTGGTGATAGTTGGGTTGACCATTTGACTCTTGTAGAGTTTGCTTATAATAATAGTTATTACTCTAGCTTTGGAATGGCTCCTTTTGAGGTATTGTATGGTAGGAGATATCATTCTCCTATTGGGTGGTATGAGATTGATAAGGGTAAGATATTTGGCCATGATTTTGTAACCAAACCTTGGGAAAGGTAAAGGTAATTCATGATAGGTTGAAAGTCGCTCAAAGTTTCCAAAAGTCCTATGCTATGTGAGGCGTAGGGAGTTAGAGTTTAAAGTTGGAGATTGGGTATTCTTGATAGTGTCTTCCATGAAGGGAGTGATGCGGTTTGGTAAGAAGGGGAACCTCAGTCCCTGGTATGTTTGTCCGTATTTGGTTTTGAAGGGGGATGGTAATGTTCCCTATGAGTTTGAGGTTCCTTCTTGTTTTAGCTTCATGCATCCGGTTTTCCATGTTTCTATGTTGAGAAAGTGCGTAGGTGATCCTTCATTGGTTGTTTCTTTGGAAGGGTTGGGTATTTTGGATTTCTTATCTTATGACGTAGTGCCGATTGAGATCTTAGATCGTCAATTTCTTTGGTTCTGGATGAATGATAAGGCTTTGGTAAAGGTTCTTTAGAGGAGCCAAATGGTTGAAAAATCTATTTGGGAAGCAAAAGAAGATATGAAGTCTAAGTATCCTTATTTGTTCTCCATTCTGAATATTCGTGCTTAAGGTATATGCTGATCTTATCATCTTTGTTTTCTAGCTTTGTTAAAGGGAAGTTTGAGGGGTAATAATGAGTTAACTCATGCTTTTCCTTTCCTTTACCCATCATTCGAGGATGAATGATCCTAGTGGGGGAGAATTGAGACACCCTGAGTTTTGACCCTTAGAAATTTTTGATGTCTTTGAACTCTTTGGGAGCCATACGACTCAAGCATACTAGTCGTATGTCATGCTAATGACTTAGGATCCCGTCATATGATAAACAGTGTGGTCACGGTTATTTTCTTTCCATGCTACAATAAGACTCCATACGAGTATCATGTAGATGGTACCTGAGAGTAGGGCCAATCGTATGTTAAATAATATGCATTCTTGATCATGTACTGCCTAGGGTACGAGTATAGGGTACCAATCATATGATGTTGATACAAGTTAGGACATGAAGTCGTATGTTGGACAGAATTGTAGTCCAACTTTTTGCCTAGGGTGTGATAGAGTGTACCACTCTATGATGTGGGTACGAGTGAGGGGTCCAAACAATACCAACCTGTGTTATTTTTATAGCTTTTAAGCTAAGGGTATTCTGGACATTTTCCACCCAAACCATTAATACCCCACATCCTATAACACTTTTGGCCTCTCATTACTTACTTTAGAAGATAAAAAAAACTCTCAAAACTCTCTAAAGTCTCTTAAGAAGATTGGGCTAGGGTTTCTTTATGGTGTTCATCTAGAGGCTTAAAGACCAAAATATCTACGTTAATCTTTGTGAATAAGGCATGTGACCATTCATTCATTGTTAGTTCATCAAAATCATGTGCTTAAAGCTTTATTTATGAATAATTAATGATAGATTTGAAAACCAATGTTGAGGGTTTTGTTGCATATTGTTGAGTACTATTTACCCTTGGTTTAAATTGTGAATACACATGTTTTAATGCTGTTTTTTCATAGTTAAGTGCTTGATAATCATGGTTTAACAATTGGGTCATGGTTAACCCTAAACTTTTTGGTTTTACTTTGGTTTTGGTCTTGATAATGGTAAGCCCTCAATGTGTCTGTGAAATTGTCTTCGAGAACAAACTAGTCACATGTTGAATCATGTTTTGAACTATGTCATTGTCCTAAAGATTATGATTCATTGGTAAATGGTTTTATGAAGTTCATATTGGATATATATTGATTTGAATTGTAACCTTAGTGGTTTAATTGGCTAAATAGGTTCGAGACCCAACAGATTGAATCAAATTAATGTCTTTGCTAGACAATGGGTTTGAGTCCCAAATGAACAATTACTTAATAATGGTAATGGCATGTGGTATGCTTGAAAGTGGTGTTGGTATGACTATACCAACAGGATGCCTTGGTTAGTAATTGGCTTAATGGTTGTGTATGTGTAATGGATGTTTTAATTGATCTTTAAAGCGAGATGTGTAGTTGGGCCGTGAAAGTAGAGTCCAAAGGACTAACACTGAAAACCGCACTAGCTGGTGTGAGTGTCTTTATGATTGGGTGGTTTGTGTCCCCTGAATGAATATATGAATGGAAAGTTTGAGTCCCGCTTAATACATGTATTAGTGCTTAAGTCATCTTGATTATGCTGGGAGGTTTGTGTCCCCCATATAGGATATACGGTTATTGATATTCTTAGGTTCGTGCAGTTACATGCACTTGTCCCTTCTATCTAGGGGAGAGCTGGGCCCATATAGCCCATGGATGCCTTGGTATATGATAGTTATGCTACACAACACAGTTAATATTTTCAAAGTTCATGCTAATTTTGTTCCATATCTAGCATGATATATATGTATATATATGTATTACATTTGTTACATACATTGGTTGATTGGTTTTGAATAATGGAATTACTTTATCTTTATCCCTGATATACATGCTAGCTCTCCATGTGATGCAGAGACTGGTCATACTATCACACCTCCTGCTCAGTGACTTGGATTTGGGGCCAACTTGTGTTGACTTGAAGTGGTGAGCTTTCTTACTTCGGAAGGATCCATTTCTTACTTTGATTTTTCTTTTGTCCTATTGGTTAGACTTGGATACTGGTTTTGGCTAGGGTCAGGGGCATGTCCTGACTGAATATTCTTGGATTATCTTAGAGGCTTTGTATGGATAAATTATGAACTTAGGTATGTTATGGAATTGAATAATTATGTTATGGTGGTTGGCTTGGTTTGGACGGTTTGACTTGGTTGGGTTGGTCTCGGTTATAGAATTATCCCAAAGTCATTACATTTTGAATAACTCTATCTTGTTATATGTTCAGTATTCTTCCAACTCAGGGTATATGTTGGTTGGTTTGATTGGGTACTGGGGGTGGTCTCCGATTCTTGTTGAACTTGAGATGACCATTACAACAAGGCCCTGGTTTGAGTCATGTCACAAGGATTGTATCATGGTTGATCCAACCAAGGTAGCAGTTATTTATGATTGGGATAGGCCTATTTACCATACCAAAATTTAGAGTTTATTAGGTTAATGGGCTAATATCGACCATTTATAGAGGGTTGTTCTTCTATTTCGGCCCCATTGAATAAGTTGACTCAGAAGTTTGGTACCTTTTGGCAGTCAAATGAGTGTGGGAGGAGCTTTTAAATGTTTAAGGAATTGTTGACTTCGTCTCTTATCTTGACTTTGTCCAAGAAGGGTGTGGCTTTTACTATATTTTGTGATGCTTCTGGAGTTGGCTTGGGTGTTGTTGTTGTTGCAAAATGGTAATGTGACAGCTTATGCATCTCGACAGTCGAAGGTCCATGAGAATAACTATCCTACTTATGATTTGGAGTTAGTAGCAGTTGTGTTCATGTTGAAGCTGTGGCATCACTACTTGTATGGTGTTCATTATGAGATTTTCACCGACCATCATCATTTTCAGTACTTCTTTAGTAAGCGGTATCTTAATATGTGTAACACCTCAAATTTTTGGTCCTAGGAAAATTTGGAGTTTTTCCCTTTACTGCTCGGACTATAACTCAGGCTTCAAGTCGTAGTCACTTATTACGGGTTGTAGGACCCCAATCATAGGGTGACCAGTGAGGTTGACCAAGTTTCTATTTTGATCACGACTCAAACCTAACGATTAGAAAAGAGTGGTCATGAGTGGTAGTGTGTGACTCGTGACCAAACTGTGTAGATGCCTAAGTCAATATTGTGATTACGACTAGTACCCTGTGAGTCATAAGGTCCGAGTACGAGTTGTAGGGAAAGAATCATAAGGTTGAAAGGAAGGAGGCCCCATGTCTCTTTTTAGACTACATGTCATGCTAATGACTCATAACCAGACGTCATGGGTCATGACGTAACTCGTAGTCACTAGCGACAGTTTTTCCTGTGTTTTAATTCGGGGCACCTTGGTCATTTCTCCCTTTCTCCAATTGTGACCCATGACTTAAAAACACTTTGGTGTCCCATTATAACCCATAAAAAAATCAAATACACTCTCTTTTCTCTCTCAAGTCCCCAAGTCAATAACAAATAGGGTTTCTCAAGGTTGGTTATCTAGGACTCAAAGATTGGTTTCTTCTCCATAACTTCTGATATCTCAGTCATGTACGCTCTTCCCTTAAACTTATTTTCTCTGAAGGCATGGGTTTAATTGTTATTCACGTGGATTTATATATGTTGAAGGTTTTGGAATGATGGATACTTGAGTTGGATTTTTATGGATATAATGAATTTGTTTATGTTTTATCTATGAATTTGGAAACTTGTTGGGGTGCATGGTATAGTGAATAGGAAGGGGTGAGGCATTCCCCCAATTTGATGATTTGGTTTGGAATTTGGTTTTGAAAATTGTGTTCCTCAACCAACTTGCATAATTGGATTTGAAATATTGTTAATCACAGGATTTGGTTCACTTCAAAAAACTATTGCATTGCTTAGATGGTTAAACGGATAAAAATAGTTTTGGAAGGCCTTGTTGGATATATATTGAATTAATTATAAACTATGGGTGTTTAGAAATTCCCCCAAGTTGATTTTTATAAACTATGGGGGTCAAGGCATTCCCCCAAATTTGACTTAATAAATTATGAAGGTGGGGGCATTCCCTCAAGGTGATGAATAGTTGCAATGGCATAATGATATTAGCTTGTAAGCATAATTGGTATGACGATTCCAACGATATATGCCTTAATAAATGGTCCTTGGTTTGATGAACAGAAATGTGTAAATATTTTAATTGGGGTTAAATAGGATTGTGTAGCTGTCCGTAAAGGTGGAGGTCTTGAGGGACTAATACTGGAAATGCCATTTACCAACATGGGGTCTAGTCTTAATGAACGTGTGCATGTGCCACACTTTATACATATATTTGTATCCTGGATTGATGTGGGGTCGAGGAATTCCCTGGTCTTCTTTGATACCTCCAGTTCGTGCGGATAACACGCAATGGGGGCCTTTCGGTGGGGTTAGGGGGATCCAGATCCATATAGCCTGTGGGTGTCTTTTATGACAGTTGAAGCTACACAAGCCAGCTTAATATTTTAACTCTCATGCTAAACCTTGTTCCCTATCCCAACATATTATATATATATATATTTGATTGTGTGCATTGGTTTTGGAATAGTTTTGGACTAATTTGATCATGTCATTACTTTATCCCTTCCCTTATCTACCTGCTAGCACTCACTCTGCTAACCTTCCCTAGATGTTGTATCCCCATGCGATCTAGGTTCTGGAGATATTTCTATTTCCTTGCGCAACGATAGGTGATTTGGGTTTGTTTGCTGGTCTATCTTAAAATCGTAAGCTTTCATTCTCCTAAAGGACTATTATTTTATTGCATTGTTTCATTTATGTCTAGACTACCCTTTTGGTTCCCTTTTTGGTTATGATCGGGGGCATGTCCTGACTTAGGTTGTTCTTAGTTATTAAAGGCTTTATGGATTATTGTTGATTGGTATGTTTGTTGGAATTCTTAGATTCTTTTCTGAGTTAGTTGATTTATCTATCTTGATATATGTTTAGAACTCAGCTCTATCTTGTTATATGTTTGGAACTTATCAGCTGCTAGTTTTATTGTGTTATGGTTGGCTAGGTTAATAGGGGTGTTATTCGATCTTTGGTGAACTTGAGATACCCATCATGACTAGGCCCTGGTTCGGGTCATGACAATCTTTGTATTAAAGCCTAGGTTCATGGTCATTGGGTATCCACAAAGCCGTTTCAAGTAGAGTCTCTTTTATAGGTGTAAAACACTTATAAGGGAGAGGCTATGAGGCATTTAGAAATATTTCCATTTCTTGTGATCTTTTTTTGGGATATAGAGTCTAAGGTCTTGAAAGCTCCTCTAATTTCCATTTGTTCGCATTTTAAATCATGCCTCCTTGAAGATCTGATGCTCGTGGAAACTCCTCTTTTCCACCTGACGACAATGTGGATGAAACTCATTCTACTTATAGAGTATAGACCCAGTCTAGGGTCCCTTGTCCTGATTACCCACGTTGAGTTCCACCAGTCCCTACTAGTCCTTATCGATCTTCTTGGACTGATGATGTTCATGTTCACCACCAAAAGGAGACATTTCTAAGGTTTAATTCCGTTGATATATTCATCTGCTGACTCAGTTAGTGACTTTTCAGTATCATCAGCCTGACCATGTTGGTTCTGTTGTTCTATCTTCTGAGGTCACTAGAGTGGGCCATTTTATGAAATTAAATCTTCTGACCTTTACTGGCTCTAGGGTTGAGGAGGATTCTTAAGGGTTGTTGATGAAATAGAGAAAATATTCAAGGTAATGCATGCTATCAATGTGGAGGGTGTGGAGTTTGCTGCATATTAGTTGAAAGATCTGGCATATCAGTAGAATGAGGAGTGGGAGCAGTCAAGGGGTTATGATGCTGAGCAAGCTATGTGGGAGGAGTTTTATGGGGCTTTCTTGATCATTTCCTTACTCAGGAGTTGAGGAAGGTTAAAACGGAAGAGTTTGTAAACTTAAAGTAGGGAAATGTGACTGTGAAAGAGTATGCTTTGAAGTTCCACCAGCTGTCTCATTATGCCCTGGAGTTTGTGTCGAGTAAGAGGGAGAGAATGAGAAAGTTTGCTTTGGGTTTGTCTTGAGACTTGGTACTGGAGTGTAAGGCAACAATATTGAATAATGACATGTATATCTCTAGGCTTATAGTATATATGCAACAGGTGAAGATGAAAAGAAGAAATAAAAAGAAATGGGAGAAAAATAGAGTAAGAAGTTTAGATATTTAGTAAAGTATGGAGGCCAGCAGAACAATGGTAGACATAACAAGCAATGGGGAAAGAATATGACTTGGGAAAACTTAGATTCATATTCTATGACTAGTGCTCCATATCCTAAGTCATCTGGCAATCGTCATTTTTAGGATGATAGTAGGTTTAAGACCCAGGGTGCCTAGACCTAGGATAGTGGAGCTTAGCCAGCTCCATCATATCCTCCTTGTACATTCTATGGACAAATGCAATGTGGTTATTGTGACGAGGGGAAAAATCTATCCTTTAAATATGGCCAGCCTAATCATATTCAAAGGAACTATCCTTCAGTAAATATTGCTATTGGAGCTAATAAGATTCTGGTTGCTACTTCACCAACTTCTATGCCGTAGGGTGCAACTTCTGGTACCGGCATAGGTCAAAATTATCTTTATGCTCTTAACATCCATCAATAATTTGAGGTATCTCCTGATATTGTTACTGGTATGTTGAAACTTTTCTCTTATGACTATATTGTCTGTATGATCGGGGTTCTACCCTTTCTTATATGACCCCTTATTGGCTGTTTATTTTGGTTTCGATCCCGAGTGTATTTTTGATCCCTTCTCTGTGTCTACCTCGGTGGGTGATTCTATTATCACTAGAAGGTTCTATAGGGGTTGTGTGGTATCTATTGGTGATAGGGAGACAATGGTAGATCTAATTGAATTGGATATGGTAGACTTTGATATGATCTTGGGGATGAATTTGGCTACATTCGTGCTATGGTTCTCTATATTATTCGTGCTATGGTACTATTTGTGATGCCTGTGTTGGGGCTTAAATTGATATACTTGATGTCTTATAAGATTAATTGTTATTGTGTTTCCATGAGGGCCTTATATTATGAATTCCTGGAATTTAGTTAATTAGAGTCCATTCACCATTGTTGAATAGATTATTGCATGTTCATCAGTCATTTTCATGTAATTATATTATTATAGAATTTGGAAATAGATGGAAAATCTATAGATCGTAGTAATTCGCCAACCATCCTTTTGTTGCGGCATGCTTCTTAGATTTATAGATTCGCAGGGGGCCTCAGGCCCTACTTAGTTGACTGATAATGACAAAGGCTTGAACCACCCATAAATCCTCTCTTGGAATCTTAGGCTTGAAGGATTCATATGAGGTGAGCATTAAACATTTTATTACATACCATATCATTGAGTTGCACTATAATTTACCTCTTTTATTTATATGATTTTTAGATATAAATTTTCTTAAACATGATGTTAATATCTTTAAACTATTGTTGAGTTGAATTATTGAACTATTAGGAGCATGTACGACTTGTGACTTTTATATTTGCATGTGGACGTGTTACTCATAGTTTTCTTTATATGATTAGTTATCTATTTTGTTTGATTGTCCTATAATACCTACTAAGTACAAGTAAATCGTACTCCCTCCTACTTTTCTATACTCTTTTGGTCAGATCCTAGTTTGAGTGCTAGAGCCTGATTTTGTGCAAAATTGAAAGTTAATGAAGTCGTGGAGAGTTCTTCGTTTGGATCTAGTTGTCGACTTCATTTATGTTTCCTTGTCTTTATTTTACTTTCAGAGATAGATGGTTGTATATTCATACTTAGGTCAATTTTTAGAGTTGTTCTTGATCATGACACTAATTTATGTGGATTTGAGATATATATTTTAGATATTTATCTTATTATCGTATTTATCTGACTTTACTCCTGAAGTTTTGTGTTATATTCTCTTATTCATCTCCTTTCCACCATTGATGATTGGACTTATCTATCAAGGTTGGGTTGGGTTAGGTACCATCATGATCTTGCTTTTTGGATCATGATAAATTCGTAAAACATAAAATAGTATCATTTAGGATAATAATGACTTTATATTACCATTCATGTAATTATCTCAAACTAATTGATTTTGGGATTAGAGAAATTTCCTATATACTTCTACTATTATAATAAAGTTGATTGAAGGAAATAGGTGCTCGTTGTTGTATCTATTTCTAGTCGGGGATATTTTAGAAAATTTCCTTCATTTTAATGTATTTGTCTTATTTTTCTTTTTAGTTTTCTACATATCTGAAGATTATGTAAAAAAGCATTATAAATCACAATAATTAACAACTTAAAACGTCTAAAAAACATTACAACTATTATTAAGGCTGCTAGAAGCAGGTAGATGTTTGTTGATGTGCCTTCTTCTAGTCGAGGGTATTTTTGAAAATCTCATCATTTCAAGTTATATGTCTTACTTTTCTTTTTAGCTTGTTATATATTTGAAGATTATGTAAAAATTACTCTAAATTACAATAATTAATAACTTAAAATATCTTAAAAATATATTAAAAACCACTTTGATTGTTTTGAAATCCCATCTGTCCGATGTGAACTAGAATAGAGATAGTAATGTATATTATGTGAAAATTACCTAAAAGGTACTATGAATCACAATAATTAATAACATAAAATATTTAAAAAAACATATAAAAAATTTGGTCAACTCCAAATTTCGTGTGTATCATATAAACGAGGATAGACAAAGTAACATATATTGAGTCTGTGCTATATATGTATGTGTTTTTTTTTAGTGATGAAGGGGGGGGGGGGAGGGCATATGGTCATATTCATTCATAGTAGCGATATTTTTCTCAGTTTATCAAAATTAGTGACTTTTTTCTAACAAAATATATACAAAAAGAATATATATGTGCCTTAATGGTTAGTTTTCAGATAAACAGAATAACGTAACTTAGTATTGTGAAGGACATACATTACTTTATTTCACTCTTTCTAAAAGGGAATGATATCATAAAACCTAAGACCCCCCTCCCCCACAACAAAAAAAAATGTACATACTCTCTGGAGTTCATTTTCAATCCCAAGGGGTGTAGATGTGTTCTCTCCTTACTCCCCAAAGCTTGCAAATGAATCCTAGCTCCCAAGGCTTGAATAAATGGCCAAAAATAAGAAACAAAATCTTCCATATGTTTCTTTTAATGTTCAAAACAATTCCTAATAAAAAATAACACCAATGGCCTTTAGATTTTTTATTTTCAGATTTGTACTTTTGGCCATGTTTTTCTGCGCTTCTAACTGCTTTGGCATTTTCTTTAATAGGCCTCTTTTGACTTGTTTTTCACTTGGTTTCTTTAGATCACTTGTCAGTCACATAAATCAATAAGATTTAAGTGAACCATATTAAAAGAACTTATTTTCTTAATTATTGTCATAATCCCAAAATGGAGTCATGATGACACTTATTGCGGCTCATTCTTGATAAGTATAATGATAAAGTAAAACTAAAATAAAAAAAATATAACCCAAGGCGAGACTTCTTAGACAAAGTCAGGCTATATCATATATAAATATGGAAGTCTGAACAAACATAAACATCCCATGAAGTCAGGTTATATCATGTACAAATGCAAAAGTCTGAACAAACATAAACATCCAAAAACCTGATGTCACAAGTATAAGAGCATCTAATACAATATCCAAAACTAAAAATGCATGGTATGTCTTTAAAATAGAAGTAAGGACAATTAATAAATAGAGGAGTTTGAAGTCGACTCTGAAAATCCTAGAGAGGGCCAATATATCGAGATATCACCAACTCCAGCGCATGAATCAACCTTCGTAAGTTGTTCTAGGATCTGCATTGAGAGGGTACAACAGTATAATGACCCTCCAGACAATTTTTTGCATTTTCATACTTTTTTGCCACTTGGAATTTTTCTCTAGCTGCCCCAGGTTATTTATGACTTGCTAGAGCTGATAGTTCGATTACTGGGTAGTTTTTTTGGTTTTTAAAGCCAATTCTCAGTTTTGAAGTCTTCACTGGTAAGGATTGGCTATCGGGCATAAACATTAGGTTAATGACCTTGTATGCCAATTCTTTCAGTTCCATCAGTTCCAGAACGTCAATTTTAGTTTAAGGGGACTTTTGGTTTAGGTCCTAAGGCTTTTTGGAATAATTTTGAGCTATTGGACAAATTTTGATAGAAGTGTCCCTTGGGTATATGGGCCCACATTTTATCGAAATAACTCTGTATGAATTTTTTTATAGTTCTATTAAGTCTAGAATGTAAAATTTGATAGGGTAGCATAGTTCATTTGTATTCACTGGATTTCGAACGAATCCTAAGGGATCAATGGAAACTTGGAAAAATCCAAGTTCAACAAGTGCATGGACTCAGCTAGTGCAACCACTTAAGCGGACCAAAGGTCCGGTTAAGCAATGGTCGCTTTAGTGGCCAAGGTTGGTCCCCCGCACTATCACTTTAGCAGAGGATCTACCGCTTAAGTGGACGTCGCTTAAGCAACATATTATGTCATGACCTAAAACAGGGCCTAGTCATGACTGATATCTCAAGCCCACCATGAGTCGGAGACCACCCCCTTAGCCTAACATCCAGAATACAGTAAAATAATACAACAATAGACAATCAAACATAATGATAAGAAGAATAGATAAACCAAATGTAAACTCTATGAATCAAAACCAACTTCCAACCCACACTTATCCATAAAAGCCACTAAAGCTAGAATTATCAAATAGGGCGAGACATGCCCCGATCATGACCAAAGAGAATCCAAAATGATATGCTAAGAAAAAAGGAAATATATGAAATGACCAGGTCTTTTGAGGCTCACCATTTCACAACAACTCAACAGATGTACCAAATCACTTAACGATGTACATGAGTAATAGAATACCTTTAGAACCCTACATCATAAAATAATGCAGCGTTCAGGGACGATCAGTGGGAAAACACTGACATGTAACTCAGAGAAAGTGATAAATTAATGCCATGTACAAAATTAGTAAAAACCACGTGCACACATTCATATATACATACATATAAGATATAGGTATAGGGGTAAGGTTCATGAACATGAGAGTTTAAACCATTAACCTGAACTTTGTGGCTCACTCTATCCTAAAGGCACCCAAGGGTAATATGGGTTCAACTACCCCTATTGAAAGGGCCCTAGTATATGTTAACCATACAAACTAAGGAGTCTAAGAAAGGGATAAACACACCAAGGCTCTAGCCATTCCAACATATAGTGTTTGAACCAAACAAATGGTCATATAGACCCCCACACCGATAAATGTTGAATCTAGTGATAGTCCCTTCAGGACTACACATTCATGGTAAGCTACACAATTCCCTTTAGCCCAATTTAAAATAGTTTGCACATGAACCCAACCATTAACCCAGGATTCTTATATTAAGGCATTTATTACTTAGTATCGTCATACCAATATGCTTGCAAACTTATATAATCATGCCAAACCAATCCATGTAACCATTAGACTTCTATGTTCCAATTTAAAATCTAAACCCATGGCTACCAATGGCCTTTCAAATCCATTTTAACTAATTATCCATAATGCAATGCTATTGGGCTCATAAATAAGATGAATTATGCAATTATCTATGTTCAAAAACCAAATTCACAAAGTGGGTTGAGGTTAATGCTGTTACTAAGCCAAGATGTCATCAATTTGAAAAAACCCATGTTTTTCATTCCAATTCGCATAACAATGTACCCATTCAGTCCAAAAACCATAAATTTAAAGCATAAATCATCAATTTAAAGCATGAGAAAAGTAGTTCAAGTGATACCTATCAAAACCCCTCAACCAAATTTCAAACCCACCAATTTAAACCACATGGATAATGAATAAATAAATTCCACAAGGTAGAATTAATATTAGGGAATGAGATACATGCCTGAAATACACAAGGAATTGAAAATAATTCAAAATTTGGGGCATGAATGATGAATTCACTGTAAAACCCTTGAGTGTTCTTGGTTTTGAGTTTGAGAGAGAAAGAGAATAATTTGATCTTTGAAAATATAAGGAAATGGGGTTATTTTATGTTTAAAGGTTGTAAAAGGGGTAAAAATATCAAAAGCCCCCTCACCCCGAATGAATAAAATAAAATTTGAAGGAAATTAAAATATTAGCATGGTGCACAGCTATCACGGAGGGTAGTCTTTGTTTCACGCCAATATCGCAGAGGCTAAACTCTATGTCATGCCAATATTTCAAACCCTCACTACCTCGGGGTCCCAAAATGACCCCGGACCCCTTTAAAAAATTCCAAAATTTTCCCAAAATACCTTTTTTACTTCCCTAAATATAATTCAAGTCAAAAATTGATATTATAAATATGGAAAGGTAAAAAATAAAAGGGTTGAAATTTTGAGGGGTCTTACATTATCTCTGTAACACCATAGATTTTGTTCCTTGGAAAATTTCTTGATTTTGAGCTTATTGCGCAATCTACGACTCACCATATGAGTTGTAAGGTATCCTTATGGGTTATTAGACCCTAAACTGGAGGGTAAATAGAGTGTTATCCAAAGTCTCTGAATTAAATATGACTAGGACGTAATGAGTTGTATCGACTCTTTACGAGTCGTAGGGTCCCTTTCGTAGCCAAGCCAGTGTAATGGTTATTTATTTCTTATTTGCCTATGATAGATCCTCATGAGAGTAAGGTCTTAGCATGAGTTGTAGGGTACGAATCATAGTTAGACTAGTGTGGGTGCCTTATGCTACTGTCCAGGCTACGACTCATGGTGACGAGTCGTAACGTGTCCTCATGAGTCGTAGGTTGACCCGTTGTCACTAGAAATAAAAAATTAGCTTTTAATTAAGGATACTTTGTACATTTCCCCTTTTCCCCCACCTAGACCCTATATTCATAAAATACCATAAAGGGGATATTTTTATTAATAAAAAAATCAAAACACTCTCTATAACTCTCTCAAGTCCCTAAGTCAAGAACACTAGGGTTTCTAAGGAATTGGTAATTAGAGCTTCCAAGGTTTGATTCTCTCCATAATTCATCATATCTCAGACATGTTACTCTTCCCCAAATATTATTTTTATTAAGGCATATGTTCTAAATTGTTATTCATGTGGTTTGGTGTTGGTTTTGGAATCTGGGTTGGGGGTTTTGAATGATTATTTTCTCAAATGATGATCCCATTGTTTATATGTAACTTTTCATACTTTAATGATGGTTTGAATTTGTGGGGTGAATGGGCATGGTGAATAAACTAGAGGGTCGTAGATTCCCTCAATTATGTGGATTTTGATAATTGAATTAGTGGTAACCTCAGCCCAATCTTATGAAACTTGTTTTGAACATGAGAATATATGAATTGAAAATACCTTTGGAACTATTGCATAACATAAAAGGCTAAAGAACCAAATTTGATTTAATGAATAATGAGGGTCGTGGAATTCCCTCACTTTGATTTGATGAACTAAAAGAGGTTTAGGCATTCCCCCTAACTTGAATTAATTAACCAAAAAGGGTCGATATATTCCCCCAAGTGATGATAATTGCTATAGCATGATGATATTAACTTGCAAGCATAGTTGGTATGACGATACCAACAGTATGTGCCTATATGGATAATTATGGTTTAATAAATAGGAATGTATAATTGTTTTAATATGGACTTAAAGTGGGTTGTGTAGCTATGTCATGAAGGTCGATCACCCAGGGGGACTGATAATGGAAACTCACATTTTTTGGCGTGAGGGTTGGTCTTGATGACTGTGTGCATGTGTCATACTTTATATATTTGTATCCAAGATTGACGTAGGGTTGGGGAATTTTTTAGTTTACCTTGGTACCTCCAGTTTATATAACTAATATGCATTAGAGGCCTTTCAGCAGGGGGTGCTGGACCCATATAGCCTATAGTTATTTTTATGATGATTGAGAAACACATTCAGGCTAATATTTTACTCTTTTTCTAATCTTTGTTTCCAATCCCAGCATGTTATATATATGTATGTGCAATGTGTTCATGTGGATTTTACTGTGGTTTTGACTTGGTATTATTTTATCCCTTTCCTGAGTTACATGCCAGCGCTTTCCCCTTTAACTATTTATGAATGATGTATCCCTATACGATGCAGGAACAAAAGACCTTTATACTTTTTCTGTGTAGTGATAGGATTCATTGTTGTCCGCAGTCAACTTTGAAGTGGTGAGCTTTCATTCTCCGGAAGGTCTTTCATTTATGTCTTAGATTGCTTCTATTGGATTCATTTGGCTATTGTCGGGGGCATATCCCAACTTATATTGGTGTTGGAATGTTAGAGGCTTTGTGGATTAATATGGATTGGGATATTGTTGAAATTCTTAATTCCTTTCTGAGTTGCCTATTTTGTTATATATTTATAATTCATTTGCTGCTAGTTGTATTATGTTTTGTTTTGACTAGGCAAATGGGGTGGTCTCTAATCCTCGATGGACTTGCGACACCCTTCATGACTAGGACCTAGTTTGGGTCATGACAAGATTGGTATCAGAGCCCTAGGTTCATGGTTAATTGGATGTCCACAATACTGTGTCAAGTAGAGTCTCTTTATGGGTGTGTAGCACGCCACTCTTATAAGGGAGAGACTACGATGCATTTAGGAATATTTCTCTTTCTTGTGTTCTACTTTTGGCCTGTAGAGTCTAAGATGTTGAAATCTTCTATAATTCCATTTGTTTGTATTTTAGATCATGCCTTCCCAGAGATCTAATACTCATGGAAACTTCTCTGTCCCACCTGAGGACAGCATGAACGGGATTCGTTTTGCTAATGGGGTACAATATCGGTCTAGATTCCTTGGTTCTAATTTCCCCAAGGGGTTTCACCAGTCTCTACTAGTCCTCCTCGAGCCCCTTAGGCTGATGATACTCCTGCCTTGATGTCTCAGGGTAACGTGTCTAATGTTGAGTTTTTCCAGTCAATTTATTTTCTTACTCAGTTGGTGGCCTCCCAGTTGCGCTAGTCTGAGTATGTTACTCTCATCACTCCTTCCCATGAGGCCATAAGGGTTGGACAATTCATGAGGTTGAGTCCTCCGACTTTAAATGGTTCCATGGTTGGGGAGAATCCTCAAGGGTTCATAGATGAGATGGAATTTTTTTTTTGAGCGATGCATGTTTCTATCTCCAACGGTGTAGAGTTTGCCGCATATCAATTGAAGAAAGTGGAATATCAGTGATATGAGGAGTGGGAGCAGTTAAGAGGTAAAGATGATGAGCCAACTATATGGGATAACTTCTCTGGTATTTTTCTCAATTGCTTTTTTCCTCAGGAGCTGAGGGAAGTAAAGGCCAAGGAGTTTGTAAATCTGAAGCACGGAAGGATGACTGTAAAAAAGTATGCCTTGAAGTTTTGTTAGTTATCCCGTTATGCCTCAAGTTGGGGTCATCTATGAGGGCTAAGATGAGAAAATTTTCTTTGGGCTTGTCTCGAGACTTAGTGTTGGAGTGCAAGGCCGTCTTACTGAATAATGACATGGATATCTCTAGGCTTGTGGTGTATAGATAATAGGTTATAGACAAAAATAAGAAACAAGGTGAAATAAAGAAATGGTAGAATAAAAAATTTAGGTATTCTAAGTAGGGCAGAGGCCAACAAAATAGTTATAAATATGGCAGGCAACGGTCTAAGAAGAAGTAAGGAAATTCTGGTTCTTACTCTATGGTATGTTCTCCATATCCTAAGCCATCCGGTGACCACCGCTTTTAGAGAAATAGTGGGTTTAAGTCATAAGGTGCCCAATCTCTTACTAGTTGGGCCCAATCAGTTCCAACTTATCCTCTTTGCAGATTTTGTGGACATTTTCACCATGGTTTTTGTGATGATGGGAGAAATAAGTGTTTCAAATGTATCCAACCTAGCCATATTAAGAGAAAATGTCCTTCAAACGATGTTGTTACTGGAGCTAATAAGGTTCCAGTTGCTATGTCTTTAGCTATAACATCAAAAGGTGCTACTTCTGGTACCGACACTGGCTAAAATCATCTGTATGCTCTTCCCACCCATCAGGAACTTGAGGCATATACTGATGTTTTCACTGGTATGCTAAAACTATTCTCTCATGATGTGTATTAATTACTTGATCCAAGGTTTACTCTTTCTTATGTGACCCCTTATATGGCTATTCACTTAGATTTTAGTCCTGTGTGTATTTTTGATCCCTTTTCTGTGTCCACCCCAGTGGGTGACTCTATTGTGTCTAAATTAACTATAGTGGTTGTGTGGTATCTATCTATAGTAGGGAGATATTGGTGGGTCTGATAGAGATGGATATGTTAGACTTTTATGTTATTTTAGGGATGGATTGGCTCCATTCATGCTATGCGTGTCTTGATTGTAGGACCCGAATGGTCAGTTTTCAATTCCCGAATGAGCAATAATTGTGTGGGAAGGTAGTCCTTTGGCACCTAATGGGAGGTTCATTTCTTAACTTAGATATTGGAAATTAATTTCCAAGGGGTGTCTATACCATCTAGTTCAGGTTAAGGATTTAAATTTTGGTGGCCCTTCTTTGCAATCTATCTCTGTAGTCAATAATTTCCTGATGATCTTCCTAGTAATCCTCCTGATAAGGAAATAGACTTTGGGACTGACCATCTACCATATACTCGTCCTATCTCTATCCCATCTTCGATTGAGTTGAATGAACTTAAGGAGAAGTTGAAAGATCTTTTTGACAAAGGTTTTATTCTTCCTAGTGTTTCTTTCTTTGTGGGTTTCTCCTATACTATTCGTGCGTAGGAAGGATGGCTCCCTTTAAATATGTATAGACTATTGATAGTTGAATAAGATGTCGGTGAAGAATAAGTATCCTCTTCCTAGGATTGATAACCTATTTGGCCAACTTCAAGATGCTAAATACTTTTCTCAATTTGATCTTCGATCGAGTTATCATTAGTTAAAGATTAGGGAGATAGATATCCCTAAGACTTCTTTCCATACTCGATATGGCCATTATGAGTTTTTGTTCATGTCTTATGAATTGACTAATTCCCCGACGACATTTATGGATCTTATGAATTGAGTATTCCATCGATTTCTAGATTTATTCATGATTTTTTTTATTGATGACATCTTTGTATATTCTAAGAGTAAGGAGGATCATGTCACTCACCGTCATGTAGTGTTACAGACTCTTAAGGATCAACGTTTGTATGCCAAGTACTCAAAGTGCAAATTTTTGTTGAATATTGTGATCTCATGGTGGATCCACAGAAGGTTGAGAGGGTTAAAAAGTGTCCTATACCCACGACTCCAATTGATATTAAGAGCTTCTTGGGTTTAGCTAGGTATTATAGGAGATTTGTGGAGAGTTTCTCTTTGATTGCTGCTCCATTGACTAATTTGAATAAAAAAAGGTGAAGTTTCTATGGTCTGATGCTTGTGATGGTATCTTTGAGAAGTGGAAGGATAAGTTGACTTCTACTCTGGTTTTTACTGTACCCGAGGGTACTGATGGTTTCGTTGTTTATTGTGATATGTCTCATGTAGAGGTGTGTTGTGTTTTGATGCAACATGGAAGGGTGGTGGTGTATGCCTCTAAGCAATTGAAGGTGCATGAGAGGATTTATCTGACTCATGATTTGGAGTTGTTGTTTGTGGTTTTTGAATTGAAGATTTGGTGCCATTACTTTTATAGGTTTCATATTGACATCTATTCAGACCATAATAGCTTGTAGTATGTGTTCACCTAAAAGGAGTACAATCTCAGGCAAATGAGATTGCTTGAGTTACTAAAAGATTACGATATGAGTCTTCATTATTACCCACGTAAAGCTAATGTGATTGCCGATACTCTTAGCAGGTTGTCCATAGGGAGCTTGTCTCTTGTTAATAAAGGGAAGCGAGGTTTAGTGAAGGATATTCACCATTTTGTTAATCTTGGTGTTTAACTTTTAGAATCTGAGGATGGAGGTTTAATTGTGTAAGAGGTAGTGAAGTTATCTCTTGGTGCTGAGGTGAAGGAAAAACAAGTTTTGGATCCTATGTTGATGCAGATTAAGGATGAAGTGGGCTAGCAGAAACTCATGGATTTTAAGATTTGTGGTGATGGTATATTGAGGTACCAAGGTAGATTGTGCGTTCTCATTATCGATGGGCTATGAAAGAGGATCTTGGCTGAGGATCTGAGTCGAGGTAAATAGTTTATCCTGGTTCGATAAAGATGCACCATGATTTGAAAAAGATCTATTGGTGGAATAACATGAAGAGGGATGTGGCCAATTTTTTGGCTAAGTGTATGGTTTATCAACAAGTGAAGGTAGAAAACTTGAGGCCTGGTGGTTTATCTCAAGAGATTGAGTTGCCTATATGAAAGTGGGAAGTAATTAACATGGACTTTGTTACTGGTCTTCCGTGGTCTCTAAGTCAGTTGGATTTGATTTGGGTCATCGTGGATAGGATAACCAAGTATGCTCATTTCTTGCTAGTAAAGACTAATTATTCCGTAGAGGATTATTCTAAGATTTTTATTCAGGAGATGGTCAAGTTGCTTGGTGCACCCATTTCTATTATATATGATGGAGGTATGCAGTTCTCATCGCACTTTTGGCATTCTTTTTTCAGAGAGGGTTGGTAACTATGGTGAGCCTTAGCACCACTTTCCACCCTTAAATGGATGGACAAATGGAGAGGACTATTCAAACTTTGGATAATATGCTAAGGTCCTGTGTGATTGACTTTGATGGTAGTTGGGTTGATCATTTGCCTCTTATAGAGTTTGTGTATAATAATAGTTATCACTCGAGTATTGGGATGGATTTATTTGAGGATTTGTATGGTAGAAGGTATAGGTATCATATTGTTCAAAGTTGGTGAGACTCGATTGTTCACTCTGGACTTAGTTCACCAAGCCATGGAAAAGGTGAAGGTGATTTTGGTATAGGGTTAAGACTGCTCAGAGTCGCCAAAAGTCCTATGCGGATATAAGGCAAAGGGAGTTAGAGTTTGATGTTGATGATTGGGTGTTCTTGAAGGTGTCTCCAATGAAGAGAGTATTGAAGTTTTGAATGAAGGAAATTTGGTCTATGAGTTGGAGTTTCCTTCGAGTTTGGGTTCTATTCACCCGGTCTTTCATGTTTTGATGTTAAAGAAGTGCTTGGGTGATCCTTCCTTGGTTGTTCCTTCGGAGAGTATTGGTGTTTTGGATTCCTTGTCTTTGAGGTAAGTCCCAATTGAGATTTTGGATAGGAAATTCCATCATTTGAGGACTAAGGATGTGGCTTCTGTGAAGGCTCTATGGAGGAATCATAAGGTTGAATAAGCTACTTGGGAAGCTGAAGAGGACATTAAGTCCAAGTATCCATTTTTGTTTCCCACTTTGGATAATCGTTCTTAAGGTATGTGATTTCCTTTCTATCTTTGTTAAAGGAAATTGTGGTTGCATTTCTATGTTAAATTGTGCTAATGAATGACTTGACTCATCATTTAGGGATGAATGATCCTGGGGGGGGGGATGTAACACCCCAAATTTTGGTCCTTGGAAAATTCCTTGATTTTGAGATTACTGCCTAACCTAAGACTCACCATACGAGTCGTAAGGTGTCATTACAGGTCGTAGGACCCCAAATCATAGGATAACCGGTGTGTTATCCAAAGTCTCTAACCTGAGTATGACTAGGACGTAACAAGTCATAAGGACTCTTTACGAGTCATAGGGTCCCTTCCATAGACAAACCAGTGTAATGGTTCCTTGTTTTTTACGTGCCTACGATTGAACCTCATGAGTTTTAAGGTTTGAGAATGAGTCGTAGGGTATGATTCATAGTCAGACTAGTGTGGGTGCCTTATGCTACTGTCCGGACTACAACTTGTGGTGATAACTCGTAATGTGTTCACACGACTCATAGGGTGACCCGTTGTCACTATCATCAAATTTTCAGCTTTTAAATAAGGACACTTTGGAAATTTTCCTCTTTCTCCCACTTAGACTCCACGTCTATAAAACACCAGAAAGGGTTTATTTTCAATAATAAACAAATCAAAACACTATCTCTAAATCTCTCAAATGCCTAAGTCAA
This sequence comes from Capsicum pubescens, assembly GCA_030864215.1. Taxonomy (NCBI): domain Eukaryota; kingdom Viridiplantae; phylum Streptophyta; class Magnoliopsida; order Solanales; family Solanaceae; genus Capsicum; species Capsicum pubescens. The sequence goes on from CM061542.1 coordinate 101,394,110, forward strand.
GAATACTAGGCTTTCCAAGGAATTGGCAATTAAAACTTCCAAGGGTTGATTCTCTCTATAATTTTTTAAATCTCAGGCACGTTACTCTTCCCCAAATCTTATTTTTTTGAAGGCATATTTTTGAATTGTTATTCATGTGATTTGGTGTTGGTTTTGGAATGTGGGTTGAAGGTTTTGAATGTTGTTTCTTAAATGATGTTCCCATGGTTTATATGTAACTTTTCATGCTTTAATGATGGTTTGAACGTATGGGGTGCATTGGCATAGTGAACATATTAAGGGGTCGTGGATAATTGATTGGTGATAACCTCAACCAAGTATTAGGAAACTTGTTTTGAACATGAAAATATATGCATTGAAAATACTATTGGAACTAATGCATATCATAAATGGCTAAATAACCAAATTTGATTTAATGAAAAAAAGGGGTTGTGGCGTTCCCTCAATTTGATTTGATGAACTTAAGGGGGTTGAGGCATTCCCCCAACTTGATTTAATTAACCAAAGGGGTTTGAGGCATTCCCCCAAGTGATTATAATTGCTATGGCATGATGACATTAGCTTGAAAGCATAGTTGGTATGATGATACCAATAGTATAAACCTACCTGGATAATTATAGTTCAATGAATGGAAATGTGTAAGTGTTTTAATATGGGCTTAAAAGGGGTTGTGTAGATAAGCCATAAAGATGGATGTACCGGAGGGAATAATACTAGAACCTCACATCTGTCGGCGTGAAGGTTGGTCTTGATGACTATGTGCATGTGTCACACTTTATATATTTGTATCCTTGATTGATGTAGGGTCGGGGTATGATAATACCAACAGTATATGCCTACCTAGATAATTATAGTTCAATGAATGAGAATGTGTAAGTATTTTAATATGGGCTTAAAAGGAGGGTTTTGTAGAAGTTGTAGATGGATGTACCGGAGGGAATGATACTAGAACCTCACATCTGTCGGTGTGAGGGTTGGTCTGTATGACTGTGTGCATGTGTCACACTTTATATATTTGTATCCTTGATTAATATAGGGTCAGAGAATTCCCTGGTCTTTCTTGGTACCTTCGTTTCATGTAGATAACATGCACTGGGGCCCTTTCAGCAGGGTGAGCTAAACCCATATACTCGGTGGATGTTTTTATGATAGTTGAGCTACACAGTCCTGACTAATGTTTTACTCTCTTGCTAATCCTTGTTCCCTATCCCAACATATTATGTATATGTATATGTATATGTATATGTATATGTATGTGCAATGTATGCATGTGCATTTTATTATGGTTTTGAATTGGCATTATTTCATGCCTTCCCAGAGTTACATGCTAGTGCTCACCCTGCTAACCCTATTTGGACAATGTATCCCACGCGCTGCAGGAACCGAAGACGCTTCTATTTTTCCTGCAGTGATAGGATTTTTGGTTATCAACAATCATCTTGAAGTGGTGAGCTTTCATTTTCCGAAAGGGCTATCATTTTGAAGTCTTGTTTATTTATGTGTTACACTACTTCTATTTGATTCTTTTGGCTATCATCGGTGGCATGTCTCGAAGTAGATTGGTTTTGGTCTTTTTAGAGGCTTTGTGGATTACTGTGGATTGGGATGTTGAAATTCTTAAATTCCTTTTCTGAGTTGCCTATCTTGTTATATGTTCAGAATTTATTCGCTACTAGTTGTACTGTCTTCTCTTTTGACTAGCCAAATGCGGTGGTCTTCGGTCCTCAATGGACTTGGGATACCCGACATGGCCATCCCCTGGTTCAGATCGTGATAACCCTCCCCTTAGGATCATTTATCCCTGAACATTGAGTTAGGACACTTTTAGCAAGATAATTGTAGGAGTACAGTCGAATCCACAAACAAATTCAAAATGTAATAAGAGGGAGAATGAAAATCATACCTTAAGCACTCTCATCCTACATGGGGAACAAGAATGGGTATTTGAACTTCATATATTCCTTAGCTTCCCACGTAACTTCTTCCATCTTTTGATTTCTCCGAAGGACTTTCACCGAAGCTATATCCGTTGTCCTTAATCTATCAAATTTACTATCCAATATCTCAATGGGTACCTCCTCATAAGACAACAAATTTGAAACACCCACATCCTCAACAAGAACTATCAAAGAAGGGTTACCCCCACACTTTTTCAGTATAGACACGTAGAAGATAGGATGAATAGAAGCCAAACTTGCAGGCAACTCCCACTTATTAGCAACATTTCTAATTCTCTTTACAATTTGATATAGACCAGCATAACTAGGACTGAGCTTCCCCTTCTTTCCAAATCACATGACTCCTTTCATAGGGGACACATTCAAGAACACACAATCACTAACTTCAAACTCCAACTCTCTTCGCCTCACATCCGCATAAAACTTTTGGTGACTCTGAGCAATCCTTATTCTTTCTCTAATTACTTTCACCTTGTTTGTGGATTTGTGAACCAAGTCAGGACCAAATAACCTAGTCTCACCTACCTCAAACCACCTAATAGGAGACCTACACCTCCTACCATAGAGAGCCTCAAAAGGAGCCATCTGAAAGCTATAATGGTAACTATTATTGTAAGCAAACTTAATAAGTGTAAATTGTCAACCCAAATACCCTTAAAGTAAATCATAAAATCCCTTATAATAACCTCTAAATTTCCAATAGTCTTCTTCGCTTGTCCATCCATTTGAGGATCGAAAGTGGTGCTAAGGTTCACCTGAGTACCTAAAACTTTTTGAAATGAATGCCAAAAGTGAGATGAAAACTGTGTTCCTCGTTATAAGCTAATGGGAACCGATTCCCCATGCAACTTCACAATCTTCTTAACGAATAACTTGGCATAATCTTCTCCCAAGTAGTTAGTCCTCATAGGCAAGAAGTGAGCAAACTTAGTCATTCTATCCACAATGAACCAAATAGAATCATACTAATTGTGAGACCGTGGAAAACCCATAATGATGTCCATATTGATCATCTACCACTTTCACATAGACAAATCTATCTCTTGAGACATGCCACCAGGCCTCAAGTATTTAATCTTGACTTGCTGACAAACCATAAATTTTGCCACATAATTTTCCACATCTCTCTTCATATTGTTTCACCAGTAGATTTACTTCAAGTAATGGTATATCTTAGTTGATATCGGATGAATTGTATACCTGCACTAATGATCCTCAGTTAAAATCCTTTCCTGCAGCCTATCAATATTAAGAACACACAACTTCTCTTGTGTAACACCTCACATTTCGGACTAGAATGAAAATCCATTATTCATATACGTAGATGTTCCAAAAGCCTCAAATCCTATGTAAATTTAGTGTGTTAATAAATTATGTAGTATGTGAATCTATTTGAGCATGAATTTAGATCATAGAGGTCCCCTAAATCAAGGACAAGTTGAAAGCTTTCCTATCGTTCAAGTTTTAGTGAGCGTCAAAACTTAGGTCAACTTCAATCGACCATAAATAATTGTATATATAAAATTAGAGGACCTGGTATATGTCAAATGAAATATCTTTGGATTATATTTACAACGATACCAATTTCGCCAAAATCCAATATCGGAGCAAAAAGTTATTCCCATTTTACTCCAGCATGTCAGCCTGGAAAACTGAGTGACGACATTCACGAAAAGTTATCACAAGTGTGACGACTTATCATGAATGTCGTCAGCCTTAGGCAAAAACCAGCTCCCAAGTGACGACATTTGTGATGACTTATCACAAATCTGACAACATTTCAGCCTTGGTCGTCAGCTAAGATTTTCAGTAATTGGGAAGTGGTTTCGTAAGGGTATTTTGGTCTTTTCTTCACCTCCCACGACTTATAAACCTCAAGGGACATAAATTTATCTTATTTTTCTTTAGTTAGACATATCAAAAACCCTCTCTTACACTCTCAACCACAAGATTAGGGGTTTTATTAAAATTATCTCCCAAAAGCAAGATTCAAGCCCTTTTTCCAAGATAATCAAGAATTAAGTTTCCCAATCCTAGAACTCTCCAGAAACTCATCAAAGTTTCCTTTCTAAGGTATGCACAGTGTTAATCCATGGATCCCTTTCATCCATGGAGCTCAAGAATCATGTTTTAAATTATAAATTGTGATTTCTTTGTTGTGTTATGACTATATTCATGTTGATGATTGTTGTTTGGATTCAAGGTTGTATCTTGATGTATTTTTCATGAAGCATGTGAGTAAGTTAGTTGAAACCCATGAATTTTGGATGGATTAAGATTGTTAAATTGATAAGTACACCTATGGCTAAAGTTGCGCATGTAAGGTGTTTGATAAAATGCCAAGAATGATAGAATCCATGTTTTTATGACTTAATAGTGCTTAAATGACAAGTCCCTGTTCTATTCCTTATGTTTGCACATGAATTGCAAGTTATTGATATGTGTTGTTGTTATGAGTTGTTATTGTGATATGGAATGTCCATGATATTTAGGTATGCAAGTATACCCATGTTATATGTATTCCCTTTCATATATAAGGTGTTGAGAACCATGTGTAGTATGAAATCCCCTACTTATGGTATTATGAATTGTGGATGTTATTCCTATGATCAAGAAGTATCATGTATGTTAGTTTCCTTCCATCGAGTCCTGGGGGTACTTGTACCCAAAAAATATAACTGTGTTCCTAGAGCTGAGTCACTCTCAATATAATCTCAGTCGTGCTATGATCAGTAGAACTCAGTCAGTTACAGAATTCAGAACTCTCAGACAGTTATAGAACTTAAGAAATCTCAGTAATCTAAGTATGGTTATCATTCCAGATTTAGTTCAGTACTTAGCTTAGATCTCAGTAGCATTCAAGAAATCAATTCAGAACTTAGTATCATTCAGTCAGATAATAGATTCAGTAGTATTCTGTCAGATAACAAAGCCAAGTGAACTTAGTTAGCTCAGTCAAGTAAAAAACTCAGTAACAACTTCAGTTCAGTTCAAGTACAAGTTCTAAGAACCAGTTCAGAGTCTTTCAGTTGGGAGTAGGAGCTAGCACCGAGCGAGTGCAGGGATGACGGCTCCCCGTTAGAGAAGTAGAGTCGTTAGGAGCAATCCCTAAACTCCAAAATTGTGCAACTAGCGCAGGATGTAGGATTCACCCATCAAGAAAAGGCTTGTCACCCGTCAGAGAGGCTTGACTATTATACTGCCTTAGGCTTGACTTCCTACGAGGGTCACCCGTCAGATAGGCTTGACCAGAGAGGTATTTACCCGCTGCACGATATTGAAACCCTTCCAGATGGGGTTAGAGGTTGGACCCCACTAGTTCAGACTCAGGTCATGTCAGTTAAGTGAGACCTCCCACAGTTACAGTTTCAGTATCAGTCTTTAGAGTAGAACTCAGAAATCAGGACTGTCAGATACAATCATCAATCTCAGTAAGGAACTCAGATAATTCCACAGATTCATAGACCACCCGCTAGATAGGCTTGGTCTAACATAAAGTTATTCAGTATCAGTACTTACAGAGGTCACCCATCAGATAGTCTTGATCTAAGTCTCAGTATCAGTTCCAAAGATCACCCATTAGTTAGGCCTGATCTCAAGCTTAGTCACTCTTAATCATTATTAGAAGATTTAGACTGTCAGATACAGTCGCTCAGTATCAGTTACATCGGTTAGGCCGATCATCACAGTTATATCAGTTAGATCAGTCGTCATAGATTACGTTATTAGTATTCAGTTCAAGACTATTAGACACAGTCAATCAGACTAGTTCTTTATAATTTGAACTATCAGGCATAGTCATTTATCTATTCAGTATCTCAGTATCAGTAAACTCATGTTGTCAGTGTTCAGATTCAGTAGTTAATATCACCACGAGCTCAGTTTCAGTTACTTACGCATGTATGTATTCTCACGATCATATTAGTTTGCATTGTTCATGCATATAAACTCCTTTGCATTTAGCCTACCTCACTCGTATACTCAGTACATTCAGACGTACTGACACATTTGTGCTATGGTTCTTTCTCTTATATTACACCATAGGTTCAGAGGCACAAGTTCCAGAGCAGCAGTTACATTGCAGATTTTAGCAGTCAGAGTTAGCAGTGAGTCCTCATTCTCCAAGGACATGATTACTACTTTATTACTTCAGTATTTTAGTTTGGTTTTCAGTAGTCGGGAGTTAGTTGGATACATGTTCCTTCCACTCCCTACTTCAAACAGTTAGAGGCTTTCAGACTAGATTACAAACTAGATTCGGACTTCAGTATTTCAGTTTTATTTTGGTATTGTGATACCACTTTATTTAGACATTGTTATTTTTCAGATTATGTTCAGTATTGAACCTTATGGCCTTTCAGTTCATATTTCCGCATTTATATTCATATATTATGTAGTGTACAGGTACAGATATCAGTTATGGGTTAGCTTGTGGTCCCTCGGGGTCATGAGCACCGTGTAGCATTCTGTTTCATAATATCGGTTCGTTAAATCTTGATACCTCAAGATGCCATCTTCCCTAATCTCAAAAGCCATAACCTTTTGCTATCCCACGTCATCCTTAATCTTTATAAGTATGGGATCCAAATCCTGCTTCTCCTTTACCTCAGCACCAAGAGATGATTTAACTACCTTCTGAACAATCACTCCTCCATCCTTAGAGTCTAAGAGATGAACTCCTAAGTTAGCCAACAAATGAATATCCTTCACTAATCCTTTATTCTCCTCATCAACATGAGATAAGTTCCCCATAGACAACCTGATAAGAGCATCAACAACCACATTAACCTTCCCTGGATGGTAGTGTAAGCTTATGTTGTAATCCTTAAGCAATTTAAGCCACCTCTTTTGCCTGAGATTCAGTTCCTTATACATAAACATATTCTGAAAGCGCTTATGATCTAAATAAATGTCCACATACACCCCACACAAATAATGGCACCAGATCTTTAAAGAAAAAACCACAACCATCAACTTCAAGTTATGATTCGGATAATTCTACTCATGAACCTTAAGATGCTTGGAAGCATAGGCTACTACCTTACCATGCTAAATCAAAACACAACCCAGTCCCACACGGGACCATCATAATATACAAAAAACCCTTTAGTACCCTCGAGAAGGGACAAAATTTGAGCAGAAGTCAACTTATCCCTAAATTCTCAAAACTACCCTCACAATCATCGAACCATAAAAATATAACCTTCTTCTGAGTCAACCTTGTCAACAGAGTAGTAATAGAAGAGAAACTCTCCGTAAACCTCCTATAATACCCATCCAAGCCTAAGAAGCCCTAATGTCAGTTGAAGTCGTGGGTCAAGGCCATTTCTTAACTACCTCAACTTTCTGTGGATCCACCTTGATCCCCTTACTAGAAACAACGTGCCCAAGAAAGGTCACCACTTCAGTCAAAACTCACATTGAGAAAATTTAGCATAAAACTTCTGATCCTTAAGAGTATGCAACATAATTCGTAGGTGATTGGCACGATCCTCCTCACTCTTAGAGTATTCCAAGATATCATCAATTAAGACTATAACAAACAAGTCTAGGAACTATCTTAACACCTGATTCATCAGATCCATGAAAGTAGCCAGAGCATTAGTCAACCCAAATGACAAAACCAAAAACTCATAATGGTTGTACCATGTTCGTAAAGCAGTCTTGAGAATATTCACCTTCCTAATTTTCAACTGATGATATCCCGAATGAAGATCAATATTAGAGAAACATCTAGCACCCTAAATCTGGTTGAATAGATCATCAATCCTAGGAAGAGGGCCCGTATTCTTCCCTGTAACCTTATTCAACTGACCATAGTCTATATACATTCGAAGAGACCCACCTTTATTTTGAACGAACAGTACAAGAGAACCCCACGGAGAAAAACTAGGGCGAATAATGCCCTTATCAAGAAGATCCTAGAATTGAACCTTAATTTTCTTTAGTTCAGCCGAAGCCATCCTATAAGGAGGAACGAAAATAGGATGGGTATTCGCTAGAAGATCATTCCCAAAATCCATTTCCCTATTGGGAGAAATTCTAGAAAAATCATCGGGAAAAACTTCAGGAAACTCATAAACCACATGGAAAAATTGCAAAGAAAGACTTTCAGAGTTAGAATCATTAACCCAAACTAGATGATATAGACACCCTTTGGAAATCATTTTTTGAGCTTTAAGATAAGAAATAAACCTCTTTTTGGGTACCATGGAACTCCCCTCCCAATCAAACACTGGTTCATTAGGAAAATTGAAAAAAACCTTTTAGGTACGACAATCCAGATAAGTATAGTACAAATAGGGCCAATGCATCCCCAAGATTATATCAAAATCTACCATGTCAATCTCTATCAGATCAACTAATGTCTCTTTATGAAAAATGGATACCACACAACCCCCTATGGATAAAGCCATCATAGAATCACCCACCAGAGTAGACATAGAAAAGGGGTAAAAAATATTTCTAGGAAAAAAAACAAATTGCAGAGCAACATAAGGAGTCATATAAGATAGGGTAGAACCTAGATCAAGTAAAAACTAAATATCACGAGAGAAGAGATGTAACATACCACTAACAACATCTGGAGATGCCTCAGACTCCTAACGAGTAAAAAGTGTATAGAGATGATTTCGGCCAGTGCCAATACCTGAACTAGTGCCCTTTGGCATAGGAGCTAAAAAAGTGGCGATCGAAACCTTATTAGCTCCAGTGGAAACTTTGACTATAGGATAATTCCTCTATAGATGACCAGGCTGACCATAATTGAAACACAAGTTCCTCCCCTTCTCATAATAACCATAATAAAGTTGTCCACAAAAATGACAAGGAGTATAAGGAAGGTCTGACTAAGCTCCACTAATTTGAGACTGGGCACCATGTGCCTTAGGACCATTGCTAGTCTGAAAACGATGATCACCAGAAGCCTTAGGATATGAAACACTAGATATCAAATAAGAATTCCCCTAATTCTTCTTCTTAGTCCACTGTCTACCATCTCTCCCACTATTCTGCTACTTTTCACCCTATTTTGAGTATCTAAACTTCTTGTTCCGTCTCTCCCGCATGTCTACCTGCTTCTTCTTTTCATCCTCCACCTGATGCATATAAATCACTAGACTGGAGATGTCCATATCATTGTTCAATATCGTAGCCTTACACCTTAACATCAAATCATGGGAAAAAACTAAAAGTAAACTTTCTCATTTTGGATCTCATATTAGCCACTAACTCCGGAGCATAACGGGATAATTGCTGAAATTTTAGAGAATACTCATTCACACTTATCTTCCCTTACTTCAAGTTCATAACTCTTTGACCTTAGCTTTCCTTAACTCCTGAGGAAAGAAGTGATTAAGAAAAGTTCCTGGAAAGTCATCCTGCATAGCGAACTCAGCATCATCACCCTTTATTCCTTCCTAATCCTTATACCACTAATAAGTTACATCTTTTAACTAATAGGCAGCAAACTCTACACCCTTAAAATTAGTAGCATGCATCACCCTACAGATTTTTTCTATCTCATCAATGAACCTCAGGGGATCCATCTCAACCTTAGAGCCTATAAAAGTTGGGGGATTCAATCTCATAAATTAGACAAGTCGAGTGACCTCAGATGAATGAGAAATAGAACCAACATGATCAGACTGATGAGACTGTGATTCCAATAGCTGGTAAGTATATGAATTGACTGACAGAATTTCACATTAGGCATATTTACCTGAGGTACTGAGCATGAGTGTCACCATCCCAGAAATCTCGAAGAGGACTAGTAGGGACTGGTGGAACTCCACATGGGGTGGTATAGTTAGGAGTAGGGACCCTAGCCTAGGTCTGCACTACATAAATAGGGTGAGTTCCCTGCACATGCTCCTTAAGTAGTGTAGAGTGCCTAGTAGATTTTCTATGACCATCAGATCTTCGGGGAGGCATGATCTCAAATGTGAGTAAGATGAAAGTTAGAGAAGTTTCTTGACAAGTAGACTATATAGCAAGAAATAGAACACAAAAATGGGAAACATTCTTAAATTCCTTATAGCCTCCCCCTTATAAGTGCCGCACACTACCCACTCATAAAAGGGACTCTACTCGACAGGGCTTTGTGGACAACAAATGACCCTGAATCGTGCTCTGAGACAAAGCTTGTCATGACCTAAACCATGGACTAGACATGACAAGTATATCAACCCCAACGTGAGATGGAGATCACCCCCTTAGCCTAACATCCAAAACACAATAAAAGAATGCAGCAGAAGACAACCAAACATGATGAAAAGAAGAATAGATAAACCAAATATAAACTCTATGAATCAAAACTAATATCCAACCCACACTTTTCCACAAAAATGTCTAAAACCAAAATTGCCAAATAGGTTGGTACATGCCCCCGATCATGACCAAAAAGAATCCAAAAATGATATACTAAAAAAATAGATAAAATTATTGCACCTTATGAAAGATGGAGGCTCACCACTTCACAGTACTCAAAAGATGTATCGAACCACCTAACATTTCACAAGAGTAACAGAACACCCTTCAGACCTAATATCATAAAATAATGTAGCTTCCAGGGACAATCAGTGGGATAAGCACAAACATATAACTTAGGAAAAGGAATAAAGTAATGTTATGTCATAAATCAGTCAAAACCGCATACACACATTCATATATACATGCATATAAGATGTTGGGATAGGGGTACAGGTCATGAACATGAGAGTTTAAACTATTAACCTAAAGTATGTAGCTCTCTCTGTCATAAAGGAACTCATGGGGTATTTGGGTTCAGCTCTCCTTGCTGAAAGGGCCCATGCGTATTAGCCACACAAACCAAGGAATCAAAGAAAGGGATAAATACACTAAGGCTCTAGCCATTCCAAAATATAGTGTGTGAACTAAGTAACATCCTACCAATTATACTTACAAGCTTATATAATCATTCCAAACCAATCTATGCAACCGTTATACTCATATTTTCCAATTTAAAATCCATACCATGGCCACCAAAGGCCTTTCAAATCCGTTCTAACCAATTGTCTATTAATGTAATGCAATTGGACACATAAATAAGTTGATTTATGTAGTTGTCCATGTTTAACAACTAAATTTACAGAGTGGGTTAAGGTTAATGCTATTACCAAGACAAAAAGTCATCATTTTGGGAAAACCCATATTTTCCATTATAATTCCAATATCAATTCACCCATTCAGTTTAAAAACCATAAATTTAAAGCATGAATCATCAATTTAAAGCATGAGAAAAGTAGTTCCGGTGATACCAATCAAAACCCCTCAACCCAATTTCCAACCCATTAATTTAAACCACATGGATAATGAATAAATAAATGCCACAATGTATAATTAATATTTTGGAATGATATACAAGCCTAAAATATATAAGGAATTGAAAACAATTCAAAGTATGGAGCTTGGATGATGAATTTATTGTAAAAAATCTTGAATGTTCTTGGGTTTAGAGTTTGAGAGAGAATGAGAATGATTTGATCTTTAAAAACTGAAGAAAATAAGGTTATTTTATGTTTAAAGGTCGTACAATGGCTAAGAGACCAAAACCCCCCTCACCCCAAGTGAATAAAACAAAAACTGAATAAATTTAAGACATTAGCGTGCACGCTGCTATTGCAGAGGGTAACCTCCATGCCATGCTAATATTACAAAGGCTAACCTCCATGGCATATCAATATCGCGTATCCTCACTACCTCAGGATCCTAAAATAACCTCAAACTCATTTAAAATTTTTTGAGACTTACCCAAAATATCCTTTTAACATACCTAAACATAATTCAAGTAAAAAAGTGATATTACAAATGTGGGAGTGTCAAAATGAAGTTGTTGAATTTTTTAGGGGTCTTATATATTGTCCGCTAAAGCAGAGGTCAGCCAGGAAAGGATGTCGCTTAAGCGACCACTTAAACTGTAACCACAAGGGCATTTATTTCAACCCTCACCCAATTTTCTCCTATTTTTCTCCAATTTTCTCCTATTCTTCTCCAAGTCTCAAGAGCATTAAAGTCGTAGAGAGCGTGAGAAATTAAAAGACTGGTCCTTGGGTGTAATGACCTGATTTTTGATGATTCATGTGAATTATTTATTCTTATTTGATTTAACTATTTTACCCCTCCCCGTGTTTGTGTTATGATATTTCTAAAGTATAGGGATGATTGTCCTAATTTCCTATGCATTTCAGTGTGATTTGTGTGAGATTATGATTTTTAGTGGTTATAAGGACTATCAGTTGACTTTGGTCAACATTTATAGATCAGTGTGCCATATGGAAAAATGGAATACATCAATAGATCTGGAATGTTGATTTTAGGTTGGTAACATGGTTGGTATAGTTTTATGGATTTTATAGCTCATTCTGACCCTTGGTTTAAAAAGTTAAGAAAATTAGATTTTAGGGGTAAACTTTGTGAAAATGACATTTTTTTAAAAAATCTGACATCGCCATTGATTGGAGCATCACATTTATTCTAGTAGCATAGTTCATTTACGTTCTTGAGATTCTGGATGAATTTTGAGGGGTCAGCTGTAACTCCTCGAAATCGGATCTCGAGACGTCACACGGTGCTTAAGATCACAAGTGATCCCAAGCTAACCATTCATCTGGCATAACCCAAAGTAACTGAATAAAATACATAACATAGAAGGAATAATGCGGAAACAACCCATAACTTAGTCTGACCAACATGAAAGTAAATTTACACGGTCACAATTCTGCTCATATATATACAAATCTAAAACTGAATACACTAACTACTAGTGCCTGTCTATGAAGCCTCTACTAGCATTAACCAAAGATAGTCGGGTCATGACTCCCAACTACCCCTACTCAATACAACTGAATACAGAAAATACAATACACCTCAAATATGAACAACTCAAGTCCCTGAATCAAAAGGACTAATCAGCTGCCGATCGAGAGCTGCGACCCAGCTGAACATTATATGTGCGCTACAGCTTGTACCTATATTTTGATAAAAATGTAGCCCATGGAAATATGTGGGTCAACACTTTGAAATGTACTGAGTATGTGGGAGTACATGCAACAATATAAATAGTATAATCAATTTCATGAAAACATGCATACGGACAATTATGACTCACTTGGCTTGAGTTATATCAAATCATACTTTTCATAATTTTATAATAAACAGTTCATATGATAAAATCTCGTAATCCACGTAAATCATTATAAATCATAAATTATGATAAATCATCCTAAATCATCATAAATTATCATATCGTCAAAAATCATCATAGGTAATTATAAATCATCATAAATGACCATAAAACATCATAAACATCTCAACTCTTTGACTCAAATCTCGGAGTGACTCAGTAATTCAAGAAACTTAATCTTATGGACACGGGAGTTTCCTATAACCGACAACCCCATGTGAGCTACGTGGAATACCAACATTTGAAACCCCCGTTGGTGGGAGCATCATACTATTTGCAAGGGAGTACGACCTTAAAACTGCAATAATCACAATCGGGCTCTCTGGCCAATAATATCATCATCAAACAACCCTACGGTGGCACATAGGTTTGGGGAAATACCAAATTTCCCTCTCGGTGCTAAGTACTACTCCCCGACAAGCTCAAAACGTGTTAGGAAATCCACCACAACATCACAAGGGTCTATCATAAAGACCAAATCAAATCTCTTTCTCATTTATTAAATCATATCAATTTGTGGATTCCTAACTCAACACATTTTAGCTCAAAACATTTTAATCTTCCTCAACATCAACAAGGTATGAATGCATTGAACCATAACTGACTCGACATTTGGACAAGGATGTGAAGACTCAATACGTAATATTTTCAACAATTTAACTCATTAAAACCATCCAAAAAATACCAAGACTCATTGCAACTTCGATATCAATATACCCAACAACTCAAATTGTCATAAGGAAGCTTAAAATTTGACACATGGCTCGAAAACACTTGGAAATACCAATAATTCATTCTTGAACTTAAAACGTGGATACATGTTCAAAATATATCAATTCTTGATAGAAACACCAAGAATCCCAATATTAAATCTCAATTCATAGAACGAAAATAGTCAAATACTCATGTGATTCAAAACTTACAATTCAAATCTTTATAAGTTCATAATCGAATTATTTAGACATAATTCAACTTACAGAACCATATGAATCCATTAAATAATCATAACTGGCAAGCTTGAACAATTTACATATATACATAATCAAAATCTCATGGTAGGATATCTTGGAAATAAATTCATTTGCCAAACTCATAATAATCCATAATAAAAATTAAAGATACGGGCACAAGAATGGAAGAATTATTCTTGTTCGAACCCCACATACCTTAAAATTAAAGATTGGAATGAATTCTTGCCTCGGAACACTATTCACAAAATTGATTGATGCATCTCGAAGAGCTCGGAACGGGGACTTCATTTATCGGATTAATTTAGAATTTTCATGGTGGAATTAGAAGATTTAGCAAGGGGAATTTAGAGGTTTAGGGTTTCTTTCTTGGAAGTTTTTTGAAAATAACAAACTTTGATGCCCAAAATCAGTTTTTATGCTTATTTCCACGAAATGGGGAAAGGGTGAAATGACTGGATTGCCCCTAAGGAAATTGAAAAATGGCAGAAAAATCCTGCGTACCATGGCCACGAAAAACTGAATAACTCCTCGTTTGGGTATTGGATTTTTGCGAAATTTATATCTTTGGAAAGATAACTCAAATATATTTAATTTTATATATGGTAGGACACCCAGTTCGTCATATATAAGGAGTTATGATCGACCAAAGTTGACCCAAATCAAATCTGTCCCTCAGTTACTGATTTGACATGCTGACATAAATTGATCGTAACTTATTACTCTGATGTTGGAATGGGGTGAAACCAATTGCATTGGAAAGAAGACTCAAAGATATTTCTTTTTATATATAGAATATATCTCATTTCCTTATATTCAGGAAGTGATGATCGTTTGAAGTTGGCCCTGAAATGCTGAAAATTTCTGGAGCATGCTAATCGCATGGTGCCACTGTTATCGGCACCCAAACGTGCCCTTATGCTACTCCAAAAATTTCAAAACTCACTTGGGATGTATTACAACCTTTACCCATCCTAACGCAACTTTAAAATCGAAAAATGGATGTCGGAAAGGTCGTCAAATAAATACCCAAAGATCAAAGGTCTAAATGAGAAAGTTTCAACACTTAGCAATTTTTTTTTTCTTTCTTTGAGTGCTAAGATTCTCTTGGCAAGATAAAAAGGCTTTAACGACTCGAAAAATTTGGAAGAAAAATATTTAACAGGAAAAACTCGAGGTATCACATCAGCAGAGACTCTCCAAGTCTCTAGCTGGTCACAACTCAGTTGGTGCACCGCTTAATCGGCACTTTGGTAGCTTATGCGACTTGGCTTTACATCCAAAGTGTCACCTAAGAGATACTAGGCTCACTTAAGTGATTTCCAGGTTGCATACACCATAAGGCAGGCATTGCGTAAGTGATGGTTGGTCACTTAAGCAACACCTGGGTGGATTATATCCCTATTTTTGCAATTTTCACTATTTTTGAACTTGGAGCTTGGAGTATTAAGTTTTAGGAAATTTCTTCCATTTTTAGCTTGGATAAGCCCCAAAACTTCTATTTCAATCACTTTTCTTTGATTCTTACCATTTAAATCCTTTTAAAACTTACATTCAAAGGTGAAATTTGTTGATTTTGTCCTGGAAGGCCTAAATTAGTAATTTTATAATTTCAACCCTAATTTAAACTTATTTTCACTAGGGTTTTATTATACAAGTTCCTTTAATCACGGGAAATATATTTTTGAATTAAAATTTTGATTTTACCCTTTTTTTTTGAAAACCTATTTCAGGGTCAGTTTGATCCCGACTTAGAAATAGGCAATATGAGTATTATTAGCTTTCTTTTGATGCATAGATTCTATATTTGCTTATTATGCTAATTTTAGGTCTATGCATAAGGTAGAAACTCGGTTTTTATGGATTTTTTGTATGGGTTTCAGCATCGAGGTAGGTTATGGCTTAAATTTTTTTAGACTGGTCTAGGTAGTTAATATGGATACAAAATCATGTTAAGGGTGTGAGGACCAATTATCAAAATGGCTATATTTTTGTGTTGCGCTCGTGTGTGGGCCTATAGTGTTCTGAATTGGTGTTTTTGAGATATTATTTGCTATGTGTGGTCGTGTGGGGTCTTATATGATGTTGTAGGACTTGTGTATGTATATTTGATTATATCTTTTCTGATAAAAAAATCCTAGATAGGAGTTTAGGTGGTATAGATGAAATATTATTGTGTATTTACTCTATTGACATATGGATTAAATTGGATTCATGGATGACCGGATTATTGAGTGGATTATAGCTCACATGGTTGGTATATCGATTAGAATTAGAAATTCATGTTTTGGTTGGTTGTGAAAATATATCATCATATCATATATATTCATAAAATATTGGTACCGCCATGGAAATACTAGTAATATCATTTTTTTCTGATAAAAAATATGACATTGCTAAAAATCATCTACCGATGGATGTGATAGAGAGGAGTTATAGATATGGGACACTGGATTGTTTGGATTGTGAACCCCCATTGGTTCTACCTGGAAGCACAGGTCGGTAGGTGTATATGGAGGATGCGCGACAACCTTGAGCATTACATCATCATCATCTTTATTGCATTTCAAATGTATTGTGCTTATTTTGTGTTATGTTTCCTCCCTTGATATGATATATATCTATTGTACTTTTTTCTTATACTTTTATTTGGTATACGTTTACACTTATGTTTCTTTCTCATATTTGTGTATGGTATATATGTATATTATAGAACTGTTAGTAGAGACAGTGTGATATACCATCTGGGACATTTCCATATTGCAGACGTGCCCATAGTGTGTATTTTATATGCTTTATTTTTTACTTTGATTAGTCAACCTATGATACCTACTGAGTACAAGTAGATCGTACTCACCCCTATTGCACCCTTTTGGTGCAAATCCAGGTATGAGTGTGCCATATAGTAGCTGAGTCAGGTGTTCTCTAGGTATATTTAAGGTAGTGTATAATATATGCTTTCGAAGTTGTTCCAAAACCTCTTACTATCTATTTTATGTCTTATTTTATATTATGAGATAGATTTTGATCCATTTGAACTATTATTATATCTTTTAACATTTGAGATATATTTTACATCTAGTGTGGTCTACCATTTGGGACATTTCCATATTGCAGACGTGCCCATAGTGTGTATTTTATATGCTTTATTTTGTACTTTTCTTAGTCAACCTATGATACCTACTGCGTACAAGTGGACCGTACTCACCCCTATTGCACCCTTTTGGTGCAGATCCAGGTATGAGTTTGCCATATAGTAGCTGACAGGTGGTATCTAGGTATATTCGAGGTAGTGTATGATCTATGCTTTCAAAGTTGTTCTACTACCTCTTACTATCTATTTTATGTCTTGTTTTGTATTATGAGACAGATTTTGATCCATTTGGACTATTATTATATCTTTTGACATTTGAGATATATTGGTAGTTCTTACACTATAACACTAGAGTTTGGGATATTCTTATGGTATTTTTGGCTATGTACTTCTGCTATTATAATATTTGTGTGGTTTTCTCAATCTAGAAGCCTTTCCCTAGGTTTCAGTATTTATTTCTCTTTTCATATCAGTTTGGGTAATAGGTTACTTGTCAAGACATATTGTGACAAGTGCCACATGACCTTTTGTTTTTGGGTCATGTCAAATTGGTATCAGAGCAACTAGATTTTATTGGTCTCATTAGTGTAAGAATAGGGTGTGTAGTAGAGTCTTGTGGGTTGATATATGGACATCCGTATTTATCTTTGAGAGTCTATAAGATATCTTTGGAAACTTTCCTTATTTTATTCTATATCATATGGGTATTTCATTCCTTGTGTTTAAGTCATATTGCACTCTTTTCTATATAGATAGTGAAGACTATATCCCTTGAGGCTAGAGATACAAAGTTATCATCCAAGGAGAGATCTTAATCTAGAGAACGAGTTGTGAGTCGTGGATGGGCTTGAGGTAGTGGATGGGCACGAGGATCTACCCCATCCAGAGGTAGAACTAAAGAGATATTCCCTGAGCCTCGAGTTGAGTATGTTGGAGATATGGAGCCTACTCTAGTCCCACAGAGTTTTTCTACCCCAGTCTTAGAGGTTACTAATTTTCTTACTGACCCATTTTAAAGGTTCTCCTTTCAGTGAACCTGGAATTCCTTCATCTTTTAGTATTGTACCTCAATTTGTGTCAGAGTCTGCCTATGGTGTTCCTCTAATTCCGAGTATGAGTCCTCCTGCAGTACCGATATCTGTTTGTGGTACTCTACAGACTTTTAATATTGCTCTTCTTTCTATGCCAGTGTCTTAGTATGGAATTCCAAGATCAAGAGTTCAGCCTTGTTTTATGTTACTTCCATAGGTGGGATATCAGCCAACTAGATTTACTAAGCCTCCTATTGTTGCTAGTATAGTTATGTCTTTTGAAGATCAGAAGAGGTTTGAGAGATTCAGTTATTTGGGTCCTCCTGGGTTCAGTAGTGTTATAGGTGAGAATAGCTATAAGTTATTGATCAATTTTTGGGAGAAGTTGCATAACCTTGGTTCATTTGAGTCACATGAGGCTGCTTTTACTACTTCTTAACTGATAGATACAACCAAATATTGGTGCAGGTCACTTGTTAGTTGTAGACCTCTTGATTCTTTAGAGATGACTTAGGATCAATTTATTCAAGCCTTCTTGGCCAGGTTTATGCCTTACAATCTTAGGGATTAGATGAAAGATGAGTTTAATCATCTGGAGCAGGGTTTCATGACTGTTGTAGAGTATGAGGAATGTTTCCATGTATTATTTAGATATTTTTATGCCAGTATTACCACCAAGTCTGAGAAGATTCAGAGTTTGTAAAGGGGTTGATGTTTCTCTTCAGCTAGCTACGACTCAGATGATAGTGTACGGGGCATAATTTTGGAGTACAGTAGATTATGCAAAGATGACTAGTGTATTATTCAAGCATCTCATGGAGGCTCCAAGAGGGTACACCACTAGGGTGAGTTCAGAGGTTACACTGCTTGAGGTAGAGATTTTAAAGGTTTTTTTTATTTTACGGTATACCAGTACAGACATCCTTGTAAGGTTCTGGTAGTGGGTCTTCTATTCCAGCGGCTTTAAGTAGAGTTGTTCTGGATTATCCGCACCTTCTCCTATTGAGTCGGGACATAGTTGTTTCTTTATTTGTGATTAGGTTGGCTATGTGGCTAAGGACTATCCCTACTATATTTTCAGGCTACTTCTACATCAACTATTCGAGAGAGAGGTTCCATTAAAGGAGCATGTGGCATAGGTAGTGATATCTGTAGTGGTATGCGTGGGGCTACTAAAGCTAGTGATGGTCATGGATAGTGCTATGCTATAACTTCCAGACTCGAGGAAAAGGCTTTTGATGCTTTCAACACAGGTATCATCCCAACTTGTTTTGATATGCATCTATGTAATTTGATCTAGGATCGGCTTTCTCCTATGTGTTTGCATATTTTACTTTAGGTTTTAATCATTTTAGTGAGACTCTTGCCATGCCTATTCATGTATCTACCCCTGTAAGAGACTTCTTAGTAGTGGATTGGGTTCACCGATCATGTGTTATGACTTTTGTTGGGCATGAGACTTTGGTAGATCTGATTGTCTTAGATATAGTAGATTTTTATATTATCTTAGGTATGGATTTGTTAGCTCCTTACCATACTATTACGCTGAGACCGTGACCTTAGCTTCGTCGGGTGTAGAAAGGATAGCTTGGAAGGATGTACTTCATTCGGGTCCCAAGAGGGTTATATCTTTCCTTCGGGCTCTCACTTGGTTAAGAGGAGATGCTTGTCTTATTTGGATCATATTCATGATATTAGTGTTATTTCACCTCTTTCTTTGGATTATGTTCATATTGTCTGTGAGTTTATAGATATTTTCCCTACGAATTTGTCTAGTATGCCTCTGGATCATGATATTGACTTTTCTATTGATGTTGATCTAGGAACCAAGCCTATTTCTATTCCTTCTTATAGGATGGTCCTAACAGAGTTGAAGGATCAGTTGCAAAAGTTATTGGATAAGGGATTTATCCAACCTAGTGTATCACTTTGGAATGCACATGTATTGTTTGTGAAGAAAAAGGATGGGTCTATGCATATGTGTATTGATTATTGATAATTAAATATGGCGACAGTTAAGAATATGTATCCTCTTCCTCATATTGATGATTTATTCTATCAGCTTCAGGATGCTTTATTATTTTCAAGATTGATTTGATGTTCAGGTATCACTAGTTAAGGGTTAGAGCTTTAGATATTTTGAATATAGATTTTTGGACTCGGTACGATCATTATGAGTTCTTGGTTATATCCTTTAGGTTGATAAATGCCCTAGCAGTATTCATAGAATTGATGAATTGGGTATTTTAATCGTATCTCAACTCTTTTCTTATTGTATTTAGAGATAATATCTTGGTTTATTCCAAGAGTAAGGCTGACCATGAGGTGCATTTGTGGTTTATGCTTTAGATATTGAGGGATGAGAAATTGTATGCTAGTTCTCCAAGTATGAGTTTTGGTTGAAGTCTATCTCTTTCTTGGGTTATGTGGTGACTAATAATGGTACTATGGTTGATTCGACAAGGATTACAGTGGTTCATGATTGGGCTAGGCCTATTTCTCCTATTGAGATTTAGATTTTTGTTGGTTTAGCAGGCTACTATCGATGTTTTTTTTAGGGTTTTTCATCTATTATAGCTCCATTGACCAAGTTGACTAAAAAGAAGATTTCCTTTCAGTGGTTTGATGCTTGTGAGGTGAGCTTTCAAAAACTCAAGGATTTGTTGACTTCAACTCCTATCTTGACTTTACCTAAGGAGGGCATATGTTTTATTATCTTCTATGATGCTTTTGATGTTAGGTTAGGTACTGTGTTAATGCAGGATGGTAAGGTAATGGGGTATGCTTCTCGTCAGTTGAAGTTCCTTGAAAGGAATTACCCTACCCATGTTTTGAAGTTGTACTCGGTTGTTTTTGCTTTGAAGTTATGGAGGCACTACTTGTATGAAGTCTATTTTGAGATTTTCTTATATGATCATAGCCTTCAGTATTTCTTCACTCAACGAGACTTTAATATGTGTAGTGCCATTGGCTCGAGTTTCTTAAGGATTAAGATCTTTCCATTCTCTATCATCTGGACAAGGCTAATGTAGTTGTAGAGGCCTTGAGTCAAAAGTCAACCACCATGGGTAGCTTAGTGTATCTTTTGACTCAGGAGAGACCTTTGGCCTTAGAGGTTCAGTCTTTGTCTAACTAGATGGTTTGGCTTGATATTTTGACACCACAGTGTTTTGGCATTTGTTGAGACTGGGTCTTCCTTGATGGAGTAGATCAAGTCTCATCAATTTGATAATGCTGAGTTGAGAGTGATTCGGGATAAGGTGTTGAGTTGAGAGACTAAGGAATCCTTACTTGATTTAGATGGTGTTTTGAGGATTGGTGGTTGAGTGTCTGTGCCTAGAGTAGGTTATTGGATTATATTAATTTTGGAAGAGGCTCATTATTCCAGATATTCCATCTATCTGGGAGTGACTAAGATGTATCTTGACTTAAGAGAGAACTTTTGGTGGGGTGGTATGAGGAAGGATGTAGCAGATTTTGCAGCTTGTTACCTATGTTGCCAGCAGGTGAAAGCCGAGCATTTGAGGCCTAATGGATGCTTCAGAGGTTGCCCATTCCCAAGTGTAAATGGGAATGGATAACGATGAACTTCAATGATTGGGTTGCCTCATACTTTTATGGTTTTGATACTATTTGGGTCATCATGGATTAATTGACCAAACCTACTTATTTTATTTCAGTGTTGAGAGGTTGGCCCATATTTAAATTCGTGAGATAGTTTTCCTTTATGGTGTGCTAGTGTCTATCATCTCGAATCAAAGGTCAGTCTTCATATCTCACTTTTGGAAGACTTTTCAGGAGGTGTTGGGTATTTAGGTTGAACTTAGAACAACTTTTCACCCAAAACCAATGGTAAGTCAGAGCGAACAATTCAGGTTTTGAAGATTATGCTCCACTCTTGTGTGATTGATTTTGGTGGTCAGTAGGAGTCGTATCTAGCTTTAGCATAGTTTGCGTATAATAAGAGCTACCATTCCAGTATTGATATGGCTCTTTTTGAGGCTTTATATGGTATATGTTGTCACTCTCCAGTTAGTTGGTTTAAGGTTTTTGAGGTTAGACCTTGAGGTACGGACTTGCTTCGTGAGTCTTTGGATAGTCTTTAGTCCATTCAAGATAGACTTCGAGTGGCTCAGACTAGGTCAAAGAGCTATGTAGATCATACACTTTGTGCCTTGAGATTTAGTGTTATTGATCGTGTCTTTCTTCATGTGTTACCCATGAAGGGTGTGATGAGGTTTGTGAAGAGGGGAAAGCTTAGGCCTAAGTATATTATACCTTTTGAGATTCTTTGGACTATTAGGGATGTGTCTTGTGAGTTGGCATTACCCCCAGATTTATCATCTGTTCATCCAGTTTTCATGTTTCCATGATTTGGCGTTACATTCCGAATGAGTCTCATGTCATTGGTTGGGATTGTGTCCAGTTAGATGAGAGGTTGTCTTTTATTGAGGAGCCCCTCTCTATTCTAGCAAGAGATGTTAGATGTTTGCATTCTAAACATATTTCTATGGTTAAGGTCCAGTAGAGACATCAACCTGTAAATGAGTCTACCTGGGAGGTTGAGTCTGATAGGTGTGGTAGTTATCCCCATATTTTTGCTGATTTAAGCATTTATCTTTCCTTTAGTTCGAGGAAAAACTAGATTCTTAGTTGTGGATGATTTAACGACATAATTTTTGGTGATTTATGTGAATTATTTATTTCTATATGATAGACTATTTTACCCCTCCCCATGGTTGCATTTTGGTATTTTTGGAGTGTGAGAATAATTGGCATGGTTACTAATGTATTTTAGTACGATTGTTTAAGATTATAGTTTTTGGTGGTTATAAAGGCTTATCAGTTGACTTCGATTAATATTTATTAATTTGTACATCAGATGAAAAAATGGACTATGCCAGTAGATCCGAAATGTCGATTTTAGGTTGGTAACATGGTTGGTGTGGTTTTATGGCTTTTATATCTCATTTTGACCCTCTATTTAAAAAGTTGTAAAAATTGGGTTTTGGGGATCAACTTAGTGAAAACAATTATATTTTCAAAAATCTAACATTGCCATCGAGTCTGGAGCATCGAACTTAATCTAGTAGCATAGTTCGTTTGCATTTTTGGGATTTTGGATGAATCTTAAGGGGTTCGTGGAGACTTGGAATTCTCTAAGTTTCCAGCTGGTGCACCACTCAGTTGGCGTACCGCTTAAGAAACACGTTGGTCACTTAAGCAACATAGCTTGATTGCCAAACTATCGCCTAAGCAACACCAGACTCACTTAAGAAAATGTCGCTTAAGCACAGACTGGTCGCTTACGTGATACGGCGGGCATTGCATACGCAAGGCCTAGTCGTTTAAGCGATGGTTGCTTCAGCAATGATTGGGTGGATTATATCCCCATTTTCACAATTTTTTGACATTTTTGAGACTTGGAGCTTGGGGTTTTGAGTTTTTGGGCAATTTCTTATATTTTTAGCTTAGGTAAGCTCCAAAACTCTTATTTCAATCACATTTCTTTGATTCTTACATTAAATCTTTTTAAAACTTAAATTCAAAAGTTGAATTTGGGGATTTTGGCCCGAAAGACCTAAATTAATAATTTTGCAATTTAAACCCCAATTTGAACCCATTTTCACTTGGGTTTTCTTCTATAAGTTCCTTTAATCATGGGAAATAGATTTTTGAATTAAAATTTCAATTTTACCTATCCTTTTCAAAACCTGTTTCGTGGGTCCATTTTGACCCCTACTTAAAAATGGACAATATGGGTATTATTGGCTTTCTACGGATGCGGATATTCTATATTTTCATGTTCTAGCTGATTTTGGATCTGTGTGTGAGGTGAAAGCTCGGTGTTAAAGGCATATTTGTATTGATGTTGGCATCAAGGTTGGTTATGGATTAACTCTCTTCAGATTTGGTTGGATAATTACTATGGATATAAAATCATGTTAAGGGTGTGGGAAACAATCATGAAAATGACTATATTATTGTGTTGTGCTCGTGTGGGGACCTATATTATTATGAATTGATGGTTTTGAGACATTATTTTCTATAGATGACCGTATGGTGTCTTATATGATGTTGTTCGCCTTGTGCATGTATATTTGAGTATATTTTTTCTAATGAAAATGCCGAAATTGGAGTTTATGTGTTATCAATGGCATATTATTATATATTTACTCTATTGGATTCATGGATTGTTGGATTATTGAGTGGATTTTGGGTCACATAGTGGGTATACTGGTTGGAATTGGAAATTCATGTTTTGGTTGGTTGTGAGCATTAAATCCTCATATCATATACATTCATGAAATATTGGTACCATCATGTAAATACTGGTAATGATGACTTTTTCTGACAGAAAATGTGACATCTTTAAAAATCCTCTACCGATGGATGTGCCGAAGAGAAGTTATGGATATTGGCATTGAATATTGGATTGTATTTGGGTTGCGAACAACTATAGGTATATTCTTACTCTTTGATACTAGGTTTTGACTCGATTATATCCAAAGCATAATAAGCAAAGCATAAAATGCAATATAGGTATCATTCTTCTCATATTAATTAGTAGACCACTATTTAGATAGCCCGGCATCGTGTGGAGGTGTCATGTAATGACCCGAGAGTACACCATGAATGTCACACAGTGCTTATAGTTAAAAGTGACCATAAGCTAACCCATGAGCTGGTACCTGCTGTGAACACTGAATAGGGTAATAATAAATGCGGAAGAATAACTGAAAAGCCATAAGGTTCTAGCAACTGAAATTAATACTCAATCATAGTTTCAAATGTCAGAGAACAAACTGGTAATACCGATAAACAACTAACAATAAAAACTGAAAAAATGACCAACTGTTTGTACTAGTCTGAAAGCCTCTATACTGACTAACTGTGGAGTTGATGGGACAAGCCTCCAACTAAATCCGACTGACTAGATGACTGAACTAATGACATACAAAATTTAAGATAACTCATCCTCGAAGGATGAAGACTCACCACTGCTGACTGCTGCTGATAGGATGATCTATCTAAGTATGGTTAGGAACTCGAGCATCCGAACCTATGATATGAGACATCATAGCGTAAGAAACGAGTATGCAATCATGTACTGATATGATAAATGATGTTAGGCTAATATGCATGGTTTCATGTGCATGCGTAGTAACTGACTGAATGTATAACATGAAATACTGAGTAAAATGCATAAAATCTGTAAAGACCGAGAATGTATAACCAAGCATAAAACATGTTCTGAATATCGTCTGAAAAAACTGAAATACTAAGTATTGATAATTGGGTAACTGATATCTGTATGCTATGGTCAAGAAAAACTGAAACTGAATTACTAAGCTGAATACAGGAATGAGACTGTAGGAGCTAGATATAATCGACATTTCCTAATATACTATCAGATTCCAACCTATAACCTCTATTAGAAGGATGTCAGTACCGTGCCACGGGTACTAACACTGGCTGTGTGGATCCACTAATCTGAAGTCCCAAAAAATAAGGCTGTTATGCTTAACTGATGGGGGACCCCTCAAAATCTATGATGGCACCGTAGGTCTGGAGCCTAGGGACTGCTACTAGTGCCTCATGCCTAATTTACAAGGGAGACACCATCCCTACGCTCACTCGGTGCTAAGTGTTACTCCCAACTGAATGACACTGATTATTAGATTGAACTGAGTTTAACTGAATGTAATAAATGGTTGAACTGATAATGCTCATAACTATTTTGAAACCATTCTATAGATACTAAAACTAGATAAGATGCTAAATTTCGGGTATTCAAACCCCCAGGACTCGATAGCAATAATAACAAGATCAAACTAAAACTTTGAAAACATGATACGCAAGCATTTATTCAAAACTCATTCTAGTAGGCATTTCATCGAACACTTACGGTCCATGGGTTAAGTATGGGATTAGTTTAAAAGCTTGTTGTAATAGCATGACTTCAACAATAAAATTATCATTTATGGCTTAACTCAACAAACAACACCATTCAAACATGTGGGATTTAGTAACAATAATAATTACGTGTAAACATGGAATAAAATTGAAAAGCATGGGAATTCATGGTTAGAAATCATAATAATAATGTAAAAATCATAACTTTGAATTTGAAATTGGATTCTTGGACTCCGTGGGTGAAAAGGACCCAAGGATGAACATCTAACATACCTTGTTAGTTAAATTCACTGAGATTGGGTTGAATTCTTGAGGCTTGATTCTTGAACTTGATGAAGCTAGGGCTTGTTCTTTAGAGAATTTAGTGAAAAATATTAGCAATTTAGCCATTTGGGGCTTCAATCCCATGTTATGGAGCTATTGGGTGAAAGAAAATGACCTATTTTCCCTAAAACACGTGGAACAAAACTATAGGAAAATACATAGCCCAGACTAGCCAAGGCGTCGCGGGCTCTGGAGCATCGCTCTAGCCGAGGCGCCGCGGGCTTATCGCCTTGAGCCACTATTTCTGAATTCCAAACACACCCTTACACTAACCGAAAAATTCTGAATCTCATCCGTGATGTACTATTGACTTCCCAAATTGTGGATTAACTTAAAAACTAACTTTCTGAGGTCGGGAAGATCGTAAATAAATTTCTCAAAGTTTGAGGGCTCTAGAAATGACTAAGTCCTAACACTTAGCTAAAATTTTCTAAGTATGGGACCCCTTTTCAAGCTCTGAGGGATGAGTTAAGCTTAGAATATTTGTGGGGACTTACAATATCTCCCCCATGGGAACATTCGTCCTCGAATGAGGTTGATTTAGATGAGAACATTGTGGGATTTAAGTTACATATCGAATACACCTACTGAAAATGTGATTACATGGCTGAGTGTGAATCATGACATGTGACTAAACTGCTTCGTGAATGCATAATGACATGAGAATAGTGTGCAGCTGGAACTGAGTATGGAAAGAGTAAATGCTAGGGAAAATTATTACCTTAAGCTGAGTTTGCGTTCGTGGAGAAAAGATGAGGATACTTGGTCCGCAGGTCTGCTTGTGCTTCCCAAATGGCTCCCTCAACGGACTGATTCCGTCAAAGAACTTTGACTAAGGGAACTTCTTTTTTCCTTAGTCTACGAATTTAGTGATCAAGGATATCGACTGGAACTCCTTCGTAAGAAAGGATGTTCTGAACATCTACACTTTCTAAAGGGACAACTACATCTTGATCACCAATACACTTCTTCAACAATTAGATAAGGAACACAGGGTGCACTGATGCTAAGACCACAGGAAACTCGAGCTCATTCAAGGACTGGTTCATTTGGAAACTGAAAATGAACAACTATGTTTCTACAGTCAACCGAAGCATAGCATGAATGGAGCTAATCCATGCTGAGAATGATATCAAAATCTGTCATCTCTAACTCTACAAGGTCTACTAAAGTAAATTTCTGAGACACTGTAACCGGGCAGTTCCTGTATACCCACTGGGCTATGATAGACTTACCCACTGGATTAGACATTGAGAAAGGCTCTACTAAGATTTCGAGACTGACTCCAAAGTTGACGGCTATATAAGGGGTTATAATAGAAAGAGAAGCTCCAGGATCTAATAAAGCATATACATGTAAATAAAAGACCTGTAATGTACCAGTGACCACATCTGGAGAACTTTCCTGATCCTATCGGGACTAAAGTGCATAAAGTCTATTTGGGCATTGGTTGCTGGTGGCACTCAAAGTTGCACCCTGATGAGTTGGGCGACCTGCGAATGCTACTGAAGAGTTAGCCTCACCCTGTTGATGATCATTCCTACCTTTCCACATATCTGTTGAACATTTGTTTAATTTATGGCTTGGTTTCCCGCATCCACAACACATCGCTTCTAGCCCTGCATACACCTTGATGATTTCTTCCTTACTTCTGGCAGAGAGGATTAGTGCGGGCACTGCTTACACTGCCCCGGGACCTAGAGCCTAGTAACCTATGCCAATTATCATTTCTGAACTTTGGTATAGGTGCATCAGCTGAGGATGGAGCTGGAACTGAAGATTTCTGGCAGAACTGGGGACGATTACCACCTTCTATTCTTGGCTTAGGAAAATTAAAGCTACCTATTATAGCCCTCTTATTCTCCCCCTATCTCTCCTTAGCCTTCTCTTTTTCAATCTATTGAGCATGCACCATCAACCTAGACAAGTCCATCTCTTTGATCAACATTGTGGTCCTACACTTCTTTACCACACTCTCAGATACACCAGAGACAAACTTGCTCATCCTAGACCTGTTATCTGCCTCCACATGAGGAGCATACCTGGATAGATGAGTAAACTTTAGGGAATATATGTTGCCCTACTTCAAATTAATAAACTCTAACACCTTATCTTCTCTCAGCTCTAAAGAGAAGAAGCTATCTAATAAGGCTGCAACAAACTTTTTCCACTCTTTAGGCCCTGTATTCGTGCCTCTATCCCCTTTCCACTGCTTAAATCAGGTGTGAGCTACATCCTATAGCTGGTAAGCATCTAATTCAACACTCTCACTAGAATTCCCTCCCATAATATCTGTTACCTTCTAAACCATGTCAAGGAATTCCTGTGGATCCTCTTCAGACTTGGATCCCAAAAAGGATGGAGGATTCATTTGGGTGAAGTCCTGAATCCTATCTGCAGCAGTATTGGCCACTATGTTTGCCGGGATTGCAGCTGACCGAACATTCTGAGCTGCTACAGAGTTGGCTAGAGTATTAAACTCCGCTTTGAACTCTGCATGAGAAACATGTTCATTCAGAGGGTCTTCCTGAATGGGTGGACATGCTGGCTAATTTCTATTTCTTCTTTAGTTAGTCTTTTTGGGAGGTATTTTCTGTAAACAGAAAAAAAGATTGGATAAAATAGAGAGCTCAACTTGAGTTCATGCTCATTAGCATGATATGCACACTGAAAGAAGGGAAACTTTCCTAAAATGTCGTACAGCCTCCTGTCTATAAGTGAGGCTCTCTTCACACACATGCATAAGACTCTACTCAATGTGGATTTCAAACTCCCTAGGAAATTTTAAACCTTAGAATATTATACCATGTTTGTAACACCTCAAGAGTACACTATGGATGCCACACGGTGCTTACGATCTTAAGTGACCAAAACCTAACCCATGAGCTTGTACCTACAGTGAACACTAAATAAGGTAATAACATATACGAAAGAATAACTGAAAATCCATAAGGTTCTAGCAACTGAAATTAATACTAAATCATAGTTTCAAATGTCAGAGAACAAACTGGTAATATTGATAAATAGCTGATAATAACAACTAAAAAACTGACCAACTATCTGTACTAGTCTGAAAGCCTCTATACTGACTAACTGTGGAGTTGATGGGATAAGCCCCCAACTAACTTTGACTGGCTAGATGACTGAACTAATGCCATATTGAATTTAAGAAAACACATCGAATACTTGCGATGCATGGGTTAAGATAAGTGTGGGATTAGTTTTAAAGCTTGTAGTAATAGCATGAATTCGACAATAAAATCACCAATTACAGCTTAACTCAATAAACAACACCATTCAAACATGTGGGATTTAGTAACAACAATAATTACATGAAAATATGGCATAAAATTGAAATTCATGGGAATTCATGGTTAGAAATCATAATAATCATGTAAATATCATAACTTTGAATTTGAAATTGGATTCTTGAACTCCGTGGGTGAAAAGAACCCATGGATGAACATCTAACATACCTTGTTAGTTAAATTCATAGAGATTGCAGTGAATTCTTGAGACTTGATTCTTGAAATTGATGAAGCTAGGGCTTGTTCTTTACAGAATTTTGTGAAAAATATGAGCAATTTAGATATTTGAGGCTTCAATCCCGTGTTATAGAGCTATTGGGTGAAGGGAAATGACCCATTTACCCTAAAAACGTGGAACAAAACTGAATGACTAGCCAAGGCGCCACGGACTCTGGAGCGCCACGGGCTATGGAGCGCCGCTCTAGGCGAGGCGCTACGGGCTTATCGCCTTAAGACACTATTGATGAATTCCAAACATGCCCTTATTCTAACCGAAAAATTCTGAAAATCACCCGAGATGTGCTATTGATTTCCCCAATCGTGAATCAACTTATAAACTAACTTTCTGAGGTCGGGAAGATCATAAATAAATTCCTTAAAGTTTGAGGGCTTTATAAATGACTAAGTCCTAACACTTAGCTAAATTTTTTTAAGTATGGGACCCCTTATCAAGATTTGAGGGCTGAGTTAAGCTTAGAATATTTGTGGGGTCTTACAATATCTCCATCTTGGGTGCATTCATCCTCGAATGAGGTTGGTTAAGATGAGAACACTGAGGGATTTAAGTTACATGATGAATATACCTCTGAAAAAGTGATTGCATGGCTGAGTATGAATCTTGACATATGACTGAACTGCTTCGTGAATGCATGATGACATGAGAATAGTATGCAGCTGGAACTGAGTATGGGAAGAATAAATGCTAAGGAAAAATGTTACCTCAAGCCAAGTTTGCGTTCGTGGAGAAAAAATGAGGGTACTTGGTCTGTATGTCTGCTTCTGCTTCCCAAGTTAC
Source organism: Capsicum pubescens (assembly GCA_030864215.1). Classification (NCBI taxonomy): domain Eukaryota; kingdom Viridiplantae; phylum Streptophyta; class Magnoliopsida; order Solanales; family Solanaceae; genus Capsicum; species Capsicum pubescens. The sequence goes on from CM061542.1 coordinate 101,424,928, forward strand.
TCCCTCAATGGAATGATTCCACTAAAGATCTATGACTAAGGGATCATCTTTGTTCCTTAGTCTACGAATCTGGCGATCAAGGATCTCAACTAGAACTTCTTCATTCAAAAGGTTGTTCTGAAAATCTACACTTTCTAAAGGGATAACTACAGCTAGATCACCAATACACTTCTTCAACAATGAGATACGGAACATAGGGTGCACTGATGATATGTCCGCAGGCAACTCGAGCTCATAATATACCTTTCTAAAATGGCTCATAATTCTGTAAGGGACAACATATCGGGGACTAAGCTTCCCCTTCTTACCAAACCTTTTTACCCCCTTCATGGGAGAGATCTTTAGATATACAAAATCACCAATCTCAAACTCGAGGTCGTTTCTCCTTATATTTGCGTATGATTTATATCGGCTTTGGGATACCCTAAGCCTCTCCCTGATCAACTGAACTTTCTCCAAAGCATCAAACACCAATTCAGGCCCTACCACTATGGCCTCACCCACTTTAAACCAACCAATGGGAGATCTACATCTCCTCCCATAGAGTATCTCAAACAGAGCCATTTGAGTGATGGAATGATAGTTGTTATTATACGTGAACTCAATCATAGGCAAGTGATCATCCCAACTACCTTTATAATCAACTACACATGCTCTCAACATATACTCAAGGGTCTGAATGGTCCTCTCTACCTGACCATCTGTCTGACGATGAAAGCTTGTACAGAGGTAAACTTGGGTACCAAGACCCTTCTGAAAAGCTTTCCAGAAGTGAAAGGTAAACTGAGTGCCTCTATTTGAGATAATAGACAATGGGACTCCGTGCAACCTAACCAACTCTCTAATATAGAGATTAGCATAGTCCTCTATTGAATAAGAATTATGGACTGGTAAGAAATGGTCTGATTTGGTCATTCAGTCCACAATGACCCAAATTGAATCATGGTGACAACGGGTACGAGGCAAACCTGTCATAAAATCCATGTTCACTTTCCCCTACTTCCAAGTGGGAATACTGAACTCCTACATATACCCACTAGAATTTTGATGTTCAATCTTAACCTGTTGACAAGTGGAGCACTTTTCCACAAACTCTGCAATATCTCTCTTCATACCACTCCACCAATAGATTTCCTACAGATCACGGTACATCTTCGTGGCCCTTGGATGAATAGAGTAACGTGCACCATGCACTTATGTAGGAATTCACTATCTCAAATCATCTACACATGGCACACACAGTCTACCCTGGCAACACAACACACCATCTTCCTCTTGGGAGAAAACCTCTACTTTCTGATTTCCGACTGAGTTCTTCATCTTAACTAGGCTTGAATCCCTATATTGTTTTTCTTTCACTTCAGCAACCAAAGAAGATTCTGAACTTTTTTGAACCCATACACTACCCTCAGCTGAATCAACCAAATGAACACCTAATCTGGCAAGCTGATGAACTTCTCTAAGTAACTACTTCTTGTCATCCTCAACATGAGCAACACTACCCATAGACAATCTACTTTGGGCATTTGCTACTACATTGGCCTTTCCCGGGTGGTACAAAACACTTATATCATAGTCTTTTAATAATTCTAACTATCTTCTCTAATGTAAATTCAAATCCTTCTAGGTAAACACATACTACAAGCTTTTGTGATCTGTGAACACATCAACATGCACCCCATACAAATAGTGCCTCCAAATCTTTAAGGCAAACACAACAACTGCTAACTCAAGATCATGGGTGGGGTAATTCTTTTCATGAGTCTTAAGTTGTCTAGAAGCATAAGCTTATAACCTTACCCCTCTGTATAAAAAAAAACCCAATCCAACTCTGGAAGTATCACAGTACAAAACAAACCCATCTGGACCTTTAGGCAAAGTCAACACTGAGGATGTGGTGAGTTGAGTTTTCAACTCTTGAAAACTCTTCTCACAAGAATCTGACCACTGAAACTTAAATTTCTTTTGAGTCAATCAAGATATGGGGGACGCAATAGAAGAAAACCCTTCAATAAAGCATCAGTAATATCTAGCCAAACCCAAGAAACTCCTAATATCTGATGGAGAGATGTGTTTGGGCCAATTATAATAGCTTTGGTCTTTTGAGGGTCAACTCTAATGACATCATCAGAAATAATATGGCCAAGGAAATCAATTTACCTTTGCCAAAACTCACACTTACTAAACTTGGTGAACAACTGATGAGTTGTAAGAGACTGTAATACAATTCTTAGGTGGTCTGCATTATCATTTTCATTGCGGGAGTAGACAAGGATATCATTGATGAAGACTATGAAGAACATGTCCAAATACTTCTTGAACACCCGGTTCATGAAGTACATAAAGGTTGCTGGGGCATTTGTGAGACCAAAGGACGTGACTAGAAACTAGAAGTGACCATACCGAGTTCTGATAGTTATTTTCAGAATGTCACATTCCCTGACTCTAAGCTGATGATAGCCAAATCTGAGGTCTATCTTGGTGAGATAATTGGCACCTTGAAGTTGGTCGAATAAGTCATCGATTATGGGGAATGCATATTTTTTTTAAATTGTGACTTTGTTCAACTGACGGTAGTCAATACACATTGTAAGAGAATCGTCTTTCTTACGCACGAACAGAACAGGTACGCCCCACGGGGAAATGCTGGGCCTGATGAATCCCTTATCAAGGAGATCTTTTAATTATTTTTTCAACTCTTTGAGTTCGGATGGAGCCATTTTGTATGGAGGAATAGATATAGGTTAGGTATCTGGAAGAAGGTCTATTCCAAAGTGAATTTCCATTTTGGGAGAAACTCCGGAAAGATCTTCAGGGAACACATCTGGAAATTCCCTTACTACTGAAACTGACTCGAGTTTAGGAGTATCTGAATTAGAGTCTTTGACTCAAACAAGATAATAAATACACCCCTTGGATATCATTGTTCTTACTCTAAGGTACGAAACAAGATGACCCCTAAGCGCTGTAGTACTACCCCTCCATTCAAGGACTGGTTCATTTGGAAACATAAAATGGACAACTCTATTTCTACAATCAACCAAAGAATATCATGAATGGAGCCAATCCATGCCGAGAAGATATCAAAATCCATCATCTCAAACTCTACAAGGGCTACTGAAGTAACTTTTTGAGACACTATAATCGGGCAGTTACTATATACCCGCTGGTCTATGATAGACTTACCCACTGGATTAGACACTGAGAAAGGCTCTACTAAGATTTTAGGACTAACTCTAAAATTGATGGCTATTTAAGGGGTTACAAAAGAAAGAGAAGCTCTGGGATCTAATAAAGCATATATATGTAAATGAAAGACCTATAAAGTACCAGTGACCACATCAGGAAAACTTTCCTGATCCTATCAGGACTGAAGTGTATAAATTTTGTTTGGGCATTATCCACTGGTGGCACTCGAAGTGGCACCCTGATGAGTTGGGCGCCCTGCGGATTTTGCTGAAGAGTTAGCCTGAACCTGTTGACGATCATTCCTACCTTTCCATGTACCTATTGAACAATTATTCAACCTGTGGCCTGGCTTCCCGTATCCTAAAAACACATTACTTCCAGGCCTGCACACACCTTATGTTTTATTCCACACTTTTGGTAGAGAGGATTTGTGCAGGCACTGTTTACACTACCCTGGGACTTAGAGCCTAGTGCCCTATCTCAATTATCATTTTTAAACTTTGGAACAGGTTCATTAGCTGAGGATTGAGCTGAAACTAAAGATTTCTGGCGGAACTAAGGATAATTACCACCTTCTGATCTTGGCTGAGCAAAATTGAAGCTACCTGTTCTCGCTCTCTTGTTCTCCCCCCTCCCTCTCTCTTTAGCCTTCTTATCTTCAATTTGTTGAGCATGCACCATCAAGCTAGACAAGTCTATCCCTTTAATCATTATTACGGTCCTACACTCTTTGACCAAACTATCAAATACACCAAACCTGAACTTGCTCATCCTAGACCTGTTATCAGCCTCCACATGAGGATCATACCTTGCTAACCGAGTAAACTTTAAGGAATATTCTTTCACACTCATGTTGCCCTTCTTCAAGTTAATAAACTCTAACACCTTAGGTTCTCTCAGCTCCAAAGGGAAGAATCTATCTAAGAAGGCTACAACAAACTCGTCCCACTCTATAGGCCCTGCATCCGTGCCTCTATCCCCTCTCCACTGCTTAAACCAGGTATGAGATATATCTTACAGCTGGTATGTAGCCAATTCAGCACTCTCACTAGAATTTACTCCCATAATGTTTGTTACCTTCTGAACCATGTCAAGGAATTCCTGTGGATCCTCTTCAGAATTGGATCTCAAAAAAGATGGAGGATTCATTCGGGTGAAGTCCTGAATCCTAGCTACAGCAGTATTGGCCACTAGGTTGGCTGGGACATTAGCTGTCCAAATATTTTGAGATGTTATATAGTTGGCTAGAGTAGTAACACTGCTCTAAACTATGCATGAGAAACAAGTTCATTCAGGGGTATTTCTGAATTGGTGGAGGTGTTGGCTGATTTCTGTTTCTTCTTCCATTAGTCTTTTTGGGAGGCATTTTTTGTAAACGAAAAAAAGATTGGATTAGATAGAGAGTTCAACTTGAGCTCATGCTAATTAGTACTATATGCACACTGAAAGAAGGAAACTTTCCTAAAATATCTCATAGCCTCATGTCCATAAGTGTGACGCGTTTCACACCCATGCACAAGACTCTATTCAACGCGGCTTTCAAACTCCCTTGGACACTTTAAAACCTTAGGCTCTGATACCAAGTTTGTAACTCCCCGAGAGTACACCCTGGATGCCACATGGTGCTTATGGCAATAAGTGACCATAAGTTAACCCATGAGCTGGTACCTGCTATGAACACTAAATAAGGTAATAACATATGCGGAAGAATAACTAAAAATCCATAAGGTTTTAGCAACTGAAATTAATACCGAATCACAGTTTCAAACATCAAAGAACAAACTGGTAATACTGATAAACAACTGACAATAACAACTGAAAAACTGACCAACTAAAAGCCTCTATACTGACTAACTGTAGAGTTGATGGGACAAGCCCCCAACTAATTCTGACTAACTAGATGACTGAACTACTGACATACTCAATTTAAGATAAATCGTTCTCGAAGGATGGGGACTCACCACTGCTGACTATTGCAGATAGGCCGATCTGTCTAAGTACGGTCAGAAACTCGAGCATCCGAACCTATGATATAAGACATCATAGCACAAGAAATGAGTATACAATCAGTACTTTGAATGTACTGGTATGCTAAATAAGGTTAGGCTAATATGCATGGTTTCATGTACATACATAGTAACTAACTGAATGTATACCATGAAGTACTGAGTAAAATACATGAAATCTATAAAGACTGAGAATGCATAACCAAGAATAAAACATGTTCTAACTATCATCTGAAAAATTAAAATACTAAGTACTGATATTTGGGTAACTAAGCTTGCTATGGTCAAGCAAAATTGAAACTGAATTACTGAGTTGAATATAGGACTGAGACTGTGGGAGCTAGCTATAACTGACATTCCCTAATATACTATCAGGGTCCAACTTGTAACCCCAGTTGGAAGGGTGTCAGTACTGTGCCACGGGTACTAACACTGGCTATGTGGATCCACTAATCTGAAGTCCCAAAGGACGAGGGTGTCATGCCTAACTGATGGGGGACCTCTCAAAATCTATGGTGGCACCATAGGTCTAGAGCATAGGGACTGTTACTAGTGCCTCATGCCTAACTGACGGGAGAGACACCATCCCTATGTTCACTTGGTGCTATGTGTTATTCCTAACTGAATGACATTGATTATTAGATTGAACCGAGTTTAACTAAATGTAATAAATGGCTGAATTGATAATGCTCATAACTATTTTTAAACCATTTTGTAGATACTAAAACTAGATAAGAAGCTAAATTTCAGGTATTCAAACCCCCAGGACTCGATAGAAATAATAGAAAGATCATACTAAAACTTTGAAAATATGATACGCAAGTATTTCTTCAAAACTTATTCTTGTAGGCATTTTATCGAACACTTGTGATGCATGGGTTAAGATAAGTATGGAATTAGTTTTAAAGCATGTAGTAGTAGAATGACTTCAACAATAAAATCACCAATTATGGCTTAACTCAACAAACAACACCATTCAAACATGTGGGATTTAGTAACAACAACAATTACGTGTAAACATAGCATAAAATTGAAATTCATATGAATTCATGGTTAGAGATCATAATAATCATGTAAAAATGATAACTTTAAATTTAAAATTGGATTCTTGGACTCAGTGGGTGAAAAGGACCAATGGATGAACATCTAACATACCTTGTTAGTTAAATTCACGGAGATTGGGGTGAATTCTTGAGGCTTGATTCTTGAACTTAATAATTCTAGGGCTTGTTCTTTAAAGAATTTTGTGAAAAAGGTGAGCAATTTAGCTATTTGGGGCTTCAATCCCATGTTATGGAGATATTGGGTGAAGGAAAATGACCCATTTGCCCTAAAAATACGAAAAAGAATAGCAAAAAAATACACGGTTCGGACTAGCCAAGGCATCGCGGGCTCGGGAGCGCCGCTCTAGGCGAGGCATCACGGGTTCTGGAGCGCCGCTCTAGGTGAGGTGTTGCGGGCCTATCGCCTTGAGCCACTATTTCTGAATTCCAAACATGCCCTTACACTAATCGAAAAATTCCGAAACTCACCTGAGATGTACTATTGACTTCCCCGATCGTGAATCAACTTAAAAACTAACTTTCTGAGGTTGGGAAGATCATAAATAAATTCCTCAAAGTTTGAGGGCTTTAGAAATGACTAAGTCCTAACACTTCGCTGAAATTTTCTAAGTATGGGACCCCTTTTCAAGCTCAGAGGGTTGAGTTAAGCTTAGAATATTTATGGGGTCTTACATGTCATGACCCGATTTATGAGTCTTGATGGCACCTACTAAATCCCTCCAGTAGGTAAGACAAATCATAATCCGTAGCTAACACAATTGGTTAATTCGGTAGGAAATGCCCAACATAGGCCAAATAATATGAACACAAGTTAAAATATAAAAGAAATGTTCTAAATAGAAATATAGTAAAAAAGATACCAATCCCAAAACCTGGTAGAGTCTGTACAAGAGCATCTAAATATCAATAATACAACCCAAGAGACTTAGAATATAGTCTATACATCTGTCTCCATACAAAATACTAAATAACAATAAGATAGAAGGAAATGGATGACTCAAACTCCAAAAGCTTACCCTATCTCTAAAATGTCATCACCGCATGAACTCAAATCAACAGCGACAACTAGTACTCGAATCTGAATCAAAAGATACAGAACTGTAATATGAATACAAAAATAATGGGTACTCAGTAGGCATCATTGGCCGACTGAGCTAAATCATGATATGAAGATGATATAATGCAAGATAAACATAGCTAAGTTAGGGTACAAAATCGAACCTGAATCATCTCCATTATCACTGTGCATAATTAGTGCATGAACCAAAGTAACAATGATAACAGAACATAGAGAATCAAGCACATGCAACCAAACATACGAAATTGGCTCCCATATGCCAATTGGTGCATAAAGTAAAGAACTCATCACAACATCCCATACTACTGGAGAATACACCCAAGAAAAGAGTAAATCAACCATTCGACATTATAACTAACCTTTATCGTCCTTTGACCATTAATCCATAATTTCCGCTATTTGCCAAAATCCTCCTCGCTTATACACTAGTCATATTTTATAATTAACTCATCATTAGTAGCTAGTCATTTACCATTAGATTCTACTTATGCCATGACACTTACAATATTTTCCTTATTATTCAACTTAGTCGAACTATTACCTTCAATACCATATCTCTATATCATCAATCATGAAAAGTACCTCATCATATTATAATAGGCATATTCGAACTCGAACAGTAAATATAAATATCCAAACTTAAATCGGTAAATATATCATCAATAGGTGGACTCGAACTGGTAAATATCAGTATCCAAACTTGAACTGGTAAACATATCATCAAGACTCAGAATTGAACCAGTCATGAATATCATCATAGTATCCTCCAACTTTGTCGGGCATCAATATATATACCATTACCAGATGTAAATTTGTGTTGTTAATAAAGGACAAGCCCCATGAAGGATAAAGTAAATAACATAACGGAAAAGCAAAGAAGAGTATACCTCCAATGTTCATCGTTCATCATCAATGACACTTTATCAACATAATCTTCATATAGAAAGAATTCTCATTTTTACCCCCAATACACCTTTCCAAATGTCTAGCAAGTGTAAAGGTTCACCGAGACTAGCATGTCATAGACTAAGGTGGGTTAAAGTTCACCTCTAATCCTCAAGTTCCATTTTAGGCAATTTCAACCCGAATTAGGCTTAAGTTATCTAAATCAACTATTAGATAAAAGCAAGCCACACTATATTCAAGATAAAGGTTCTAATCAAATACTACCACTAAGCCCTTTGAGACTAGAGTAACTTCATTAGAATAAGCACTAAGGTCAAGCTTTCCTTTAGAATGAGTGAGGGGTCACTCCCATCTAACTAGAGTAATTTTAGAGCCTTCCCATGCTAAACATGAGACATTATGTCTCATTAAGGTTTAAGGAAAAAAGCTAAGCATTCCACTATATAGGTCCAAACGACCTAAAATGTTCAACAAATCCCAAGCCTTGTATATCAGTAGTCCAATACTTAAAACCCACCCCAATCTAACAAAATATCACAATTATACTATCACATATCTCAATCTAACAAAGGATAAACCTAACCTACCATAAATTTGAAGAATGCTCAATAATCTGCTAAATCTTATCTTTCCCCTTCTGAGAAGCCACTTAAAGATGACAAGCTATAAAAAATACATTCGAGACATTAATACGAGAATATCAATACCCATATCGCAACATTGTGCTTTGAGTTCAAAAATTATGTCAAAATCCCATATGGGTCCCACTTATGAAAAAATAGATTTTCGAGATCAACCCATCACGAAATCAATCTACTAGAATCAAACCCCTAAAATGAGTGAAAACCAAGCTTAGTTTGGGCTTAAATCAAGTCCTAAAGGATTTGGGGCTTTGGTTAAAATTTTAAGGAATTTAAGCATGAATTTGAAGGAATTTTACCTTAAATCAAAAGATCACGAAAATATATGATAATCAAGCTCTCAAGTCACCCCAAAGACTCAATTTTAAGTTACCACTCTCTAATAGGATTTTTAGGTCTCAAGGATGAGTCAAAAATTGCCAAAACGTGGACTAAAGGGTCCTTTTATACCCATAACAAAAACTCAGATATGGCTATCGTTGTCCATGAATTGTAATCACAATTGGTCGATTGCCATGGACTTCTTGTGATCATAATAGGGCGATCATGATGGCTCTTGTACGGTCGCACAAGTATCAGCACCAGCAAACTTGAAAATTTTTCCATGTTTCCAGCAATGCCTCGGGATTCATTTGGAATTCAATATATACAATTGAACTATGTAACCACACTAAATTTGACTTCTGGATACATTAGAGAACTCAAATTTTCTTCGGGGTCATTTTGACCCAATGTGGGACCCACACACAAACTTTAAATTTTTCATCTTTCTAACTAATAGGTCAAAATGAGTTCAAGCGCATTGGGACCAAAACCAAAGGTTGGCCTAGCCTAAAATTGATATTTCGGAGCTGATGGTACAGTTGGAATTTGCATTCGAGATCATTTTACTAAAGTTTTCATCTAACAACCATTTGGAACCAACAAATTGGCTCTAAAAACCAAATGAACTACCCGGTAACTGAATTGTTAGTCCCAATAAGTCTTAAATGAATTGGGGAAGCTATGGAAAAGTTATAATAACAAAAATAAGTAGAATTACGAAAAATGACCTAAAGGGTGATTACAATATCCACTATTAAAGAAACTTTCATCCTCGATAGTTAAAAATAAGGATATACCTAAAGTCTCGAACAGGTTAGGATACTAGGCCCATATTTCACTCTTGATAGCCCAAGTAACCTCCTCTATTGGGTGGTTCCTCCACTGAACCTTCACAATAGGAATCTCTCTAGTGCGCAACTGTCTCACATCGCTAGCCAAAATGAGCATAGGCTCCCAAATAAAGGTCAAACTCTCATCCAACTGGACTGAGTCCCATCTAAGCACAAGAGAAAGATCACGAATATATTGTCGCAACATGGAGACATAGAAAACTAAATGAACAGTGGAAAAATCTGGAGGTAAAGCTAACTCATAAGCTACCTCACCAACTACATGGAGAATCTCAAAGGGTCCAACACATCGCGAACAGAGCTTACTGTACTTTCGAACCTAATCACACTCTTCATGGGTGAAACATGGAGGAACACACGATTACTAACTCCAAACCTCAAGGCACGAAGCCGATGATTTCCATAGGCCTTTTGCCTACTCTAAGCCACTCTCAGCCTATCCTGAATCACCCTGACTCTATCCAATGACTCCTAAAGCATATTAGTACCACAGGGTCTAACCTTTAAAGTATCAAACCACCAAGTCAGAGAACTATATCTCCTACCATATAAGGTCACATAAGGTACCATCTCAATACTCAAATAATAGCTATTGTTGTATGCAAACTTTGCCAATGCTAAGTGATGTTCCCACTGGCCTCTAAAATCCATAACATAAGTTCGAGGTATATGCTCAAGTACTTGAATAGTTTGCTCAGACTGGCCATTTGTTTGTAGATGAAAGGCTATACTGAGATCAAGTTGAGTGTGCAACTACTCCTGAAAGGCTCTTCAAAACCTCAAAGTGAACATGGAAACACAGTCTGAAATTATCGATATGGGCACACCATACAGACAGCCTATCTCCCAAACATAGATATGGGCCAACCTCTCAGCACTGAAGGACATCTGAATAGGAAAGAAATGTGCTAACTTGGTCAAATGATCCATAATGACCCAAATACCATTTGACCCACTGAACTATGCAGCAAACCACTAACGAAATCCATAGTGATATGCTTCTATTTCCATTCAAGAATGGGCAACCTCTGAGACTCATCTTCTGGTTGTTGATGCTCGTCCTATACCTGATGGTAACATAGACAATGAGCTACTAAGTCTACCATATCTCTCTTCATACTAATCCATAAATAATGTTGTCTCAAATATCTATACATCTTAGTTATACCGGGGTGAATAGAAGATCTAGAGTTGTGAGACTCATGCAAAATCAACTGAATCAAGTCATCAAGTTGAGGAACACAAATACGTCCATAAAACCTCAAAATCCCCTTAGAATTAATGGTTTGCATCTTGGATTCACTACTCAACACCTATTCATGAAGAAAGCAAGGCTTTCTATCCTAATATTGATGATCACAAATCTGCTCAAATAGTGAGGACCTTGTCTCTACACTAGCCAAAATCCTCCTAGGATCTAAAATATAAAGGGAAACTATGAGATTGGCGAAGGATTAAATGCAACTTGCCAACGGCCTCTGAGAAATCAAAATACAAGCCAAACAACCCATACTCACTGCCTTGCTACTCAAGGAATCCACAACTACATTCGTCTTGCCCGAATAATACAAGATGGAAATATCATAGTCCTTTAGCAACTCCATCTATCTATATTGGCGAGCATTAAGCTCTCTCTAGGTCATAATATGCTAACGACTGTGATGATCAGTGAAAATCTCACAATGCACACCATATAGGTAATGCCTCCAAATCTTAAGCATGAAAACTACTGTGCCCAACTTTAAATCATGAGTGGGGTAGCTAACCTTATGCACCTTAAGTTGTTTAGAAGCATAGGCAATGACATGACCTTGCTATATTAATACACAACAAAGATCAACTTCCAAAGTGTAACAAAACACGATGAATCCTTCACCCATAATGGGAAGATCTAACACGGGAGATGAAGTAAGAAAGTCCTTGATCTTTCCAAAGCTTGACTCACCCTCCTCGGACCATCAAAAAGAAACCACCTTTCGAGTTAATGTAGTCATAGGGGATGAAATAGTAGCAAAGCCCTCAATGAAACGTCTATAATAACCAGCCAAACTAATAAAGCTAGAACCTCAATCGGAGATGTGGGTCTAACTCAATAACGGGTTGCCTCAATCTTGGCTGGGTGTACCATAATACCACTCTTCGACACCACATTAACAAGGAATGTCAGTGACTCGATCCAAAACTCACACTTAGAGAATTTGGTGAAAAGCAAATGATCCCTCAAAGTTTGGAGAATAATTTTCAAATGCTGCACATGCTCCTCACTAATCCTCGAATGCAAAAGGATGTCATCAATGAACAACATTATGAAGAAGTCCAAATAAGGCCTAAACACTCGGTTTATCAAATCCATGAATGTGGTTGGGGCATTAGTCAACCAAAAATTTATCACTAAGAACTCATAATGACCATAATGAGTTCTAAAAGCTGTCTTCGGGACATCCTCAGCCCAAATCCTCAACCGAGGGTAACAAGACCTCAAATCAATCTTTGAAAACACGGCTTCACCCTGAAGCTGGTCAAATAAATCATTAATATAAGTCATAGGATAATGGTTATTCACCATCACCTTATTAAGCTACCTATAGTCAATACATATATGCATGAAGCCATTTTTTTTCTTCGTAAATAATATATGAGCACCCTAAGGGGACACAGTTGGTCTAATAAAACCCTTACTAAGAAGATCCTGAAGCTAAGAATTTAGCTTCTTAAGATCGATAGGAGCCATACGATAAGGTGCCACAGAAATAGGTCGGGTGTCAGGCTCGTTATTAATGGAAAACTCAATCTAACAAATAGGAGGAATACCAGGCAGGTTGGTAGGGAACACAATAGGAAACTCACAAACAATAGGAACAAAGTCAAGCGATGGACTCTCTATACTAGCATCACAAATATAAATGGGATATGACTCGCAACCCTGGAGATAAGTCTACTATCACACATATAAGAGATAATCTCTATCGATTTGTGGCTAATAGCTCCCGGCAACACGAATAGGGGTATGTTAGGCATGAATAAGGTAACGGTCTTGGCAAGACAATCCATGACCACATAATTGTGGGATAACCAGCCTATGCCCAGAATGACATTAAAATCCATCATATCAAGAATAATAAGATTAGCACAAATATCAACATCACTAACTGTCATAACAAATGATCTGAATACTCGATCCACTACTAAGGAATCACCCACAGAAGTAGATAGGCGCAAAGGCACAAATAGTAAATCACTAGTCAACTCCAACCATGGTGCATAATAAGTAAAAATATACGAATAAGTGGATCTCGAATTAAATAAATCAAGGTTCAACTGGCAGCACACAAAAATTATATCTTTGACAACAACATCCAAAGTATCAGCCTTGAACCTAGAAGGTACTGTATATAATTGACCACGCCCACCACTTGGTTGGGCACCTAACTGACCTCCTATCTTGCTTGCTTAAGAACCTCCTAGAGTACCCTGATAACTACCTCTGCGACCATGAGAACTACCTCTACCCGAGGGATAAACTACTCTAATAGGGAAATTACCATGAGCTAAAACAATTATCGCCCCACAACTAGGGCACTCACGAGAGAAGTTACCAAGAGTTTCACATGTATAACAGCCACCCTGAGCTAAACCTGAACCAACAGATCTGGATGACCCAAAGTAACCACAATGACTCAAATAATCAGAGGGTGCACCTCTCAAAGACTGACTATTTCCCTGACCAAGGAGATCACTAGCACTAGACTAACCCCGTCAGTTTTCTGAAAAGCTTCCTGAATTGTCGGTTGGGCTGAACATAAGACTGATATGAAGATCTTGGAGAATCTCTACCATGGGAACTATCACCTTCAAATCAGGAACTACCACAACTCCCACTGAATCTTCCCTAAAACCTGGGCCTATTATCCCTGCCCCCACCACTCTCGCGGTGCATCACCTCCATTACTCTAGCATGGTCTGACACTTTTACAAAGGACTCACCCACAACAAATGAACTCTGAATAACCATACATTTAGGGAGTCTTAATTACCTGACAAAGCAACAAACTCTCTTATACTCAGTATCTACAATAGAAGTTGCATATCTAGCCAACTTATGAAAATACACCTCATACTCAACGACTGTTATAGTGCCCTGCTCTAATCTTGAGAAGTGATCTCTCCAGTGATCACTGAGATTGCGAGGCATCTAATTCTCCAAGAACATCTTGGAGAACTGAATCCATGATAAAAGAGAAGATCCAGCTAGTCTAGAATCCATATAACCTCTTCACCAATGACGAGCAGACAAGTCCAACTAAAATATGGTGTAATCCACACCACGAGCCTCAACTAGGCCTAAACAATGAATCCTATCCTCACAAGCAGTAAGAAACTCATATGCATCCTCGCTTGGGGTACCAGAAAACCTAGGCGGAGCCAACCTCAAGAATCTACCCAACATCTTCTACTCCTCAGAAGATGCAGCAGGATGAGAACTATCGACATAGCAATTATCAGTGTAGAAGGAACCTCAACTCTGAGAGCCACAGCTATAGGTTGCACCCTCGCCTCAGTACCACTCTAATTAGTAGACTTGCATCATTAAACGACACACCACCAACAATCCCCAAAATCTAAATCAAGGCATCTCTGAGCAAAAAAGGGAATAAAACCTGGTGAAATGTGGGCTAGACCCTGGCCTATAGCTGGATGTAGTAGAAGAATCTCAAGCTTAGGTGTAGGAATAAGGACTGGGGAAAATAGCCTATCCTGGCCCTTAACTAGGGACAGATCATGAGGCTATACATGACTCTAGGTCATCCATGAACATGAGAAGGATCCCTAGGCTCAGTCTCAGGATCCTCATCTTGTGTAACAGTAGCACGTTTCCTGGACATTTGCAAAAGTGTAAATTCAAAGGAATACTCTACGAACCAACAAAGACTCTTAGCATAATATAAGTGAAAGAAGTGAAGAACTCCTAAGAATGTCCCATAGACTCCCAAAGATAGGAAACAGACATCAATATTCCAATCCGCAGGACTCTACTAGACACTTTCTCTTGTACCAACAATACTGGTGAAACTTAGCTCTGACACTAATTTGTCATGACCCAATTTACGAGTTACGATAGCACCTACTAAATCCTATCAGTAGGTAAGCTAAACCATAACCCAGAGCTAACACAATGGGATAATTCAATAGGAAATGCTTAACATAGGGAAAATTATATGAACACAAGTTAAAATATAAACAAAGTATTTTAAATAGAAAAATAGTCAAACAAGATACCAGTCCCAAAACCTAATAGAGTCAGTACAAAAGCATCTAAATATAAATAACACAACCCAAGAGACTTAGAATATAGTATATACATCTGTCTTGATATAAATTACTAATTAACAATAAGATAGAAGGAAATGGGTGACTCAGACTTCATGAGCTCACCCTATCTCTGGAATATCAACACTGCACAAACTAAAATCAACAGTGGCAACTAGTACTCAAAGTTGCACTAAAAAGGTACAGAAGTGTAATATAAGTTGTAAAATAACGGGTACTCAGTAGACAGCTAAATCATTATATAAAGATGATATATGCAAGATAAACATAGTTAAGTTCGGGTACATAATCAAACATAAATCATCTCCATTATTATTGTGCGTAATTGGTGCATGAAACAAATTAACAATAATAAACATAACATACAGAATCAAGCACATGCAACAAAACATATAAAATTGGCTCCTATACGCCAATTCGTGCATAAAGTAAAGAACTCATGACACAACATCCCATACTACTTGAGAGTACACCTAAGAAAAGAGTAAATCAGCCATTCGACATTATAACTAACCTTCGTCGTCCTTTGACCATTAATCCACAATATCCTCTATCTGTCAAAATCCTTCCCCTTTATACACTAGTCATTATTTATAACTAACTCATTATTAGTAGCTAGTCATTTTACTATAAGTCAAACTATCACTTTCAATTTTATATCTCGATATCATCAATCATGAAAAGTACCTCATTATATTATAATATGCATATCCAGACTCAAACCAATAAATAAAAATATCCAAATTAGAACAGGTAAATATATCGCTAATTATAGAACTTAAACCAGTAAATATTATTATTCAAACTTGAATCAGTAAATATATCATCAAGACCAGAATTGAATCGGTCATAAATATCATCATAGTATCCTCTAGCCTAGTCGGGCATCAATATATATACCATCACCAAATGCAAATTTTTTTCATTAATAAAGGACAAGCCACACAGGGATAAAGTAAACAACAAGCCCCACAAGAGCTAAAGTAAAAAAGCAAGCCCCACGAGGGCTAAAGTAAATAATATAAAGGACAAACAAAGAAGAGTATACCTTCAATGTCCATTGTTCATTATCAATGACACTTTATCAACATAATCGTCATATAACAAGATTTCTCATTTTTAACCCAACACACCTCCCCAAAATTCTAGCAAGAATAAAGGTTCGCCGAGACTAATATATCATAGCCTAAGATAGGTTAAAGTCCACCTCTAATCCTCAAGTTCTATGTTAGGCAATTTCTACTTGAATTAGGCTTAAGGTATCTAAATCAACTCTTAGATGAAAGCAAGCCACACTAGATTCAAGATAAAGGTTATACTAAAATGCTATCACTAAGCCCTTTAAGACAAGAGCAACTTCATTATAATAAGAATTAAGGTCAATCTTGGCCTAAGCATGAGTGAGGGGTTACTCCCATCTAACTAGAGTAATTTTGGAGCCTTTCCACGCTAAACATGAGACATTATGTCTAATTTATTAAGGTTTAAGGTAAAAAGCTAAGCATTCCACTATATGGGTCCAAATGACCTAAAATGTTCAACTAATACCAAGCCTTTCATATCAACAATACAATACTTAAAACCTATCATAATTATATTATGACATAGCTCAATTTAATAAGGGATAAACCTAACCTACCTCAAATTCAAAGAATGCTCAACAATCTACTAAACCTTCACTTTCCCCATACGAGAAGCCACTTCAAGATGCCAAGCTATCAAAAACACATTCTACACATTAATATGAGAATATTGATACCCATATTGCAGCATTGTGCTTCGGGTCCAAAAATTATGTCAAAACCCCATGTGGGTCCCACTTATGAAAAAAATACATTTTCGACACCAAACCATCAGGATATCAATTTAGTAGAATCAAACCCCTAAAAAATAGGTAAAAACCAAGATAAGTTTGGGCTAAAATTAAGCCCTAAAGGGTTTGGGGCTTTGGTCAAAATTTCAAGGAATTCAAGCATGAATTTGAAGGAATTTTACCTTCAATCCAAAGATATTTGCAAAAATATATGTTAATTAAGCTCTTAAATCACCTCAATGACTCAATTTCAAGTTACCACACTCTTTTAGGTTTTCTAGATCTCAAGGATGAGGCAAAAATAGCCAAAATGCGACCCTTTTATACCCATACCAGGCACTCAGATATGGCTATCGTAGTACATGGATTGCAATCATAATTGGGAAATCTCCATGGCCTTCTTGCAATTTCAATAGGGTAATTATGATGGATCTTGTGTGATCTCTTGTGCGATCGCACAAGCATCGACTCCAGCAAACTTAAAAAATTGTCCAAGTTTCCAACAATACCTTGGGATTTATTTGGAACCCGATATATGAAAATAAACTATGTAAACACACTAAATTTACATTCTAGATACATTTATAAACTCAAATTTTTCATTCAGGGTCGTTTTGACCAAATATGGGTCCCACACCCAAACTTCTAATTTTTTAACTTTCTGGCCAATAGGTCAAAATGAGTTTGGGTGCATTGGGACCCAAACCAAAGGTGTACCGAGCCTAAAATCGATACTCCAGAGTAGCTGGAACAACCAAAATTTGCATCTGAGATCATTTTATTGAAGTTTTCACTCTGTAGCTATTTGGAACCAGTAAAGATTTCTAAATAGGGAATTGGCTCTAACAACCAAACAAACTACCTAGTAACCAAACTGCCAGTCCCAGCAAGTCATAAATGACTTAGAGAATCTATGAAAAATATCTAACAATGAAAATAAGTGGAATTATGGAAAATAACCTGAAGGATCATTATAGAAGGCTTTTCTAAAAAGGAAATTTGTAATTTTGCAAATTTTATCAGGCATTCTTCAACGTCCAAGTGGGATAGGCTTACTCTCCTATTATATTAAGATTTATTATGGTGTAGGTATTGATATATTTCTAGTTTCGGGTTAATAATTATGACTTGGATGATATTTAGCAAAATTTAGATTATTTTGCCAATTAGTTATTCTTAATTAGGCTGATTTGACTTAACTACCTATTCTTAAGTTGACTTGCTATCTTAGGACTCAATGAGTCATATTCAACATCTTGTAGCGAGGTTTTGAAACCTTAGTCTAGCTTGATTAGAAATTTCCTTAGAATGGATTTTTGGGGTTAGAGGTGGGCCCCTCCGACCCCCTTTAAGTCAAAATGATAATTAGTTCCTTGTAGACTCAATAGCCCTTCTTAATCATCCTATTTATATTTTTGAGCTCGGGGAGGATTTAGACATTTTTTGACTTTGACTAGGCTTGTACCTTGTAGTTATTAAGATCAGTTTAAGTCTGACATGTGAGATACTATTTCTGATTCAAGTCTGATATGTGAGATACTATTTTTTATTCAAGTCCAGTATGTGAGATAGTATTTCTGGTTTGAGTCCATCATTGAGAGGTTACTTATGGTGGTTATAAATCTTATTTGAGTTCGATTTTTATGGTATGGGAGAATTCAAAGTTATGATTTAGAGATATGGATACTCGAGATAATTACTGTCATTAATTCTTCTTGATCGCATCCACCAGGCTTATGGAGAGCCCGTATGGATTATTTACTCTTGTTTGCATTTTTTGGGCTTATGGGGGGCAGTTATGTTATTGTTAGTCATGTTATCTTTAATATTATTTACTCGGTTGTTTATTTTCAGTATTTGGGAGCATTATTCTAGGTTTGACCTTTTTCCCTGACTTAGTTTTTTATCTTGCATCTTATTATACTTATATTATGATTTTGCTCAGTCAGTCGATGATATATACTAAGTACCTATTTCCTTTGTACTCATAATACACTTTTGTATCTTTTATTAATGCAGATCCAAGTAATAGTTGCCACCATTGATGGTGTATTAGTGGTGATCGAGTTCGGATATAGGTTGAGATTCTAAGCTGGAATTGACTTTCTCTCCTTATATTTTGGATGGTTTTTCTATTCAAGATTATTGTATATTTTCCACTTATAGTACTCTTATTCTTTTGCTAGAGGATCTTGTACCAACCTTACTAGGTCATGGGATATTTTACTCTTTCTCATTATTTAGCCTTAGTTATGATATTTCTCATATATATTATGATTTGTAGCCTAATTACTTGCATAATTTTGATATTTATTCTAATTTCCAACAACTAGATCATTACTTTCCGTGCTAATGGATTGTCGAAGTAGGTACCATCATTACTCGTAAAGTCGGGTCATGACAAATAGAAATGAGTATAGTCCATATGTACTTAGTATGTATCATAGGCCGGCTGAGCAAAGTAGAAAATAATATAAGAAAAGACAACTATGAGCACGTCATGTACAAATAGAAAAGTTCTCATATGGTAGCTCACACCGTCACCTACATGAAAGATGCACATGCAAGGCAAGGCAATGCAATGGTGATGGAATTAATAGTCAAAGTCATCACATGACTTTTTGTATACACCTACCAAGTTTGTAGCTTCAAAGATAAAACCCATGGAGGTTTGAAACCCATATACTATAACTCATACTCAAATATCAACTCACTTCCCCAGCTCGTGTTCACGCAGAGGATTTTGTGAAAATGTATTATTTTCTTTCAAAAATTGTTTCCCCTCAATGGTACCAGTATCTCATGAATGTATATGTATGGAATAAAGATGTAATCTCAGAATCAAATCGGTATGAAGATATTCAATCTATTAAATACGTATATAAGTAAGCCAAAAAATCAGCTTAATATGTATGTAATTCATGATTACCAAATCTAATTAGGCACCATCAAAATAAATATGCATCTAAGACATTATTGATATCATATCAACCCCTAACTTAGCTATTTCTATCATGATAAAGGAAACCAATGCTCAACAAGGACTATAATAGCAATTCAATCCCCCATACTGGTAGTATATCTAGAATAAAGGTATTTAAATGAACAAATAAAGCTGATGATGTCAAATAAAGCCCCCATACAGGCAACACACAATATCAGATATCACAAGTCAACAATAATAAAATATAAGCACCCATCGAGCACACAACAGTAATAATAATCTAAAAGATAAGCCTCATAGTTATTTTTCTCCACTAATAGCATGCTTCACCTATTCATTAACTATCCAACTCATTCTGAAAGAAATTAACCCATAACATACCTCAAAAAGATGAAATTCAATCCTAAATTGTTTTAACACAGAGCTTTTCACTTTCAAACGATCTCAAAATCAACTACAATATTTAAATATAGAATCTACGTGTTAAAATAAAGTTAATGATACCCATATTACCCATATTTGAGTCGAGTCCAAAGTGAGTTAAAAAAACAAAAGGGATAAAATTAGATTTTATTTTAGAAATATATTCTCCAAGGTTATAGGAGTCTACAGTTGAAAATCCACATTAAAATGAATTAAAAATGAGGTCCAAAATGAAGAAAAATTATTCTTAAGCTTTACTGATAAAACCTCAGAATATTCATTTCAGGATCATGATTAAAAGGTATTTTTTAAGATGTAATCAATGGAAAATAATGGGGATATGAGTTAAGAGGTTACCCACACAAAACCCAATGAAGAAACCCTCAAATATTGTCTTTTCCGAAGCTTGGAGGTTTAGAAATAAACTAAAATTGTGAAATTAAGGCTTATATATTGTTCTATAAATAATATCTCACAATCACATACCCCTCGCAATTGCGAGGGTCGACATTGACTGGTAAATTAATTGGCCTTTGCATTCACGTCCAGGGTTTCGCATTCACAAAGTTCCACGACTCGAACCATAACGTTCGTGATAGCCCTATCACGTTCGCTAATAAGGGAAAACACCCAACCTGAATTGACTACACTTTGCGATTTCGGCCACTACCATCGCAGTTTTTATAAGGATTAATTTCTTCTCCATGTTTGTAACCTGGGTCCTGCGCTCGGGAATAAGGATTCTTCTTTTACCAAATATCAGCAAAAAATATTGATTTACATAGTTTTCAAAACCTCCAAACAGACCTTCGTGATTTGTTTAGAATCCAACATAAGTAAATTATATATGCTACAGACTTTTTCAATGTTTCAGACTCAATGGCGACATTGAATTTTTGAAAACATATTCTTTTGTATAAATTAACCCTCGAGACCCTTTTTGGGAAATTTTTCAAATAAAGGATCGAAATGCAAAATAAAGTTCTGAATCTGAACTAACCCCACTACTAACCTAAATTTGATATTTCGAACCTCATGGAACTATACAAATTATCATCCAAGACTTATTACATCAAATATTAACCAAAGTCAACTATATGTCTTTTAAAGCTGCTAAGAGCTATAAACCAACGCAAATCATTCCCGTCTGCATCAGAAACTATGCAAAGCTTCTCCAGACTCCAAAATCTATATGTAGCAACTACGGAGAAGGAAAAAATAATCAAAATTTATAAAAAAAGCAAGATTTCACAATTCAGGTAATTACAATTACACATAACAAAACTTGAGTACGAAAAAGAGATAAGTCAGTTAAATACAAACTTATCACCTATATCATATTTCATTTGAATTGGTGTAAACGTCTACACATGTTATGTTATTGGGATCAGTGTGCACGTCCACTCATATTATGTTATTGGAATCAGTATGTACATCTACATAATTTATGATATTGGGATTAGAGTGTAGGACTGCACAATATATACGTAAGGATCAAATTAGCACACATGCACAATATATATATAAAGATCAAATTAGCACGCCTTCCAAGTATATGTACCTCATGAGTCCTCGATGTGTTCCATCTATCTAACATAGGAAACAATTGTTTACACAATATATGCATTGAATTCATTCATGATCTTTACATTATCTTCTAAGATACATAAAATTTATATGTTTTGGTGCTAATGTGTAGGTTAGTTCTTACTTAATGTGAACTAGAAGCAGCTATTATATTGACTCGAATGGTGTTGTTTTTATAGATTCTAATACGAGTCTTTAATAAAGATTAATTTTGATTACCTGTATTTGAGTACTGATAGGAAAACAAAAAATCGATCTTTGTCATCATTTCATGTTAGGATCAGCCGGTGATATTGCTGAGTACACATAATTTTATACACTCTTGTTTTTGTGCACCTTTGTTGTGCAAGTTTTGAGTCAAGAATGAGTAGTAGGTGACCTTCATTGCTTGTAAAGTACTCAAACCTTTGAGGAAACTTCTTGGCTATTCCGCAACTTTCCAGATTTGTTCTATCTTTATTTATATTTTATGTCTTGTCGTTCACATATAACGTACCATATTCATATAGAATTTTTAAATCTTAGAACCTTGTACTCATGTCACCATAACTTGGGTGTTAATGTTGTTTAGCCACATTTCATTCCTTGGTCTTCCTTATAAAAGAATCTATTAAGGCTTTTTCAGTTTTGAGTTAATAAATTTTGCATTTTTCTATTAAACTAATCAACTAGTAATGAGTTGGCTTACCTATCGATGGGAATGGGATAGGTGGAATCACAATCCTAGATTTTTGGGTTGTATAGTGTCACAACCCAAACTACTACACTGTGCGGGCACCTACGCTATTCTAAGTAGCTAGGAGAACCCTTATTACCCAACTAAAAATATGCGGAAGACTTATGTTTTAAAGGAATACTGGATTAAATATAATAAGGTAAATTAAATATTAATAAATAAAAAATTTCAAAAACTTCTTACAAGTGTCCTTCACTATCCCAAGACTTGGTTAGACATGTACAAAAGCTATCTACTACAACATAGACTGACAATAAAATAAATAATACAAAGACTCTAACATCTGCCAGGAAGAAAGTGCAGAAGTTAGTGCTGAATATCGCCATCCATCTAGTAACTGCAACTAACCTGCATCTAGTCTACACTCCAAGAAGGAATGTAGAAGAGTAGGGTCAGTACAACCACACGTATTGGTAGGCATCATTGGCCGACCGTGTTAGTTTATATAATCATAAAATAGAATTAAGGAAAATAAATCATGACATCTTGAATGGAATATAATTCATCTAAGGTTGTAATAATTTTATTGTTTTACCTATATAAATTACAACATCCAACTACTCTTCCAACTCCATCAAGATTATATTTGCTACTAACATACTCTATCCTCATTAATTCACACCATCAACCACAATCCAACGCTAGTACATCACTACTCCTCTTTATTCACCTTATCTTTTTCATTACTCATATTGACAGGAACAAACCCGTAATCATAGACAACCCACACTAAACTCTCGGGCTAACAACCAAATGCTCTCTTATAATATTAAAGAATGATAACTAGCCATTTTGGTAAGCTACAATTACAACACGTATAAATAAAGCAAGTCAACCAACATATAAGTAAGTACAAAGTTTTACTTTTCAAATACATATCACACAATCAAATGCCCAATGAATCAATAATACAGAAATAACAAATCAAACAGTGCTCACAAACAAGCCACATAACCATTAAGAGTATCAATCATACTGTAAACATCCAAAGACTCAACAGAAATATGTACACAAATACTATGGGATTTATTTTTGCCCAAATTGTCATGACCTGTAGGGAACAATCTATGTTCATGTACCATACCGGCGTGGTACCCGATCCACCATATACATATCCGTATAGGTATGGTACCCGATACACTATATAATACACATACCGTTATATTACCCAATCCAAAATATACATACCCATACCGGCATGATACCCGATCTAACATATACATATTCGTACCAGCGTGGTACCCGATCCAACATATACATGTCTGTACTAGCATGGTACTCGATCCAACATATACATATCCATACCGGAGTGGTACCTAATCCAAAATATACATATCCGTACCGACATGGTACCCAATCCAACTTATACATATCCGTACCGGCGTGGTACTCGATCCAATATATGCATATCTGTACTGGCGTGGTACCCGATCCAATGTAAACAAGTAATATCAATATCAAATTTACACCACCTCACAGCATACAATACGATGTATCAAGTTTGCAACTACACTTAAAGTCATAAGACAATTCCATCAAGTAAATTTTCAATAATCATTTATACACATCGCAATAATCCAAACATCATCAATTTCAAGCATGTTCGAATACCAATCAACAAGTATCCAATTTAGGAGTTATCATTATCAAACAAGCCACTTATAGGCACAATTCAATAAACCATCATTATCACCAATTTAGCCTCTTATGGGCATCCAATAGATATAGTATTTTTATCAATATCAAAATAAGAATATCATAAAATAAATCACAATTTAATTCCTACACATACAAGTCACTATTGGAGCATTAATTACTAATTAATTATTAAAAATATCCTTGTCTTCTTAAATACCGCAACTTGGGTTCTAACATCACCACCTATAACTAGCGCATTCATGTATATCATTATCCTTTACCTCTTATCACATAATACAATCACCACACTAATTCAAGTCATTTATCCCTTAGATATTATTATGTTCATCAATATTCGATCTTCGCATAATTCTCCTCATCATATTATTACACAATACATACAACTTAATACCATTACAACTCAACTAGGTTCATCACTAGAACAACTAAAACTATCATGTCCACATACTTCATTTACAATAATCTCCTTGCAGGCACATATCACATAATATCACACGTATCATATAATTAATCAATAACATAGTTTTAGGGATTAAAGTTAAGTAGTCGTGTCTTTATCCACCTCAACTCCATGCCCGCAGGCCTAGACATGTTTTCTCTCATCAATTCTAAATTATGCAAATATAAAATAACAAATCTTCTACTCATTAAATCTAGCATACCTGGACGCCAAACTTTTAAATGAAGCAAGCCGCAATAAGAATGTTATTTCTTTTTCTTAATGACTTGGGATAATCAACCATCAAAAAATCAAGCAACAATTAGAGTAATTAAACAATTACTCTTCAAACAAATATCTTGCAGATTCAAACTCACTAGTTCTATCCTTAATTCAAGGTCTATATCATTCTCCAATATTAGTTAGACATTATTTATCTCTTTCAAGATTAACTCATCTCCATTAATGGAGTTTTTATGCTAAAGGTCTTATCTTTACGGAATTCAAGGTTCCTAACCATCAAAATTCATAATTTAGTTTATGAAATTTATGTTAGGAATCTTTAATTTAATTCATATTAGAAATCTTTAATTTATAGTTTAGAATCAGCTCTAGGTCACATTGAAAACACCCACGAGTATTTCCCTAAAGAATTCCTCCATTAAAGGTCCTAAGATGTTAAAGGATTAAAAAATAAAGAAAATAATGGAAAAACTTACCTCAACGAAAAAATTTCACCTTAAGCCTTGGAAAATCACCTCTCTAGGGTTGGAGGATGAAATTTGGGGATTTTTCAACCCCAAAATCGACTGAAGTTGATTTAAATAGAACCAGAATTTTTGATACAGCGAAATCCGGTTTCAGTCCGGACAGTGCTCAGTAAAACAGTCATATAATTTTTTCTTCCGAATTTGGATTGAGGAACGGTTTATTGCGTTGGAAAGAGGACTCAGTGACATTTTATTTGATAGGTAATGGGACCCCTAAATCCTTATATTCTATGAGATATGATCATTTGAAATTAGCCCTAATAAAAACCCATATTGAAACTGTATCGGAAAGAAAGTTTTATACTTAACTTTGTGTTAGGGATATTATATGACCTTAATTCATACATAAAGAACTTTCGAACTAAAGTATTGATATTAGAACTCATGAATAATTAAATTAATCGAGCTTGAGTCTATCTAGACACATCCGAAGGCTAAAATCTTCGTTGAAAAGTTTGAGGTGACGTAATAAATAAAATATTGGCTATTTTGGACCCAAGTTAATACTGAGGAATGAAAATTAAGAACTTTCATGAATTTATCATGAATAATTTAGTAACGATGAAATGGGTCGTTACATATAGATTCAATGCCAATTGTCCACAATAATTGAGGAGTAATTTTTTAAAAAAATTTGCAAAAACTGAATAAATGAGAAGTGCTGAAAAATTATTATATTAGTGATGATTTACCAAAATTTATGTAGTTCAGTTGTATGAGTAATCTTTTTAAAATTCAATTATAGTTAGATAAAGACATGCGAGAAATACATCAAGAGAATAAAATTTTCTCTCTCACAAACTCTCAAGGACGGCTGCACCTCTATTTTCTCTCTTATGAATGCTAAAAATAAGACCTAAAAAGCCTTATATATGCCCCAAAGTAATGTGCCTATGGGAAAAATGGACATGTTCCAATTTGGACTTTATTCATCCATACAGAAAGGGAAAAAGAACCACAACCCAATAATTCTCTCCCTCATGACTATATGGAAGAGACCGCCATTCTGGTGATCATGAAATAATTTTCAAATTTTCCTCTTGGCAAATATTTAGTCATCACGTCGAAACCATTATCACCCATATGAATCTTATCAAGTTCAAGCAACTTAGAATTCAACACATTTCGAATCCAATGGTATCTCACATCAATGTATTTAGACCAACCATGAAATATAGAATTCTTGCTAAGATGTATAGCACTTTCACTGTCTCAATAAAGTACATACCTCTATTGAGCACAATCAAGTTTCCCCAAGAATCTCTTTATCTAGAGCAACTCCTTACAAACTTCAAGGGAAGTAATAAGCCAGCTTCTATAGAAGATAAGCAACACATTTTTACAACCTAGATTTCCAAGACATTGCTCCCCTTGCAAAAGTAACCATTTACCATAAAGTAGACTTGTGTATCAACATAATCAGCTATGTCTAAATTAGTATAACCACAAAGAATAGGTTTCTCTGTACCAAAACTCAAACTCAGATTAGAAGTGCCACAAAGATATCTCATAATCCACTTCATAATATTTCAATGTTCTCTTCCTTGATTAGAAAGAAAACAATTAACAACACCAACATCGTGAGCAATATATGATCTTGTATAGACTAGTGCATACATCAAACTACCAATGGCTAAGACTTAAGGATATTTCTTTATATGTTTCTTCTCATCATCATTAGAAGTACACTGCTTGTGCTTAATTTGAAGTGTGTAACTAAAGGTTTACTGATAACCTTAGCATTATATATGTTGAACCTTTGAAGTACTTTCTGAATGTACTTCTATTATGATATGTACAACTTTTTGGCCTTGACAATCAACATGCGAAGAATCTGCCTTACTAGTCCTAAGTCTTTCATAGAAAAAAACTTACTCAACTCTTGCTTTAATTTTTGAATCTGCAAGCATTATGACCAATAACAAACATGTCATCAACAGAAAGAAGCATAATAATGAAGTTATCATCGGAGAATTTTTGCATAAAAACATAATGGTGTAAAGAAGCCTTCATGCAGACTCATAAAAGAATTAAACTTCATGTACCACTTCTTGGGAGCTTGTTTCAAATCACACAAACTCTTCTTTAATTTACAAACATAATTCTCTTTTTCCTTGACTTCAAAACCTTCGGGCTAATTAATATAAATTTATTCATCTAAGTCACCACGGAGAAAAGTACTTTAACATCTATTTGCTAAGCCTCTAAATCTAGACTTGTAGCTAAACCTAGAACCACACGAATGGATGACATCTTTACAATTGGAGAGACTATCTCATTAAAATTAACACCCTATTTTGGTTAAATACCTTAACAACCAATCTAGCCTTGTACATGGATTTCGGTTATCATCTTCATATTTCACCCAAGAAACCCACCTATTTTTCAAAGAGTTTTTGTCTTAACGCAGCGTAACCAAGTCAAAGGTATGATTATCATACAAAGATATAATCTTATATTCCATAATATCAAACCATTTGTAGACATGTAATTTTATCCCTCCTGAGAGTGTATTTTTACCTATTTACCCCATCTTACCATAGACTTTAAACAATGTGATAATCTCCTTGTAACGCTCTGATTATACACCCTGGGAATCACATGGTGCTTACAGTCCCGAAGGACCACAAGCTAACCTATGAGCTGGTACCTACTGTGAGCACTGATTAACACAATCATAAATATGGAAGAATAACTAATATGCCATAAGGTTTTAATATCTGAAACAAATATTGAATTAAGAATCTGAAGAAATGACTATCTGAACCTAATGAGATAAAGAAAATTTGAATAACTAACTGGCATGCCAACTGAAGCCGGAATACTAAATAACTAATTGTAATATCTGAAAGCCTCTAAACCGAATAATTGTGAGTTGATGGGACAGGCCCCAACTAACTCCAACTAACTACAAGACTGAAATCATGAAATAAAATAATTCATCCTCAAAATATAAGGAATCACCACTACTACTGCTGAGATTCTGAGATATCTAAACAGGATTTGGGAACTGGGCGTCAGAACCTATGATATAATACATCATAGTGCAAAAGAAAGGTATTCGATCAGTACTTTGAATGTACAGAAATGCTAAATGAAGTAGGCTAACATGCATGGTTTCATGAAAAGGAATAGTAACTATCTGAATATATATGTAAAACATGGAATACTGAATAAAGAGCATGAAATCTGTAGATACTAAAAATATATGAAATCTGTAAACTTTGTGTATGTATGAAAATCTGTAAATACTGAAGGTATGTGAAATCTATAGATACTGGGATGCATCACCAAGCATATAACATGAATTGAGTAAAAGTATGTAAACTTAAATATTGAAATAACTGATATCTGTATGCCTTGGTCAAACAACATTGAGACTGAACTACTGATCTAATTATTGGACTGAGACTGGAGGAGGTATCATCTAACCGACATGCCTCAATCTGAGCTAATCAGGGTCCAACCTGTAACCCTAGTTGGAAAAGTGTTAATACCGTGACAAGGGTACTAGCGCTGGCTTTGTGGATCCACTATACTGATTTACTATCCCGAAGCACTAAGGGTGTCAATCCTGAACTGATGGGTGACCCCTACGAGATAGTCAAGCCTACACTGATGGGTGATTTCTCATATCCTACACTATCTACGTAGTTCTAGAGTTTAGGGACTGCTACTAGTGACTCTACCTATCTGACGGGTAAGCCTTCATCCCTACACTCGCTCGGTGCTAAGTCCTACTCCCAAATGAATGACAATAAGTTACTGACTATTCTGAGTTTAACTAACCGTTCTGATAATACTCATAATATGTATTCTGAAGTTATTCTGAAGATACTGAGACAAGACTAAATAAGCAGCTATGGTTTTCGGGTATTCAATACCCCCAGGACTCAAAAGCAATAATAGTAACATGATACTTAAGCTTAGAGGACATAGCATGAAGGCTTTTATCAAACATGTATTCTTGTAGGCAATTTATCAAACACTTGTAGTTCATATTTTGGTCAAATCATAGGAATGTTAGGGAACTTGTAATACTAGCATGAATTCAATATGAATAGTACTAAATCATGAATAATTCAATGAATGATAACATTAAAACATGGAGAATTGAATAACAATAATAAATTTCATCTATACATAGTGTAAAATCATAGTTCATGGAGATTTATGAGTGAAATCATAATTTAAAATAAAAATAACTTGAAAAGATCATAATTTTATAATTTAAATCGGATACTTGGACTCCATGGGTGAAAGGAACCCATGGATGAACATTTAACATACCTGGGTTAATGAATTTGAGAAGATTGATGGAGAGTTCTTGAGCTTTGGCATTGAATTTGGGAGCTAGTATTTTTGTGTTCTTGAAGATAATGATCCCCTTTTGAATAATTTGAGAATAATGGGAATATAATGCCCTACTAGGCTTTAATTTCATGTTTAGGATGAAATTAGGGCTTAGGAAAATGATCAAACAACCCCTTGGATATTAAAAATGCGGAACTGGAAAACTGAAAATCCTGATTTGAGGCCCTGGCGCAATGCGCAAGGATCGTGGAGACTTACTGGAAATTGACGATTGGGACCTGGAAGCTTGGTGCAATGCGGAGCTATCGCGATAAGCCTTTGGAATGCGATTTTGTCCACCTCCGCGATGCGCCACTATCGCGGAGGCTCACTAGAAATTGCCAAATATGAACTGGGTCCTGGGTGCAATGCGCCAATATCGTAGTCCCTTACTAGAAATTAATAATTGCCATTTAGACAGGCTCCGCAACATGCTATTGAACAAAATGACGGTGTTTAACAACTGAAACTTGAAATTTCCATAACTTCTTACCCAGTTATCATATTTGGGAGAATTTTATATCGTTGGAAATCTAATTGAATTTCCTACGCAATAGCAGGCTTTAAACTGAAAAATAATGGGTATTTCAAAATTTTTATATATGAATACTCATGTATTAGAACTTAAATTATGCTAGGGATATATGGGGTATTACAATATATCACCATTGGGATCATTCGTCCTCGAATGAGACCGGTTAAGCTGACGAAAACTAATGGACTGATCTTACACACTGAACATGCATATCTGATGTATGGAATACATGACTGAACTGATTTGTAAATGCACGACTAATATGAACATGATGTGCAAATGAAACTGAGGATAATAGAGAGAAATCTTAGGAAGATTAGTACCTTAAACTGAATATAGAATTTGCGGAAAAAAGATAAGGGTACTTGGTCTGCATAACTGCTTCGGCTTTCCAAGTGGCTCCCTTAACGGACTGATTCCTCCAAACAACTTTGACTAGTGGAACTTCTTTGTTCCTTAGTCAACAAACTTGATAATCAAGAATTTCGATTGGGACTTCCACATAGGAAAGACTGTTCTGAACATTTACGCTTTCTAGGGAAACAACTACAACTGGATCACCAATACATTTTTTCAACAATGAGACATAGAACACTGGGTGTACTGAAGCTGGATCTGAAGGAAACTCAAGCTGGTAAGCTAACTTTCCAAAATGGCTGAGAATTTTGTAGGGACCGGCATATCAGGAAATTAGTTTCCCTTTCTTGTCGAACCTCTTTACCCCCTTCATGGGAGATATTTTCAAGTATACAAAATCATCGACCTCAAATTCGAGATCCTTTCTCATCCCATCTGTATACGATTTTTATCGGCTCTAGGTTGCTCTAAGACTTTCTCTGATCAACTGAACCTTCTCTAAGGCATCAAACACCAGGTCAGGCCCTACTACTGTAGCCTCACCCACTTCAAACCAATCAATTAGAGATCTATATCTCCTACCATAAAGAGCCTCAAATGGAGTCATCTGAATACTGGAATGATAGCTGTAATTATATTCGAATTCAATCAAAGATAAATGGTCATCCCAACTACCTCTAAAATTAACTACGCATGCTCTCAGCATATCTTTAAGAGTCTGAATGGTCCTTTCTACTTGACTGTCTATCTGAGGATGGAAGGCTATACTAAGATAGACTTAGGTACTAAGACCCTTTTAGAATGCTTTCCAAAAGTGAAAGGTAAAATGGGTACCTCTATCAGAGATGATAGATAAGGGAACAACTTGCAACTTAACCAACTCTCTGATATAGAGTTCAGCATAGTCCTCAGCTGAATAAGAGGTATGGACTGGAAAGAAATGAGTTGATTTGGTCATCCTATCTACGATAACCCAAATAGAATCAAGTTGATAACGAGTATGGGGAAAACCCATTATAAAATCCATGTTTACTTCCTCCCACTTCCATGTAGGAATACTGAACTCCAGCATGGAACTACTAGGCTTCTGGTGCTCAATCTTAACTTGCTAATATGTAAAGCACTTAGCTACAAACTCTGCAATATTTCTCTCCATCCCACTCTACCAATATATCTCCCTCAAATTATGGTACATCTTAGTGGACCCTGAATGAATAGAGCAACACGCACCATGAGCTTCTGCAAGAATTTGTTTCCTCAAGTCATCTACACCAAACACATATAGACAACCCTGACAATATAGCACACAATCTCCCCCTTGGGAGAAAACCTCCACTTTCTGATCTTTGACTGATTCTTTCAACTTAACTAGACTGGGATCTCTATCCTACTTTTCCTTCACTTTGGAAACATGAGAGGATTCTGAACTACTTTGTACCCATACACTACCTTCTACAGAATTGACTAGGCAGATACCTAGTCGGGCAAGCTGATGAACTTCTTGAGATATTTTTTTCTTACAATCCTCAACATGAGAAACACTACCTATAGACAATCTACTGAGAGCATCTGCCACTACATTGGCCTTGCTCGGATGATACAAAACACTCATGTCATAATCTTTCAATAACTCTAACCACCTCCTCTACTGCAAATTAAAGTCTTTCTAAGAGAACACATAATGTAAGCTTTTGTGATCTGTGAACACATCAACATGCACCCCATACAAGTAATGCCTCCAAATCTTTAAGGAAAATACTATAGCTACTAGCTTAAGATCATGAGTAGGGTAATTCTTCTCATGGGGTTTAAGTTGTCTGGAGGCATAGGTTATAACCTTACCTCTCTGCATGAGGACGCAACCCAAACCTACTCTGGATGCATCATAGTACAAAACAAACCCATCTGAACTATTTGGCAAGGTAAGAACTGGGGTTGAGGTGAGTTGATTCTTCAACTCTTAAAAACTCTTCTCGTAGGAATCTAACCACTGAAACTTCACTTTCTTCTGATTCAATCTGGAAATGGGGGATACAATAGATGAAAACCCTTCAACAAACCAACGGTAATAGATAGCCAAACCCAAGAAACTCCTGGTATCTGACGGAGACATGGGTCTAGGCCAGTTTCTCACCGCCTCGGTCTTTTAAGGATCAACTCTAATGCCATCACCAGAAATAATATAGCCAAGAAAAGCTACCGATATTAGCCAGAATTCACACTTACTAAATTTAACGAATAACTGCTGAGCCCTAAGAGTCTGTAACACTATTTTGAGATGGTATGCATGATTATTTTTGCTACGGGAGTAAACAAGAATATCATCAATGAAGACTATGATGAACATGTCCAAGCACTGCTTGAACACTCGGTTCATTAAGTCCATGAAGGCTGCTTGGGAATTCATGATACCAAAAGACATAACTAGAAATTCAAAGTGACCATACCGAGTTTGGAAAGCTATTTTCGTAATGTCACATCTCTGACTCTGAGCTGATGATAGCCTGATTTGAGGTTTATCTTGGAAAAGTGGTTGGCACCTTGATGTTGGTCAAACAAGTCATCGATTTTAGGAAGTGGATATTTATTCTTGACTGTGACTTTGTTTAACTAACGGTAATCTATGCACATTCTGAGAGAACCATCTTTCTTACGAACGAATAGAACAGGTGCACCCCACGAGGAGATGCTAGGCCTGATGAATCCCTTATCTAGAATATCTTTCAAATGTTCTTTCAATTCTTTGAGCTCTGCTGGAGCCCTTTTGTATAGCATAATAGATATAGGTTGATTATCTGGAAGACGGTCTATTCCGAAGTCAATTTTCCTTTCGGAAGGAACTCCGGGAAGATTTTCAGGGAACACATCTGGAAATTCCCTGACTGCTAAAACTGAATCAAGGGTTAGAGTCTCTGAATTTAAGTATTTGACTCAAATAAGATGATAAATACACCCCTTGGATATCATCTTGCTCACACTAAGGTATAAAATCAACTGACACCTAAGCGTTGTGGTACTACCCCTTCATTTAAGGACTGGTTCATCCGAGAACTGAAAATGAACTATTCCATTTCTACAATGAACTGAGGAATAGCATGAGTGGAGCCAATCCATGCTGAGAATGACGTCAAAATCCATCATCTCTAACTTCACAAGATAAACTAAGGTAACTTTATGAGATATTGTGACCGGACAATTTCTATATACTTGTCTGGCTACAATAGAAACATCGACAGGGGTAGACACAGAAAAGGGCTCTGCTAGAGTTTTGAGACTGACTCTAAAATTAATGGCTATATATGGAGTTACAAAAGAAAGAAAATCTCCAGGGTCTAGTAAAGAATAAACATGTAAGTGAAAGACCTGTAATGTATAAGTAACTATGTTAGGAGAATTTTCCTAATCTTAGTAGGACTGAAGAGCACATAATCTGTTCGAACGCTGACCACTGGTAGCACTAGAAGCGACACCTTCTAAGTTGGGCGATCGAATGGAACTGACGACTGATGGGACTGGCCTTATTGGCATAAATACCTACCTTTATGAGCAACTACTCGACACTCCTGAATTCGATGACCTGGCTTACCATACCCAAAGCATACATCACTGCCCGCTCTACACTTTCTCTAATGGTTTCTACCTTATTTCTAACATAGAGGGTTTGTATGGACACTGTTAACACTACCCATTCTGAATTTGGGTACTGGGGCAATGGATGAAGAGGGTGCTGGGGCTAAATACCTTTGATGAAACTGAGTATGGTTACCACCTTCTGACCTTAGTTGGTTGAAATTAAAACTACCCATTTTAGCCCTCTTGTTCCCTCTCTCTCTTTTTTTTTAATCTTCTGCTCCTCAATTTGTTGAGCATGGTCCATCAAACTAGATAAGTCCATCTCCCTAATCAACATTATCGTCCTACACTGCTTGACCATACTATCAGATATGCCATACACAAACTTACTCATCTTGGACCTGCTGCCCACTACCACATGAGGAGCATACCTAGCTAACTGAGTAAACTTGAGGGAATACTATTTCACGCTTATGTTGCCCTACCTCAAGTTAATAAATTCTAACACTTTTTCCTCCCTCAACTTCAATGGAAAGAATCTGTTTAAGAAAGTTGTAGAAAACTCTTCCCATTCTACAGGCCCTGCATTTACACCTCTATCTACCTTCTACTGCTTAAACCATATTATGGCTACATTCTGCAACTGATATGTATCCAACTCAGTGCTCTCACTGGACATCACCCCATAAAATCCATTACTTTTTGAACCATATCTAAGAATTCCTGTGGATCATCTTCAGACATGGATCCTATGAAGGAAGGAGGATTCATCTGGGTGAAGTCCAAAATCCTGGTTACAGTAGTATTAGCCACTGGTTTGTCCTGAACAACAACTGTCCATTTATTCTGTGCTGCTATAGAATTTACTAGAGTGGTGAACGTAGCCTAAATTCTATGTGAGAGACATGCTCGTCCAGAGGGTCTACCGAGATGCACGGAGGTGTTGGCTAGTTTCCTGCTCCTCTTCTATTATTCTTTTAGGGAGGCATGTTCTATAAAAAGAAGGAAGAAATGGATTAGACTAAGAGTTTAACTTGGTCTCATGCTCACTCGCACAACATGAATACTAAAAGAAGGAAAACTTTTCCTAAACACCTTGTAGCCTCCTTCACATAAGTTTGGTGCGCTACACACCCATGCACAAGACACTACTTGATATGGCTTTTAGACTTCCTAGGACTCTTTAAAACCTTAGGCTTTGATACCAAGTTTGTAATGCCACAAGAGTACACCCTGGACGTTACTCGATGCTTACAATCCCAAGGGACCACAAGCTAACCCATGAGCAGGTACCTGTTGTGAGCACTAAATAACATAATCATAAATACAGAAGAATAATTGATATGCCATAAGTTTTTAATATCTAAAACAAATACTTAATTATGAATCTGAAGAAATGACTATCTGAATCTAATAAGATAAAGAAAATCTGAATAACTGACTGACATGCAAACTGAAGTTTGAATACTGAATATCTAACTATAATGTTTGAAAGCCTCTAAATTGAATAATTGTAAGCTGATGGGACAGGACCCAACTAACTACAATACTGAAAGCATGAAATAAAATAATTTGTCCTCAAAATATGAGGAGTCATCATTGTTACTGCTGAGAGTCTGGGATGTCTAAATGTGATCTGGGAACTGGGCATCAAAACCTATGATATAATACATCATAACACAAAATAAAGGTATGTGATCAATACTTTGAATGTACTGGTATGCTAAATGAAGTAGGTTGACATGCATGGTTTCATGAATAGGAATAGTAACTATCTGAATATACATGTAAAACATAGAATACTGAATAGAAATCATGAAATCTGTAGATACTAAAAATATGTAAAATCTGTAAACACTATGTATGCATAAAAGTCTTTAACTACTGAAGGTAAGTGAAAACTGTAGATACTGGGGATGTATGACCAAGCATATAACATAAACTAAATAGAAGTCTATAAACTGAAATACTAAAATAACTAATATCTGTATGCCTTGGTCAAATAACACTGAGATTGAACTACTGATTTAATTACTGGACTAAGACTGTGGGAGGTATCATCTAACCGACATGCCCCAATCTGAGCTATTTGGGGTCCAACATGTAACCCCAGTTGGAAGGGTATTAATACCATACCACGGGTACTAACGCTGGCTATATGGATCCACTATTCTGATATACTAATCAGAAGGACTAAGGGTGTCAAGCCTGAACTGACGGGTGACCCCTGTGAGATACTTAAGCCTCCACTGACGGATGACTTCTCATATCCTACGTTGGCTACATATCTCTGGAGTTTAGGCACTGCTACTATCAACTCTTCCTATCTGACGGGGAAGCCGCCCTACCTACACTAGCTCGGTGCTAAGTCCTACTCCCAACTGAATGACATTGAGTTACTAACTATTCTAAATTTAACTTTCTGCTATGATAATGCCCATAATATGTATTATGAAGTTATTCTGAAGATACTGAGATGAGACTAAATAAGAAGCTATGGTTTTCAGGTATTCAATACCCCCAGTACTCAAAAGAAACAATAGTAACATGATACTTAAGCTTAGAGGACATAGCATAAAGGCTTTTATCAAATATGTATTCTTGTAGGTATTTTATCAAACACTTGAAGTTCATAGTTTGGTCAAGTCATACGAATGTTAAGGAACTTGTAGTACTAGCATGAATTCAATATGAATAGTATTAAATCATGATTAATTCAATGAATGATAACATTAAAATATGGAGAATTGAATAACAACAATAAATTTCATCTATACATGGTGTAAAATCATAGTTCATGGAGATTCATGGGTGAAATCATAATTTAAAATCAAAATAACATGAAAAGATCACAATTTTATAATTTAAATCAGATACTTGGACTCCATGGGTGAAAGGAACCCATGGATGAACATTTAACATACCAGGGTTAATGAATTTGAGAGATTGATGGAGATTTCTTGAGCTTTGGCCTTGAATTTGGGAGCTAGGGTTTT
This sequence comes from Capsicum pubescens, assembly GCA_030864215.1. Classification (NCBI taxonomy): domain Eukaryota; kingdom Viridiplantae; phylum Streptophyta; class Magnoliopsida; order Solanales; family Solanaceae; genus Capsicum; species Capsicum pubescens. Next base: position 101,462,500 of record CM061542.1, read on the forward strand.
TGTGTTCTTAAAGAGAATGGATCCCCTTTAGAGTAATTTGAGAATAATGGGCATATAATGCCCTACTAGGCTTTAATTTCGTGTTTAGGATGAGATTAGGGCTTAGGAAAATGACCAAACAGGCCCTTGGAAATTAAAAATGCGAAACTGGAAAACTAAAAATCCCAATTTAAGGCCCTGGAGCGAACGCCAGGATCGCGTAGCTTAGCACGATACAGATCTATCGTGGTAAGCCTTTGGCATGCCATTTTGGCCACTTTTGTGATGCACCATTATCGCGGAGGCTTAGTGGAAATTGCCAAATATGAACTAAGTTCTTGGCGCGATGCGTAAATATTGTGATACCTTACTGGAAATTGACAATTGTCATTTAGACTGGCTCCGCGATGCACTAGTGACCAAAATGATGGTGTTTAACGACTGAATCTTGAAATCACATTAACTTCTTACCCAATTATCAAATTCGCGCAAATTTATATCATTGGAAAGCTAATTAAATTTCCTACGCAATGGCAGGCTCTAAAATAAAAATAATGGGCATTTCAAAAAATTTATATATGAATACTAATGTATTGGGACTTAAATTATTCTAGGGAAATACGGGGTATTACACCTCCTTCCCTCCCACCCCCACTAAAAACCAAGTAAGCAAATCCATAACCATCTTATCCTAACAAACCCTCAATAAATTCACCACCCCACCCTAACTTATTTTGGCCACCTCACACCCCTACCCCACACCTCCTTCTACCCATATACCCTACCTCTCTCACAATACATACACCATCACTCACATCGTAAATACATAAATACACCTTACATAAATACTCAAAGGGGGGAATTGGACATAATCACTGACTTCTATTTTCTTCTCATTGAAAAGCCACAATAGACACATACCCTCACTAAATACACTTACTCAGAACAACACAATTACCATTTGATATTTCATACACTCACAACACATACAGACACATACATAAAAAACATATACCGTCTTTTCCATTCACACACAAATGCACACATTAAGAAGAAGAGAAAAAATAGATTTAAAAAGAAAGAGAAATAATCGAAAAATAGTGAACGGAGTGAAGGGGACACACCATGGTACGGGGAGAGAAGAATTGAGAAAAAATAGTGAGGAAATAAGAAAAAGTAGTGAGGAATTAAGAAAAAAAAAGAGATCAAAAGAGAGAGAGAGTGAACAGAGAGAGGGAACGTGAGAAAAGATTTTTCCGGTGAGTTCTCACCGAAAAATGTTATGGTTACCATTTTTTCTCCACTTTCATCATTGCCGAGCTCGTCGGAGCTCCGGCAAAGTGAGAAACATCGATTTCGATGAAATTCCATCGGAACACGACCACAACATAGAAATAGGTTAGTCGGTCTTTGGGTTTGTTCCAGATTTATGGGATTTATTCTATTTGCGAGATCATGGTTGAGGGTTTACTGTTCGAGGATTTTGATTTGAGGCTCTAATCCATTAGCTGCGATGAACAATTTGATGGATTAAATACAAAATTTGAGGTCCAATTCTATCTCTTCTCATTTTAATTTCATTTCATGTGATTGATTTGTGAGAAACATGATATGATATGAATATTCAATGATTTTGACTTGTTTGATTTTATTGATTGTGGTTGTGGATTGTTGAAAAATAGTAATTGTGAAATGCTATGTGGAAATCTTGAGTTGAATTTTGGGGTGGGAATTGAAAAGTTCATAAAAAGAGTTAATATTGTTGTGCTTTGATTCATCGATTTGTTGTTGGATTTGGATGGATTTTAATTTTGACAAATACGATAGTGTTATGTTTTAGGCCAAAATGTATAGGCAAATTTTAGGGTTGGGGTAGGAAAATCTTAGATATTGTGGATTGTTGAATATTTTGTTGAATGATTTTGTCTCGTAGCATTTGAATCTATTGTATTCATTTGGCCGGGGAATGTCCCGAGGAATATTGTACTTATTCACTGGGGAATTCCCTGAAGTATCATGTATGCAAAGGAGGATCGTGATCAAGGCCCGAGGCATTGGTTAAAGCATAGTTAGGGCAATTAGAATAGTTTAGGTTTACATTTCAGTACCTTCCTATTTTGGATCTGTAATAAATTGGACTGGATATTATTTTGATTTCGAACTTTGTTTGATTTGTTTATTTTGCTAGTTTTTATGTGTTTTATTGGTCTATTCACTTTATAGTGTCATACTAGCCGATATACTCCACGAAGCGACCATGGTAAAATCACGGTACCGAGGGATGCCTAACACTTCCCCTCGGTCAACCGAATTCCTTAACTGATATCTCTATTCATAAACCAGTTTTTAAAAGAGTCAAATCATTTTGAAAAGGGATTTTCAAAACTAACTTGGCACACCCGATTTATGCCAAGTGGCGACTCTGAGTTTTAAATGTAAAAAATCCTTTTCAAAAAAAATTATTTTATTTATCACTTAATAATAAAACCCTTTTCGAACTTAAAATCAATCTTCTTTGTGTTAAAAAATGGATGTGACAGCTCTGGCGACTCTGCTGGGGATTTTTTAGAATTCGAACTTATTTTTGGAGTTGTATTGTCTCAGTTTGACATTATGGGTATATAAACATTTTTTTTGTTTAATTATTTTATCATTATTGAGTGCTTATGTGCTACGTGTTTATAGTTTTTCTCTGATCTATTACTGCTTTATATCGGGCATCACGTGCATAACTCGAGTCATTTCTTTCGCAATAAGTCTCGTAGTATGCTGTGTACACTAACTCTAGTTGAGTTACCTTTAATTTTAGAGGGAGAGCCATCGACTGGTATGGAGTGGGTGGAAAGCTATCACAGTCACAATCAATCATACGCTCCTCCGAACAGCCTTGTTAGTGGACCCCAGCGTAGGTCATCTTTTAGGTCATGCTTATCTGCATTATATTGAGACCGAGAAGGACCCACTTGGTCCTTTGTAGGAGACTCACCCCTAAACCATCTGAATATGTTAATTGTTGTATCTTTGAGGGTAATACGATCATTTAACAGATTGATTTTGGAAAAAAACATGTGCTAGAATTAAAGTATCGTGTGTTTAGGCAAGTAAAAGAAAAGAAAAGTGAGTCAAAAAAAAGTTTCGTAGTTTTTCTTAGAGTTCTTTATGGATTTTGTTTTCCATAATTCAAAAATTCAAAAAGATTTTTTTACCTTTAGCACTCATTTCTAAAAAAAACATCAAAAATATTTGTCTTTTGTTCTCTTTGGCAAGCATTCATAATTCAAAATTTTCAAAAAAGATTTTTTTCAATAGAGGTTTTTATAAAAGGAAAATTTAAAAAAATGGTAGAAGTTTTGTACATTTCATATAACGAAAATACCAAAAAAGATTTTTGTTTCATAGGTGTCAGTGTCAATTTTATGTGAAGTGTCAAATTAAAAAACCCCAAAAGAATTTATAGACATTTTTATCATTTGTCTTTGGTCATGTCTCTCAAGTAATGGTTTAGTTTGTTCTTTAATCCTTAATTGTATAATCTGGATGAACTACGCACACCTGATTCTCTTCTCTCGGGAGTGAGATAAGTAGGTAGCCCTTCTAGGGTTCGATGATCTTATTTACAAAATCCAAAAAACAAATTTCTTCACACTCTTCATTTAGAGTAGGTGTCATACACATCTTTAAAAGAAAACTACAAAAAGATTTTTCTTTAATAGTTTCAAGTTTCATTTTTTGTATGAAATTTAAAATTGAAAACCCAAAAAGATTTTTCTTTGGTAATCATAGATTTCATTTTGTATAGGGATGTTAAAGCTGAAAAATTCAAAAAAAAAAAGATTTTCGACAATTCTTTTGACAAATTGTTTCTTTCTTTTTTTCTAAAGTTACAAGAAAAAGAAAAAGAGTTTGATTGAACATTTTGTGGCCGAACTTCATGAACTACGCACACCTGATTCTTCCCTCTTGGGAGTGAGATACATAGGCACCCTTCTTGGGTTTGGTGATCTTTTCAAACAGAAAAAAAAAGAAAAGGATTTTCAAAAAGTGTTGAACTCTTAACGTTTTTGTTATCTTTTGTTCAGTTAGTTTAAGGTGTTTGGTTTGTGGCATTTTGGATGGTCCTCCATATTGCACCAAGTCAAAGAGAAAGTTATGGCCAGCAAGCATACCGAGGTTGTTTTCACTAATCAGATAGAGAGTTTGGGGAATGAGAATTTAGAAGCTAATGAAGAGATTTGGAAATTAAGGCAAAAAATGATAGAAATGCATCGAGCTTGGGCTAATGGGTTGCTACCTCCTCCATTTCCCACTAATAATTTGGAATATCTTTCTAGATTCCCTCCAGTCTCAGATGTACTGTTTCCTAGTTTTGTTGACATGCTGCAACATGCATCAGGATCTACTCCGAGACAACAATATCCAAACACTTCTAATATTCATTTTCTCACTCCTCAACACAAAACTACCACATACTCGGCTCCACCTATTTTTCATGATTTTGTGGTACCACACCTCTTGAAGCTCCTACTTTTTATATTCATCTATCGGTTGTGCCTCCCTACTCCATGAGAAAGCCTATATTGAATATTTTTTATGATCAGTATTATGCTCCCAAGCCAACATGTAAGTAGACTGGTCCTTATGGATACACTCAACCTCCTGAATTTCCTCCTAAAATTGAGAAACTGATTGTGACAGAAGAACAGGGGGGAATGACACAAAAAGTAAAGAGTTTAAAACAAGCCATAAGAAACTTGCAGGGGTTCGGTGTAATGCCCCGAGTCTTTACCCTGGATGCTACACAGTGCTCATAATCCCGAAGGACCACAAGCTAACCTATGAATTGTACCTGCTATAATAACTGAGTAACAAATACTGTAATTATGCGAAAATAGATGGAAACATATGGAATAAGGTTCAAATCTATAAATAAATTTGAATGCGGTATCAAAATACCAAATACTAAATATAAGTACTAAAAAACTGAACAACTGTCTGAAAATACTATAGTCTGAAAAAGCCTCTAACTTTCTGAACTGTGGAGTTGATGGGACAAGCCCCCAACTAACTCCAACTACTGAAATAAAAACTAAAATACTATAAATAATAAGCATGTCCTCGAACTATGAGGACTCACCACTACTCTGAAAGCTAAGAATTTAAACTGCTAAGGGTGATCTAGAGACCGTGCGTCTGAACCTATGATATAAGACATCATAGCACAAAGAAAAGCATGTGTCAGTACTTTAAATATACTGGTATGCTCAGTGAAGTAGGCTGATATGCATGGGTTCATATGCATGCATAATAATAACTAAATAACTTGAGTATGACTGAGTAAGAGTACATCCATGAGTACATAGACTGTAACTGAGATCGTCCTAATACTGAGTACCAAATTGGAACACTGATAAACAATATCTGAGTTTACGAATACTGTATTACTGATTATCTAAATGACTGTATCTGATAGTTCTTAATACTGTGGAACCATAAAAAGTTTCACACTGAGCTGAGTGACTATGTCTGATAGTCCTGAATCTGTAGAACTGAACTGAGTTCTATTTTGAGACTGAGACTGGAATTAAAACTGTGGGAGGTAATCATCCAACCGACATGCCCCTTCTCTAACTGATTTGGTGTCAACCTATAACCCTAGTTGGAAGGGTGTCAATATCGTGCCACGGGTAAGGATAATTTGTGAGCTAACCCTCTCTGACAGGAAGCTCTTCTGTCAACCATAACTAGCAGGATAACTTGGATGAGAAATATCAACCCTCATAATGTCTGGCAGGAAGATACCTCAAACTACGCTAGCTGCATAGTTCTATAATATAGGAATTGCTACTAAGGATCAAAACTCTGCTGACAGGAATGCCCCTATCCCTGGGTTAACTTGGTGTTGAATCCTACTCCCAACTGAATAGACACTGAACAGTTTTCTAGTCTATACTAGGCTGAACTGAATGGTTACTGAGATTACTATTTAGCTGAACTGAATTGAGTTCACTGAGTTCCATTGATAGATGGAATAGTACTGAATTCTATTAGCTGACTGAGTTAACTGAGGTCTGAACTAGATACTAAATTAGACAGGACTAATATGGATTCTACTGAGTTTTCCTGAGTTCTATAACTGACTAAGAGTACTACTGATTGTGTTGTGACTGATACTATTCTATGACTGACCATGGCTCTAGGTAATCAGCTAAATTGTCGGGCACAAGTACCCCAGGACTCGATAGCGTAAATTAAGAGACATGGCATAACATGAAACATGTAAACTATGAACTTGATCATCATTCATTCATTGGGGCATTTTGACAAACACTTGCATGATATAACTTCCACATAAGCTAACTTGACATGATTTCATTCTCTTAATAGTTCACATGGACAATTTATCAAGCACTTGGTGAGCATATTATATGGACATAGAATTGAACAACAAGTGAGCATCATAATTCATCTCTAATTTCACAAGTCAAGGGTTTATCATGGATTCACGTGAATATACACACATAATGATCAATTTCACACGATATATATATATATATCATGAATTAGAAACTTAATCCAAATAGCAATCATGGATATACTTTAATTCCATCCATGGAAATTATAAAATAAATTACTTGAAGTTCAGAAGATATTCTTGGACTCCAAGGGTGGACGGAACCCTTGGATGAACACTTCACATACCTTTGTTGAAGAATTTCTGAAAGCTTATGGTTGAATCTTGAGTTCTTTCTTTGAAATTGGATCTTCTAGGGTTTTGTTCTTGAGCAAATTTGAGAAAGAATGACTAATTTACTCTATAGGGAATTTAATTTTGGTGTTTTGGGGGCTGAGGGTCAAGGGAAAAAGACCTAAATACCCCCAATAAAGTGGTCTTTTAATGACTGAAAATTGGGTTACTGATGTGTTAGTCGATGCGACGCGTCGATGACATCGACGCAATAGACAACGCGTCGCTCCATGTTCACATCGATTCACTGGAATTTGACGTTGATAGCTGGGGAAAATAATAATCAACACAATAGTCAATGTGGCATGCCAAGATCGCATTGATTCACCGTTTTGGGATTTCAAAGGAGCTTCAAACGAAGTTCAAAAAATCTAAAACTTGTTCGGAAACACCTATGGACATTCTTGATCATGAATCAACCTAAACATCAATATTTAATGGACTTAAAGGTCGCAAAAAAGGATTGCCAACATTCGTCGGTTAAAATGACACTAAGTCTGAGTACTTGGCTAAAATATTCTAAGTCTGGGACTCCTTGACAAGCCTAAAGGACTGAATTAAGCTTAGGATTTTGCGGGTTCTTATATTATCTCCCCCTTGGAAACATTCATCCTTGAATGAGATTGTTGAGATTGAGAATACTGAGAGACTAACTTACTTACTGGACATGAACATCTGGAATATGACTATATGACTGATATTACTGGTATTCTGAATTATCATATTGAACATGCATATTTGATGCATGGATATAGCTGAACATGATTCATGAATGCATGATTGTGATTACTAATAAACTGAATTTATGTACTGAACATGCATATCTGATGCATGGATACATGACTAAACTGGCTCATGAACGTATCACTGAACATGCAATGGTAACTGATTGTAACTGAAATCTAAACATGAAACTAATTAAGCTTGAGGAAATTATTACCTTGAGATGAGTCTAGATTAGTAGAAAATAGATAAGGATACTTAGTTCATATGTCTACTTCTGCTTCCTAAGTAGCTCCCTCAATAGACTGATTCCACCAAAGAACTTTAACTAGAGGAACTTCTTTGTTCCTCAGTCTGTGAATCTGATAGTCAAGGATTTTGACTGGGAACTCTTCATAATAAAGGCTGTTCTAAATATCTATGACCTCAATAGGTACTAAGACTATTGGGTCACCTATGCATTTCTTTAGCAAGGAGACATGGAACACTGGACAAACTAAAGATAAATCTGAAGGTAACTCAAGCTCGTAAGCTACCTTTTTGAAACGACTGAGGATTCGGTAAGGAACGACATATCTGGGACTGAGTTTACCTTTCTTGAAAAAATGCTTCAATCCTTTCATAGGAGAGATATTTAAGTACACATAGTCACCAATCTCGAACTTGAGATCCTTTATGCGCACATCTGTGTATGATTTGTGTCGGCTCTGAGTTGTCTTAAGCCTTTTCCTGATCAACTGGACCTTCTCTAAGATATCAAACACCAAGTCATGCCCTACCACTGCGGCCTCACCCACTTTAAACCAACTAATAGGAGATCTACACCTACTCTTATAAAGAACCTCAAATGGAGTCATCTGAATACCAGAGTGATAGTTGTTGTTATAGGTGAATTCAATCTGAGGCAAGTGGTCATCCCAACTACCTTTAAAGTATTTTTCACATGCTCGCAGCATATATTCTTAGGTATGAAGGGTCCTTTCTGGTTGACCATTTTTCTGAGGATAAAAGGTTGTACTGAGATAAACTCGGGTACCAAGACCCTTTTAGAATGCTTTCCAAAAATGAGAGGTGAACTGGGTACCTTTATCTGAGATAATGGACAATAGAACACCATGTAATTTTACCAACTCCCTGATATAGAGTTTCGCATAATCCTCGGTTGAATAGGAGGTATGAATTGGAAGAAAATAAGCTGATTTGGTCATCCTGTCTACATTGACCCAAACTGAATCATGCTGACGATGAGTATGAGGCAAGCCCATCAAAAAGTCTATGTTCACTTCTTCCCATTTCTAGGTGGGAATACTAAACTCTAGCATGGACCAACTAGGCTTCTGATTCTTAATCTTAACCTGCTGACATATTGAGAACTTAGCCACAAATTCTGCAATGTCTCTTTTCATCCCACTCCTCCAATAAATCTCCCACAAATCGCAGTGCATCTTTGTGGCCCCTGGATGAATAGGGTAAAGTGCACCATGTGCCTCTTCAAGAATTCATTGCCTCAAGTCATCTACACCTAGAAGATACAGATATCCCTGACGACGTAAAACATTATCTCTCTCTTGGGAGAAAACCTCTATCTTCTGATTTACAACTGATTCCTTCAACTGGACTAGACGGGGAACCCTATCCTGCTTTTTCTTTACTTCAGAAACTAGGGATGATTCTGATTTACTCTACACCCACACACTACCTTCTGCTAAATCGACTATGCAAACATCTAGTCAGGCTAGCTGATGAACTTCCTGAGCTAACTTCTTACTGTTCTTAACATGGGAAACACTACCCATAGACATTCTACTGAGAGCATCATCCACTACATTGGCCTTGACCGGATGATACAGAACACTTATGTCATAGTCTTTCAACAATTCCAACCTCCTTCTCTGATGGAGGTTGAGGTTTTACTGAGAGAACATATACTGCAGGCTCTTATAATCAATGAACACATCAACGTGCACACCATACAAGTAATGCCTCTAAATCTTTAAGGCAAAAACTATTGCTGCTAACTCAAGATCGTGAGTAGGATAGTTTTTCTAATGGGTTTAAGCTGTCTAGAGGCATAGGCTATGACCTTACCTCTCTGCATCAAAACACAACCCAATCCAACTCTGGAAGCATCATAATACACAACAAAACCATTGAAACCATCTGGTAGGGTCAATATTGGAGTTGTGGTAAGTCCAGCCTTCAACTCCTGAAATCTCTTCTAACAAGTATCAGACCACTGGAACTTTACTTTATTCTGAGTCAATCTAGACATAGGGGATGCAATAGATGAAAATCCCTCAACAAGCCATCAGTAATAGCCAGCCAAACCCAAAAAACTCCTAATATCTGATGGAGAGATGGGCCTGGGCCAGTTTCTCACTGCTTTGGTCTTTTGGGGATCAACTCTAATGCCATCACAGGAAATTATATGGCCAAGAAATGCTACTGAATTTAGCCAAAATTTGCACTTACTGAATTTGGCGAATAGTTGATGGTTTCTAAGAGTCTGCAATACTATTTTGAAATGGTCTGCATGATCGTGTTCACTACGGGAATAAACAAGAATGTCATCTATGAAGAGTATGACGAACTTGTTCAAGTACTGCTTGAACACACGGTTCATCAAGTCCATGAAGGTTGTTGGGGAATTGGTAAGTCCAAAGTACATGACTAAAAATTTAAAGTGATTGTACCAAGTTCGAAAAGCTATTTTTGGAATGTCACTTTCCCTGACTCTGTGCTGATGATAGCCTGATCTGAGGCCTATCTTAGAGAAATAACTGGCACCCTGAAATTGGTCAAATAAGTCATTGATTCTAGGGAGTGGATACTTGTTCTTGATCGTGACTTTTTTTAACTGACGGTAATTTTTGCACATTCTGAGGGAACCATTTTTTTACAGATAAATAAAATTGGTGTGCCTCACGGGGACACACTGGGTCTAATGAATCCCTTATCTAAGAGAACCTTTAACTATTCCTTTATTTATTTGAGTTTTACTGGAGCCATCCTATATGGCGGGAGAGATAGGGCTGAGTATCTGGGAGAAGATCAATTTCGAAATTAATTTCCCTTTCGGGAGGAACTCCGGGAAGATCTTTGGGAAACACATCTGGGAATTCACATACTACTGACACTGTTTCAAGAGTAGGGGTTTCTGAACTAGAGTCCTGGACTCAAATGAGATGGTAGACACATCCCTTAGATATCATCTTTCTAGCTCGAATGTAAGAAATAAGTTGACCCCTATGTGCTGAAGTACTACCCTTCCACTCTAGGATGGGTTGATTTGAAAACTAAAACTGGACAATTTTGTTTCTGCAGCCGACTGAGGGATAGAAGGAATGAAGCCAGTCCATAACGATAATGACATCGAAATCAGTCATCTTTAATTCGACTAAATCTATTGAGGTGACTTTCTGAGATATCATAATTGGACAGTTCCTGTATACTCACTGGGCTATGATAGATTTACCCACTAGGGTATAAACTGAGAAGGTCTTTTCTAGAATTTCGGGACTGACTCCAAAATCAACTTCTATATATGGAGTAACAAAGGACAAAAAAGCTCCTGGATCTAGCAAAGTGTAAACATATAAATGGAAAAATTATAACGTACCAGTGACCACATTAGGAAAACTTTTCTCATCCTGTCGGGACTGAAGAGCATAGAATCTTTTTGGGCGCTGCCCACTAGTGGCACTGGAAGAGGCACCCCGCTGATTCGGGCGACCAGACTGAGCTGGGGGACGATTATGCTGACTCTGCAAACCAACCTGAGGACACTGTCTGACCCTTTGGCCTGGCTTGCCATATCTGAAACACATATCGCTGCCAGCTCTGCAGATACCCTGGTGGTTTTAGTCGCACTTCTGGCAAAGGGGATTGGTTTGGGCACTACTAATACTTCCTTGGGGTTTTGGGCTTGATGCCCTATCTCAGCTGCTATCTCTAAATTTTGGCACTGGACCACTGGCTGAGGAAGGAGATGGAACTGAGGATTTTGGACAGAACTGAGAATGATTCCCACCCTCTAACTTAGGCTGAGCAAAATTGAAACTACCTATTCCCGCCCTCTTATTCTCTCTCTCCTTCTCTTTATTCTTGGCTTTCTCTATCTTCTGAGCATGGACCATGAGACTGGATATGTCCATCTCCTTAATAAGCATTGTAGTCCTACATTCATTGACCACGCTGCTAGAAACTCCTGACACGAACTTACTCATCTTTGCTCTGCTATTTTCTACAACATGCGAGGCATATCTGGCTAACTGAGTAAACTTAAGAGAATACTCCTGCACTGTCATATTGCCCTGCTTCAAGTTTATAAACTCCAAAACCTTTACTTCCCTCAACTCTAGAAGGAAGAACCTATCCAGAAAAGCAACAGCAAACTCCTCTTATTATATAGGCCCTGCATCTACGGCCCTTTCTGTCTTTCACTGTTTGAGCCATGAGTAATCCATATCCTGTAACTGATATGTAGACAATACAGTGCTCTCAATAGCAGTCACCCCTATGATATCGGTAACCTTCTGCATCTGATCAAAAAATTCCTGAGGATCCACATCTAACTTCGACCTGGTAAATGATGGAGGGTTCATTCGAGTGAGGTCCCAAATCCTGGCAGCAACAATATTGGCCATTGGGTTGGCTAGAACCACAGTTGGACATTCATTCTGGGCTATCACAAAATAATCTAGGATGGTAAAGGCTGCTCTGAACTCCACGTGGGAGACATGCTCTCCCAAAGGATCTGGATGGACGGGTTGAGGGGCTAACTGATCTCCCATTCCTCTTCCCTAAGTCCTCTTTGAAGGCATATTCTATAAACAGAAGAGAAGCTAGGATTATAAAGAGAGTGAAACTAGAGCTTATTCTCACTCACACGACATGAATACTGAAAGAATGGAGACTTTTCCTAAAACATCTCGTAGCCTCTTGTCCATAAGTGTGGCGCACAATACACCCATGCACAAAACTCTACTAGATGTGGCTTTCAGACTTCCTAGGAAACTGTTGAACCTTAGGCTTTAATACCAAGTTTGTAATGCCCCGAGTCTGTACCCCAGACGCTACATGGTGCTCATAATCTTAAAGGACCATAAGCTAACCCATGACTAATACCTGCTACAATAACTAATTAATTAATACTATAATTATGTAAAAATAGGCAGAAACATATACCATAAGGTTCAAATTTGTAAATAAATCTGAATGCGGTATCAAAATACCAAAAACTGAATATAAGTACTAAAAAATTAAATAATTGTCTGAAAATACTCTAGTCTAAAAAAGCCTCTAACTATCTGAACTGTGGAGTTGATAGGACAAGCCCCCAACAAACTCTATCTACTGAAATAAAAATTAAAGTACTGTAAATAATAAGCCTGTCCTCAAACTATGAGGGCGCACCACTACTTTGAAAGATGAGAATCTGAACTGCTAAGGGTGCTCTGGAGCCCGTGCATTTGAACCTATGATATAAGACATCATAGCATAAAGAAAAGAATATGTTAGTACTTTGAATGTATTGGTATGCTCAGTGAGGTAGGATGATATGCATGGGTTCATATGCATGCACAATAATTACTAAATAACATAAGTATGACTGAGTAAAAGTACATGCATATATATATACTATAACAGAGATCGTGCTAATACTGAGTACTAAATTAGAACATTGATAACCAATATCTGAGTTTACGAATACTGTATTACTGATTATCTGAATAACTGTATCTAACACTTCTGAATACTGTGGAACCATACTGAGTTTTGTACTAAGCTGAATGACTATGTCTGATAGTCCTGAATCTGTAGAACTGAATTAAGTTCTATTCTGAGACTGAGACTGGAACTGAAACTGTGGGAGGTAATTATTTAACCGACATACCCCTTCTCTAAATAATTTAGGGTCTAACCTGTAACCCCAGTTGGAAGGGTGTCAATACCATACCACGGGTAAGGACAATCTGTGAGCTAACTCTCTCTGACAGGAAGCTCTTTCGTCAACCCTCACTGGTATGATAACTCGGATGAGAAGTATCAACCCTCATAATTTCTGGAAGAAAGATACCTTAACCTATGTTGGCTACATATTTATGTAATGTAGGAATTGCTACTAAGGGTTAAACCCTCTGCTGACAGGAATGCCCCCATCCCTGGGTTAACTCAATGCTGAATCCTACTCCCAACTGAATAGACATTGAATTGATTTCTAGTATGTACTAGGCTGGACTGAATAGTTACTGAGATTACTGTTTAGCTAAATAGAACTGAGTTCATTGAGTTTTGTTGACTGACAGACTACTACTAAATTCTATTAGCTGACTGAGTTCACTGAGGTCTAAACTAGATACTGAATTAGACTAGACTAATATGGATTCTATTGAGTTTTGTTGAGTTTTGTAACTGACTGAGAATACTACTGATCATGTCGTGACTGATACTATTCTATAAATGACACTGGCTCTAGGTAATCAGCTAAATTGTCGGGTACAAGTACCCCTAGGATTCGATAGCATAAATTAAGAGACATGGCATAACATGAAACATGTAAACTATGAACTTGATCATCATTCATTCATTGGGGTATTTTGACAAATACTTCCATGATATAACTTGCACATAAGCTAACTTGACATGATTTCATTCTCTTAATAGTTCACATGGACAATTTACCAAGAACTTGGTGAGTATAGTATATGCACATATATTGAACAACAAGTGAGCATCATAATTCATCTCTAATTTCACAAGTCAAGGGTTTATCATGGATTCACATGAATCTACACACATAATGATTAATTTCACATGAGATATATATATAATCATGAATTAGGAACTTAATCCAAATAGCAATTATGGATACACTTTAATTCCAACCACGAAAATCATAAAATCAATTACTTAAAGTTCAAAAGAGATTATTGGACTCCAAGGGTGGAAGGAATCCTTGGATGAATACTTCACATACCTTTGTTGAAGAATTTCTAAAAGCTTATGGTTGAATCTTGAGTTCTTTCTTTGAAATTGGATCTTCTAGGGTTTTGTTCTTGAGCAAATTTGAGAAAGAATGACTATATTTGCTTTACAGGGAGTTTAATTTCATGTTTTGAGGGCTGAGGGTCGAGGGGAAAAGACCTAAATACCCCTAATAATGCGATCTTTTAATGACTAAAAACTGGGTTTCCGACGTGTAGGTCGGCACAACGCATCGATGGCATCAATGTGATAGCCAACGCGTCGCTCCATGTTCACATCAATTCATTGGAATTGGACGTTGCTAGATGGGAAAAATAATAATCAATGTGATAGTCGACGCAGTGTGCCAAGATCGAGTTGATTCACTATTTTAGGATTTCAAAGGAGCTTCAAACGAAGTCCAAAAAATCCAAAACTTGTCCGGAAACACCTACGGATATTCCTGATCATTAATCAACCTATACATAAACATTTAATAGAGGTAAAGGTCATAAAATAAGATTTCCAACCTTCGTAGGTTAAAATTATACTAAGTCTGAGTACTTAGCTAAAATATTCTAAGTCTGGGACGCCTTGATAAGCCTAAAGGACTGAATTAAGCTTAGGATTTTGCGGGTTCTTACATTCGGGGGTTATAAAAGTGTATCATATAATGATTTATGCATGTTCCAAGATGTTAATCTCCCTCATAGTTTTAAAATGCCAAAGTTTGAGAAGTACGACAGGCATGGTGACCTAGTGACACATTTGAGGCGTTATTGTAACCATCTAAAGGGTAATGAAGGGATAGAAGAATTACTCATGGCTTATTTTAGTGAGAGTCTATCGGGTCTAGCTTCAGAATGGTTTGTTGATCAAGACATCAACAAGTGGAATAGTTGGGATGACCTAGCTAATTAATTCATGCAACAATTCTAATACAATATGGAGTTGATTCCTGATGAGAAATCCCTAACTAATATGAAGAAAAAGAACATCGAAAGTTTTAGGGAGTATGCAATTAGATGGCATAAACAAGCCGCTAATGAAAGAAACCAAGATAGTGGAGATGTTTATTCAAGTACAAGATAAAACATATTATCAACACTTGTTATCTGTATTAGGCAATTCATTTATTGAGGTCCTTAAAATAGGGGAGATGATAGAGGATAGAATTAAGACTGGTCGCATTATGAGTTTTAAAACTTTAAAAGCAACTACTCAAGAAACTCAAAGGGATTCAAGAAATGCTGGAGGGAAGAATAATGAAGAAGATGTAGCTATAATTGTAGTTGGACAACAGGCATGATCAAAAAGACCACGTCGTCGTTACCCTCAAGCACAAACCCAAGTTCATGCCCAAGCTCGACAGAAGCACTCCCAAAATCTATTATACTTAATTCCCCTACCTCCATATCCAGTGTATAACACACAACCACATGTTCGACCCCCATCTTACCCATAATGGGATGCACCAACTCCTCAGAGTCATCCTCCAACTCCACAAACATACCAAAGCCCTTTTAGGCACAATTTTTTATCCAAGACAAAAAATAAGATGAGGAAGAAGTTTAGGTATAGCTTCACACCAATTGGAGATTCATATGCAATTTTATTCCATAGATTGGTAGAGTGGGGCATGCTCACTCCTCTCCTTGGGTATTGTAATACCCCATACTTTTTCATAGCTAATTTTATCTCAAGAATTTCTAGTATTAGATTCTAAATTGAATGATGGTTATTCCATGAGGAATTTTCAAGATTTTCACTTTTTGTCATATGGGAAATTCAATAATCTTTCCATCGATATAAGATTCGCCCAAATCCGATAACCAGGTCAGAAGTTACGACTATTTCAAATTTTCATCGTAAAATAGCGCCATATTAGTCAGTGGTGAAATTCCATTTGGAAAATTCCAGTAGGAGTCCGCGATTATGGCGCATTGCGCCAGGGTCCAAATTTAGAATTATCCGTTTTTCAGAGTCTCAGCGCTTTTTCCCCCGCGTCACGCCAAAGTTCCAGGTCACAAAGGAAGTGGCAACGAGATGGCCCCACGTCGCGCCATCCCTCGATTTCCCAATTTTCAAAATCCAGTGACATGGTGTGATAGCACCGCGTCGTGATAAAAGTGCAGTTCGGGAAATTTTTACAATTTTAAAAGATGCATCCAAGGGTTAAAAGGTGACCCCTATTTAAACCCAATAACACGTGATTTATCTATTATTCACCCAAAATATACTAGTTTCTCTCAAGTTTCTCTCAAGAACAAGCTAGGGTTTTTATTGGGGATTCGAATTCAAGAAGGTTTCACCGTCAATCCTCACGAAATCACGAACTAAGGTATGCATAGTATTCATTCCTGGACTCCTTTCATCCATGAAGCCCAAGAATCCCTTTTCTAAATTCAAGTTTATGGATTTTTTTTATGAATTTCATGATTGGGCTGTTGTTGTTCATGTGGATAATGAGAAATTGAATTCTACTCCATGTTGGGTGATAAATTCTATATGGGTTAAATTAATATAGATATAGATTCATGTAAACCTATGACTAAACCCTTGAATGGTGAAAGTAGAATTGAACCATGATGTTAAATTATTGTACAATGATGTTTAAATGTACCATGCCTACAATATGTTTGATTAAATGCCTAGATGAAGAAAAAGTGCCTAACTAGCATGATACCATAAAATATCCATGTATGTACAAGTTATTCCTATCACATATTTTGATGAAATACTTCTATAAATGTATTATGGATTATGATGTTATTTATATGTTCAAGTAAGTTATGCTTGGTCAATTTCCTTCCATCGAGTCCTAGGGGTACTCGTACCTAAAACATTAGCTGTGTGTCTAGAGCCATGTCATGTTTTCACGATACTCTCATTCAAGCTATGATCCTTAGATATTAGACAGTCTTATGACTCAGTAAATCTCTATGATCTCATGAACTCAGTCAGTTGTCAAATATCAGTAGTATTTCATCAGTCAACGGAATTCAGTAACTCAGCCCATGTTCAGTTCAGTAAATCATGTTCAGAGTCTATTCAGATGGGATTAGGAATTAGCACCGAGTAAACCCAAGGATGGGAACACACACTATCAAATGAGGGTGTGATTCTTAGAAGTCATCCTTGCATTCCAGAACTATGTAGCCGGCATGGGTTGAGACATCAACACTATCCGATGAGGGTTGATGGGGTGGATAAGCACTGTCAGATAAGTCCCCCTCCATTCTTGTATAGGGGACACTATCATATGAGGGTCGCTCATAGCTTGTCCTTACTGGTGGCGCGGTATTGACACCCTTTCAATAGGGATTACAAATTGGACCACAACTCTACCATAATGGCATATCAGGGGCATGTCGGTTAGATAACTACTTCCCACAGTTTTATGTTACAAAATCAGGACTTTTAGATATATAGTCAACAGTCTTAGTAATAGAGCTCAGATAGTTCTTCAGATTTTAGGACTGTCAGATACAGTCAACTCAGATACAGTACGTAACTCAGATAGTTCCATCAGATTCAGGACTATCAGATACAGTCACTCATGTTATCAGTTATATTCAGATTCAGTAATCATGTTATCACAGTATTAGTGTCAGTTGTTATGTCTCATGCATGTATTCTCACGTTCATGATAGTTAGTCAGTTATTATTATTGTTCATGCATATGAACCCCATGCATTCAGCCTACCTCACATGCATACCAGTAAATTCAAAGTACTAATGCATTTGCGCTATGATGTCTTATACCATAGGTTTAGAGGCACGAGATCCAGAGCAACAGTAGATTCCAGATATCTGCAGACAGAGTTAGAAGTGAGTCCTCATCTTTCGAGGACATGATTATTTTCCTATTATCTCATTAATTAGTTTATTAGTTGGATTTAGTTGGGGACATGTCCCATCAACTCCTTACTCAGAAAGTTCAGTCAGTTAGAGGCTTTCCCTATTATCTTTTGAGGATATGATTATTTCCCTGTTATCTCATTTATTAGTTTATTATTTGGATTTAGTTGGGGACATGTCCCATCAACTCCTTACTTAGATAGTTCAGTCAGTTAGAGGCTTTCTAGACTATCATGTTTCAGACTTCAGTATGTTCAGTTTTGTTTTGGGTATTCTATTACCCCACACAGATGTTATATCATTCAGATCATATTTAGTATTGAACCTTATGGCCTTTCAGTTCATGTTTTCGCATTATAAAGTATTTTATACAATATAAAGGTACATATATCAGTCATCGGTTAGATTGTGGTCCTTTGGGGTCATAAGCACCGTGTAGCATTCTGAGTACCAGATTTGGGGCGTTACAAACTTGGTATCAAAGCCTAAGGTTCAATAGTATCCTAGGAAGTTTGAAAGTCGTATCTAGTAGAGTCTTGTACATGGGTGTGTTGCACGCAATATTTATGTGCAAGAGGCTATAAGATGTTTTAGGAACAGTTTCCCTTGTTTCGGTATTAATGTCATGCCAGTGAGAATTATCTAAAGTCAATCTCTCAATCTAATCTGTTTCCCCTTTTTTTCTACAGAACATGCCTCCTAAAAAAAGAAACAAAAATCAGTCAACCCCTCAGCCCGAAAATCCTTTGGGCAATCATATTTCCCATGCGAAGTTCAGGGCCGCATTCACTACTCTTATTCAGTCAATTTTTTTTCAAAATGAATGGCCAACAGTCATTTTGGCCAACCC
The DNA here is from genome assembly GCA_030864215.1 of Capsicum pubescens. Lineage (NCBI taxonomy): Eukaryota > Viridiplantae > Streptophyta > Magnoliopsida > Solanales > Solanaceae > Capsicum > Capsicum pubescens. Next base: position 101,481,624 of record CM061542.1, read on the forward strand.
AGTGGCCAACTTAGCCGCAGCTAGGATTCGGGACTTCACCCAAATGAATCCTCCATCCTTCCTTGGGTCTAAGGTAGATAAGGACCCTCAAGAATTCATTGATCAGGCTCAGAAGGTGACAGACATCATGGGGGTAACTACTGTTGAGAGTGCTGAGCTAGGTGTATATCAGTTGCAGGATGTAGCTCATACTTGGTTCAACTAATGGAAGTCAGAGTGGTTAAATGATGCAGGTCCTATAGAGTAGGAGGAGTTTGTCACTGTATTCCCCCACAACCTCAGGCAGGGTAATATGACAGTGAAAGAGTATTCTCTTAAGTTTACTTAACTAGCTAGATATGCCCCTCGTGTGGTTGCAAACAGCAGAGCCAAGATGAGTAAGTTCTCTTCAGGGATAAATGATAGCGTGGTAAATAAGTGCAGATCTTTCATGCTCAACAGTGGCATAAATATAGCCAGGCTTATTACTCATGCTCAATAGATAGAGGAGAAGAAGATTAAGCAGATGAAGAAGCAGAATAAGAGAGCGAAGACAGGTAGTTTCAACTTCGCTCAGCCTAAATCAGAAGGAGGAAACCATTCCCAGTTTCTTCCTAAGTCATCAGTTCCATCTCCTTCTTCAGCCTATGCTCTAGTTCCTAAGTTCAGGGAGGGTAACAGAGATAGAGCGCCAAGCTCTAGGTCTCAGGGTAGTGTTAGCAATGCCTGAACTAATCCCCTTTGTCAGACTTGTGGTAAGAACCACAAGGGTACTTGCAGAGCTGGTAGCAATGTCTGTTTAGGTCGTGGCAAGCCAAGACACAGAGTCAGAGACTTCCCTAAGTCAGGTTATCAGAGTCATCTTCGCTTCTCAACTCAGTCTGACCACCCGAATCAGCAGGGTGCCACCACCAGTGCTACTAGTGGGCAATGCCCAAATCATCTCTATGCTCTTTAGTCCCGACAGGATTAGGAAAATTCTCTTGATGTAGATACTGGTACATTATAGAACTTTCATGTGCATGTTTATACTTTGCTAGATCCAGGAGCTTCTTTGTCTTTTGTTACTCCTTATATAGAAGGCAATTTTGGAATCAGTCCTGAAATCCTAGTAGATCCCTTTTCAGTCTCTACTCTAGTGGGTAAAACCATCATAGCCCAGCGGGTATACAAGAACTGACCGGTTATGATATTTTAGAAAGTCACTTCAGCAGACTTAGTCGAATTAGAGATGACTGATTTTGATGTCATTCTCGGAATGGATGGTCTTCATTCCTGCTATGCCACAGTCGACTGCAGAAATAGAATAGTCCAGTTTTAGTTTTCGAATAAACCCATCCTTGAGTGGAAGGGTAGTACTTCAGCATTCAGAGGTCAGCTTGTTTCCTACCTTCGAGCACAGAAAATGATATCTAAAGGATGTATCTATCATCTTGTTTGATTTAAGGACACTCATTCCAAAACTTACAGACATGAATTAGTTCTAGTTGTAGGTAAATATTCAAATGTCTTTCCCGAAGATCTTCCACGAATTTCTCCCGAAAGGGAAATAGACTTCGGTATTGATCTTCTCCCAGATACTCAGCCTATATTTATTCTGTCATACAGAATGGCACCAATAAAACTCAGAGAACTAAAAGAACAATTAAAGGATCTCTTAGATAAGGGATTTATCAGGCCCAGTATTTCCCCATGGGGTGCTCCAATATTATTCGTGCACAAGAAAGACTGTTCTCTTAGGATGTGTGTAGACTACCGTCAACTCAATAAGGTCATGGTCAAGAATAAGTATCCTTTTCCCAGAATCGATGACTTTTTTGATCAACTTTAGGGTGCCATTTATTTCTCTAAGATAGACTCAGATCCGGCTATCATCAGCTCAGAGTTAGAGAATGTGACATTCTGAAAATAGCTTTTCGTACTCGGTATGGTCATTTTGAATTCTTAGTTATGTCCTTTGGTCTTACCAATGCCCCAGCAGCTTTTATAGACTTGATGAACCATGTGTTCAAGCAGTACTTGGACATGTTCATCATAGTCTTCATAGATGATATTCTGGTCTATTCCCGCAGTGAGCATGATCATGCATACCATCTCAGAACAATACTTCAGACTCTCAGAGATCATCAGCGATTCGCCAAATTCAGTAAGTGCGAATTTTGGCTAAGGTCAGTAGCATTCCTTGGTCATATCATTTCCGATGATGGCATTAGAGTGGATCCTCAAAAGATTGAAGCAGTAAGAAACTGGCCTCGCCCTGTCTCTCCATCAGATATCAGGAGTTTCTTGGGTTTGGTAGGTTATTACAGATGGTTTGTTGAGGGATTTTCTTCTATTGCCTCCCCTATGTCCAGATTGACTCAGAAGAAAGTTAAATTTCAGTGGTCAGATCCTTGCAAGAAGATTTTTAGGAGTTGAAGACTTGACACACCTCATCTCTAGTATTAGCTCTTCCAGATGGTCCAGATGGTTTCATAGTGTATTGTGATGCATCCATAGTAGGTTTAGGTTGTTTCCTCATGCAGCATGATAAGGTCATAGCCTACGCCTCGAGACAGCCTAAGCCCCATGAGAGGAATTATCCTACTCATGATCTTGAGTTAGCAGCCGTAGTCTTTTCCTCGAAGATTTGGAGGCATTATCTATACGATTTTCATGTATATGTATTCACTGATCATAAAAGTATTTAGTATTTCTTTTCTCAGAAATATCTCAATCTTCGTCAGAGAAGGTGGTTGAGCTCTTGAAAGATTATGACATAAGTGTCTTTTATTATCCGGGCAAGGCCAACGTAGTGGCCGACGCTCTCAGTAGACTATCCATGGGTAGTATTTCTCATGTTGAGGACAGTAAGAAGAAGTTAGCTCAGAAAGTCCATCATCTTGCCAGACTAGGCGTTCGCTTAGTCGATACAGAAGAGGGTGATATATGAGTTCAGAGTAGTTTAGAATCATCTCCAGTTTCCGAGGTGAAAGAAAAGAAAGATAGAGATACAGCCTTGTCAAGTTGAAAGAGTCAGTCCAGGATCAGAAAGTAGAGGTTTTCTCCCAAGGGGGAGATGGTGTCCTTCATTGTTAGGGTCGTCTCTATGTTCCAGGTGTAGATAACTTAAGGCAGCAAATTATTGCAGAAGTGCATGGTGCATGCTACTCTATTTATCTAGGGGACACAAAGATGTACTGCGACTTGCGGGAAATCCATTGGTGGAGTGGGATAAAGAGAGACATTACAGAGTTTGTGGCTAAGTGCTCTATATGTTAGCAGGTTAAGATAGAGCATCAGAAACTTAGTGGGTCCATGCAGGAGTTCAATATTCCTACTTGGAAGTGGGAAGTTGTGAACATGGACTTCGTGATGGGTTTTCCTCGAACTTGTCATCAGCATGATCCAGTCTGGGTCATTGTAGACAGAATGAACAAATCAGCTTATTTTCTTCTAGTTCATACCTCTTATTCATCTGAGGATTACGCCAAACTCTACATAAAGGAGTTAGTTAGATTGGACGATGTTCCATTGTCCATTATCGCAGACAGAGGTACCCAGTTCACCTCTGATTTCTGGAAAGCATTCCAAAAGGGTCTTAGTACCCAAGTTCATCTTAGTACAGCCTTTCATGCTCAGACAAATGGTCAAACAGAAAGGACCACTCAGACATTAGAAGATATGTTAAGGGCATGTGCAATTGATTTCAAGGGAAGTTGGGATGACCACTTACCTTTGATTGAGTTTGCATACAACAACAGCTATTATTCCAGTTTCAGATGGCTCCATTCAAAGATCTCTACAGTAGGAGATGTAGATCTCCAATTGGTTGGTTCGAAGTTAGTGAGGCCTCATTCATAGGTCCTGACTTGGTATTCGACACCTTAGAAAAAGTCCTGTTGATTAGAGAAAGACTCCGGGCTTCTCAGAGCCAATAGAAGTCTTATGTAGATGTTCGTAGAAAAGATCTTGAGTTTGATATTGGTGATCATGTCTACCTAAATATCTCTCCCATGAAGAGAGTGAAGATATTCGACAAGAATGGGAAAGCTCAGTCCCCAATATGTTGGTCTCTTCAAGATTCTCAGTCGCTTTGGCAAGGTAGCCTATGAGCTTGAATTGCCTTTAGATCTAGCCTCAGTTCATCCAGTCTTTCATGTCTCTTTTCTCAAGAAGTGCATAGGTGACCCATCAGTTGTAGTCCCTATTCAGAGCATTTATGTTCAGAACACTCTTTTTTATGAAGATATTCCAGTCAAAATCTTAGACTATTAGACTCGTAGATTGAGGAACAAAGAAGTCCCTCTAGTTAACGTTCTTTGGTGAAATCAGTCCGTTGAGGGAGCTACTTGGGAAGTAGAGACATATATGCATACCAAGTATCCTCACCTCTTCTTCGCCAACTCAGATCAAGCTCAAGGTAACAGTTCTCCTTAAGCTTACTCAGTTTCATGTTCAGTGTTCATCACAAACTTGGTATGCAGTTTCATACTCATGTTCCCATTATAAACTTGGTATCAAGTACCATTGCACATTCAGTCATGCACTCATGTATCAGTTCAGTTATGTAATTATGCATTAGACGTGCATTCTCATTATGAGAAACTTAGCTCTTCAGAACACTCAGTCATGCATTCATGAATCAGTTACACATGCATCAGATATGCATGTCAGTGTTATATGTTCATCTTGTCAGTCATATCAGTCATGATATCATGTTCTAGTTATTCATGTTCAATATATACGTCAGTTGTGTTTTCTCCCTACTCAATTAGTCTCATTCGAGGATGAATGTTCTGAAGGGGGAGATATTGCAATACCCCATACTTTTTCCTAGCTAATTTCATCTTAAGAATGTCTAGTATTAGCTTCTAAATTGAATGATAGTTATTCCATGAGGAATTTTCAATATTTTAAATTTTTTCATGTGGGAAATTCAATAAGCTTTCCATCAATATAGGATTCGCCCAAATCCGATAATCGGGTCAGAAGTTATGACAATTTCAAGTTTCCATTGTAAAATAGCGCCATATTAGTCAATGGCGCACCGCGCCACAAGAGGAAATGGCATTTGGCAAATTCCAGTAGGGGTCCGCGATTATGGCGCATCACGCCATGCCCCAAATTCAGAATTGTCCGTTTTCCAGTGTCTCAGCACGATTTCCCCCGCGTCGCGCCAAAGTTCCAGGTCACAAAGGAAGTGGAAACACGATGTCCCTACATCACTCCATCCCTCAATTTCCCAGCTGTCAAAATCCAGTGATATGGCATGATAGCGCCGCATCTCGCTAAAGGTCCTGTTCGGGAAATTTTTACAATTTTAAAAGACGCATCCAAGGGTCAAAAGGGTCAATTTTCTACCCCTATTTAAACCTAATAACACGTGATTTAGCTATTATTCACCTAAAATATACTAGTTTCTCTCAAGTTTCTCTCAAGAACAAGGTAGGATTTCTATTGGAGATTCGAATTCAAGAAGGTTTCACCATCAATCCTCACGAAATCACGAACTAAGGTATGCATAATGTTCATTCATGAACTCCTTTTGTCCATGAAGCCCAAGAATCCCTTTTCTAAATTCAAGTTTATGGATTTTCTTATGAATTTTATGATTGGGCTGCTCTTGTTCATGTGGATAATGAGAAATTGAATTCTACTCCATGTTGGGTGATAAATTCTATATGGGTTAAATTATTATAGATATAGATTCATGCAAACCTATGACTAAACGCTTGAATGGTGAAAGTAGAATTGAACCATGATGTTAAATTATTGTAAAATGATGTTTAAATGTACCATGCCTACAATATGTTTGATTAAATACCTAGATGAAGGAAAAGTGCCTAACTAGCATGATACCATGAAATCCCCATGTATGTACAAGTTATGCCTATCACATCTTTTGATGAAAAGTTTATATAAATGTATTATGGATTATGATGTTAGTTAGATGTTCAAGTAAGTTATGCTTGGTCAGTTTCCTTCCATCGAGTCCTGGGGGTACTCGTACCCAAAACAGTAGTTGTGTGCCTAGAGCCAAGTCATGTTTTCACGATAATCTCAGTCAAGCTATGATCCTTAGACTTCAGACTGTCTTATGACTCAGGAAATCTCCATGATCTCATGAACTCAGTCAGTTGTCAGATATCAGTAGTATTCAGTCAGTCAACGAAATTCAGTAACTCAGCCCATGTTCTGTTCAGTAAATCATATTCATAGTCTATTCAGATGGGAGTAGGAATTAGCACCGAGTGAACCAAAGGATTGTAACACATACTATCAGATGAAGGTGTGATTCTTAGAAGTCATCCTTGCATTCCAGAACTATGTAGCCAGCATAGGTTGAGACATCAACACTATTCAATGAGGGTTGATGAGGTGGATAAGAACTGTCAGATGAGGGTCCCACCGTTCTTGTATAAGGGACACTATTATATGAGGGTCGCCCACAGCTTGTCCTTACCGGTGGCGCGGTATTGACACTCTTCCAATTGGGGTTACAGATTGGACTACAACTCAGCCGTAATGGCGTATCAGGGGCATGTCAGTTAGATAACTACTTCCCATAATTTTTTGTTACAGAAGCAGGACTGTCAGATATAGTCAATCAGTTTCAGTAATAGAACTCAGATAGTTCTTCAAATTTCAGGACTGTCAGATACAATCAACTCAGGTATAGTATGGAACTTAGATAGTTCCATTAGATTCAGGACTGTCAGATATAGTCACTCATGTTATCAGTTATATTCAGATTTAGTAATCATGTTATCACAGTAATAGTGTCGGTTGTTATGTCTCATGTATGTATTCTCACGCTTATGATAGTTAGCCAGTTATTATTATTGTTCATGCATATGAACCCCATGCATTCAGCCTACCTCACATGTATACCAGTACATTCAAAGTACTGACGCATTTGTGCTATGGTGTCTTATACCATAGGTTCAGAGACACGATCTCCAGAGTAACAGTAAATTCTAGATATCCACAGACAGAGTTAGAAGTGAGTCCTAATCTTTCGAGGATATGATTATTTCCCTATTATCTCATTAATCAGTTTATTAGTTGGACTTAGTTGGGGACAGTCCTATCAACTCCTTACTCAGACAGTTCAGTCAGTTAGAGGCTTTTTAGACTATCATGTTTCAGACTTTAGTATGTTCAGTTTTGTTTTGGGTATTCTATTACCCCACATAGATGTTATATCATTCAGATCATGTTCAGTATTGAACCTAATGGCCTTTCAGTTCATGTTTCCATATTATAAAGTATTTTATTCAGTATACAGGTACAGATATCAGTCATGGGTTAGCTTGTGGTCCTTCGGGGTCATAAGATCATGTAGCATTTCAGGTACTAGATTTGGGGCGTTACATGAATACTCCTGACCCATATTCAAGAATTTCTGATCCTAATGTACAATGTACATATCATTTTGATATCTAGGGTTACAATATTGAAGATTTTCATGCTTTAAAGAGAGGAATAGAAAAGATGATTCAAGATAAATCGATTATGGCGCAGGATATTGACAATAGTGAAAGCTCTACTTATGCTAACGTACAAACCAGTGGCGAAGATATCAGGATCAGTAATTGAGAAGTCACCCCTCTCCTTACTAGGAAGGGGTTTGGTAGCTTGTTTTTTTTCATTTTTGTTATCCGAATTATTTTAGAATTGTAGTTCGGGATCTATCTTGTTTTATCCCTTTGTCACTGATGTTCAAACCCTTCTATCTTTCATTTTAACTAAATAGAGTGTCCCTTTTCACTTTGTGTTTTAAATATGTATTGTTTGTTTACTTTCTTTACACAATACATTTTATGTTGGTTTTGGTGATATGACATGCTGGAGGAATTTTCAGCTAGATCTTAAAATTAGTTTAAGCATGAACTTTGAATCAGAATGTTTCATTTAGAAAAAAAGCCTTAGAGAAAATAGGTAAAGTGCTGAGACATTTGGTGACCAAGTTGAATCTTTCTTTAAAAATTGAGCCAATTATTTTGAGAATCACAAGAATAACTTGGTCATCAATTGAAAAACATATCTTAATTAAGTTATGCACGATCTTATACCAAGAGAAACAAGAAGATAATCAGCTTCATGAAAGCATAGATCATTCGATGTAAGGGATGTATAACAAAGGTGGAGTTGTATGCTGGAAAAGCATGAAAGATGTAGTGACGAACATGCTAAGCTAAAGTTAGTGCTGTAAAAAATATCACAAAATGATCATCATCTTTCACTTTCATAATTCATGATATGTACTTGCATTTTTAAGGGTTGATATGATGAAGGCATTTTATTCTGCTATCCAAACATAGTGTCATCCTTTGTTTACCCCATTTGAGCTTTAGTTCTATTTTATTTCATACCCCTCTTTTGGAATCATGATAGAGTCAACAAAGCTCAAAATAAAAGTGTCGAGCAAAAGAATAGAGTCAGAAAAATTTTCAAAAAAAAAGAAAAGAGAAAAAAATGTATCCAAAAAGAAAGAAAAAAAAAGAGTGTCAAGAAAAATAGAGTCAAAAAAAATTCCAAAAAAAAATGAGTCAACAAAAGAAAAAGAAATCAAAATCAAGAAAAGGAACAAGTTGTTGAAACTACGTGTGACCTGATTCTCCTCTCTCGGGGGTGAGATACATAGGATGTCCTACTTTAGGCTCTATCCATTCAAATAAACAATTTAGAATTGCCCAGTCAAAAGAAACTGGGGCATGATTTAATCTTCATTTTTTAGTCGATTCCTAAAGTTGTAAGTCCCACCCACTTCAAGTGTCGTTTGGGCCTCATGTTACTTTTTCTTTCTAACTCTTTCCAAAAGTCAATTTACAACCAAAGAAAGACCTTCAAATCAATCTTTGAGGATGTTAAGGATAAGCATGCAAGGGATATGATGATGCATTTGGTAACTACTTGTCTTCCTCAACATAAAGAATCAAGAGAGAAATAAAAATAAGAGAGCCTCATTGGTGAAAACCCTAACGGGCACCATAAGGCGATGGTAAGTCGAGAGAGAATAAATTGAGAGTCTTATTGGTGAAAACCCTCATGGGAACTATAAGGTGATGGTAAGTTGAGAGAAATAAAAATGAGAGATTCTTATTGGTAAAAACCCTCATAGACACCATAAGGCGATGGTGAGCTGAGAGAAAAATAAGAGAGGCTTGCTGGTGAAAACCTTTCAAGGTGTCACTAGATGAATGAGGTCTTAAATGAAATTGACCTAAGGAAGAAACTCAATTTCAAGGCCATTAACTCAACAGCAATTGGTGAAAGTTTGGACGAAAAGATCAAGCAGCTTAATTCGAAATGCATGTCATAATCATTAGAGCTGACTGTCGCTTTCAGATAAATTTTTCTTTTCTCTGTTTCAGTGGGGACATCATTGTCTATTCTTTTTTCTTAATATTTTTATTTTAATTTTTGTTTTCTTGAGTCAGTTATTCAGATGGAAAGTCATTTTTCTTGTATCTTTAAGTCAAATAAATGTCAAAGTAAGTGAGAAAAGATTTTAAAACTGGCTACCAACTTCTTCAATTGCACAAAGTAAGACAAAAGGCTAGCACATGAAAGAGACATGATTGTTAGCCGAAATAAGGCATGCAGAAAATTTTGTCAATAGAAAAGTCTGGGAACTCATGGAAATACCAAGTTTCAAAGAGTTTATCTAAGAAGCATGAAAAAATAGAGATATTGTGTTTGTTTCAAAGTCACACTTAATAATCTGAGTTTTGGTCAATGATGCAACAATTCAATGACATATGCTAATGGTTGGAAGCGAGGTTAAAAGTGATGAGGGCAAGAGCGATTGCTGCAAAAGCTAAATCCACAAACCAACCACCGTATTTTTAGACTCATAAGTTTTCTTTGATGAAACAGGAAACATGTTTCCTTCAAATCAAGGACTTCAGAGTATAAATTTCAAAGGTTGCAAAGCCTCACTTCTACAAATGCAAGAGGCAATGTTGCTGCACGAGTTTGGTAATCAAAACCATGGTAAAACTTATAATTCAATATCACTTCATTGTCCGGGTAATTCAGGTTCATATATTGGGTGATGCACTTCCTAAATTGAACCTTCACTCCTAGAAATCGCACTTTCTAGTTGAGTCTTTCTATTTAATCTTCAGGAGATGCATTTCTTTATATGAGTAATTTAAGTGGCATTTGTAAGGAGATGTATTTCCTTAGGTAATTCAAGTGATATTTGTAAGGAGACACATTTTTTTGTTTGGGTAATTTAAGTGGAATTTGTAAGGAGATGCATTTCCTTGGGTAATTTAAGTGGCATTTTGTAAGGAGACACATTACCTTGTCTGGTAAATTTAAGTGGCGTTTGTAAGGAGATGTATTTCCTTATTTGGGTAATTCAAGCGGCATTTGTAAGGATACGCATTTTCTTGTCTAGACAATTTAAGTGGAATTTATAAGGAGATGCACTTCCTTGATTGGGAAATTTGAATTTTACTTGTTTGGTGATACACTTCCTAACTTAAGTCTTGACTCCTACAAAATTCACTACCTAGTCGAGTCATTCCACTTGACCCTTAGGAGACACGCTTCCTTGGTGGGTATTCAAGTTTCGCTTGTAAGGAAGTTCACTTCCTAACGTAAGCCTTTACTTCTAGAAAATAAACTTTTTAGTTGAGTAGTTAACCCTTAGGAGACGCACTTTCTTGTCAGAGTAATTTAAGTTTTTCTTGTTAGAGGACTCACTTCCTAACTTAAGTCTTTACTCCTAGAGAAGTACTTTCTAGTTAAGTAGTTAACCCTTAGGAGACGCACTTCCTTGTCAGGGTAGTTCAAGTTTGGATTGCTAGATGACATCTTTCCTAACTTAATTCTTCACTCCTAGAAGGTGCACGTTCTGGTCGAATCCTTCCATGCAACCCCTAGGAGATGCACCTCCTTATCTGAGTAATTCAGGTTTCATTTATTAGGTGATGCACTTCCTAAATTGAACCTTCACTCCTAGAAGCCATATTTTCCAGTCGATCCATTACACTTAACCCTTAAGAGACATACTTCCTTGTTAGTTTTCATTTGTTAGATGACACACTTCCTAACTTAAACCTTTATCTCTAGAAGACGCACTTTCTAGTCAGAATTTCTCACTTTAATTCTTAAGATATGCACTTCCTAGTCTTGGTCATTTAATCTTACTCTCAATAGATGCATTTCTTGGTCAGAGTCTTGGTTCATCATTGCAACGTGCAAGTAATTATGATTGGATTTGACATTCACAAAAAAAATTTGATGATAAACTGGGGCAAAATTTAATTCATGTTATTGAAAGCATCCTTTAGGATTCTCTTAAAAATGAGACTTTATTTTTTTTAAAAGTGAGATTTTATCATAACCTTTGTTTTGGATAATTTTCTTTCTAGTTTTGATATTGATTTCAGGAGCCCGCCTGAAGAATAAGGTGAATAAACGGAAAGTCAAGCAACAAGTTAATGAAGTTGAAAGTCAAGAAACAAGGTGAAGCAATTGAAAGTCAATAAAGTGAGGAAATTACAAGTCGGGATCCCGTCCAAGGAATAGGGTGATGAAATTGAAAATCAAAGGATTAAAAAATAACAAGTCAGGATCAAGGTTCAGAAATACCATGACAGAACATGGTCAATTTTCGAGTTCATCTCCACCATCAAATTTTATATAGAGAAAGAATCTATTGTCATGTTCAACCCAAAGAAGATCAGATCTTTTGTCAATTTTGGAAATACTAGAAACTCAAGTCAGGAGTCCAAAAGAAGCTGCATAGATAGGATTTTTGTAATTTCAGTTATCTTTTTAACTTGTAATTTTATTTTTGATGTAATGACAGAGCCGCGAACTGGAACATCGACAGGGCCTCAATCGACTCTCCAACTCGGTATAGTTCCCCTCCTGGTCAATCCTGGAACTAACTGTGAATTGACTCTCACACAAACTTAGGGTTGTTAGGATGTCCTAAATCAAGACTTAGTGGTACTCTGTCCTTTTTTTCCTTCCTTCAAATAATGGTCGGGTCAAAATTCTATCTCGTCTACTTCTTTAAATGAAAACACTTTGTGTTTACATTCAAAGAGGGGCATGATGTAGACACGTAATTTTATCTCTTTCGAGAGTATATTTTTACCCATTTACCACATCTTACCATGCACCCTCAATCATGTGATAATCCCTCCACTAAAAGCCAAATAAATAAATCCATAATCATCTTATCCTAACAAACCCTCAACAAATTCACCACCCCACCCTAACTAATTTTTGCCACCTCACATCCCTTACCCCATACCCTCTTCTACCCATATACCTCACCCCACTCATAATACACACACCATCACTCATACCGTGAATACATATATACACCTCACATAAACACTCAAAGGGGGGAATTGGACACAATCACTGACTTCCATTTTCTTCTCATTAAAAAGCCATTATAGACACACACCCTCACTGAATACACTTACACAGAACAACATAATTTCCATTTGATATTTCAGACACACACAACATACATAGACCCATACACAAAACACACACACCGTCTTCTTCATTCACACACAGACGTACACAGCTAAGAAAAAGACAGAAAATAAACTAAAATAAAAAAAGAGAAAAATGATCAAAAAATAGTGAATGAAGTAAAGGGGACACGCCATGGGACAGGGAGAGAAGAATTGAGAAAAAACAGTGAGAAATTAAGAAAAAATAGTAAGGAATTGAGGCAAAATAGAGAGATCGAAAGAGAGAGAGTGTTAACGAAGAGAGAGAACATGAGAAAATATTTTTTCGGCGTGTTCTCGCTGAAAAACATTACGGTTACCGGTTTTTCTCCACTTTTCATAATTGTCGAGCTCGTCGGAGCTCCGGCGAAGTGAGAAATATTGATTCTGATAAAATTCCACTGAAACACGACCACAACATAGAAACGAGACAGTCGATCTTTAGGTTTGATCCATATTTGTGGGATTCATTCTATTTGCGAGTTCGTGGTTGAATGTCTACTGTTCAATGATTCTGATTCGAGGTTCCACTCTGTTGGCTGCGACGAATAATTTGATGGATTAAAAACAAAATTTGAGGTCCAATTCTATCTCTTCTCATTTTAATTTAATTTTATGTGATTGATTTATGTGAAGCATGATATGATATAAATATTCGATGATTTTGACTTGTTGTTTTATTCCATTGATAGTGGTTGTGGGTTTTGAAAAATAGTAATTGTTAATTGCTACGTGGGAATCTTGAGTTGAATTTTGGGGCGAGAATTGAAAATTCCATAAAAAGAGTTAATATTGTTGTGCTTTGATTCATCGATTTGTTATTGGATTTGGACGGATTTTAATTTTGACAAACCCGATAATGTTATGTTTTAGGCCAAAATCGATAGGCATATTTTAGGGTTGGGGTAGGAGAATCTTAGAGATTGTGGATTGTTGAATATTTTGTTGAATGATTTGGTTTTGTCGTATTTGAATCTATTGTACTCATTTGGCCGGGGAATGCCCCGAGGTACATTGTACTTATTCATCGGGGAATACCCCAAAGTATCATGTATGGAAAGAAGGTTCATGATCAAGGCTCGAGGCATTGGATAAAGCATAGTTAGGGTAATTAGAATAGTTTAGTTTTACATTTCAGTACCTTTCTATTTTGGGTCTGTGATAAATTGTACTGGACATTATTTTGGTTTCGAACTTTATTTGGTTTGTTTGTTTTGCTAGTTTTTATGTGTTTTGTTGGTCTATTCACTTCATAGTGTCATACTAGCCTATATACTCCATGAAGCGACCGTGGTCGAAACACGGGATAGGGGGATGCCTAACACCTCCCCCTCGATCAACAAAATTGATTAATCGAAATCTCTGTTCGCAAACCAGTTTTTAAAAAAGTCAAATCATTTTGAAAAACAATTTCCAAAGGTGACTTGGCACACCCGATTTATGTCAAGTGGCGACTCTGAGTTTTGAATGTAAACAATCATTTTCGAAATAAATTATTTTCTTTTGTCACTAAATAATAAAACTCTTTTCGAACTTAAAATCAATCTTCTTTTTGTTAAAAAGGGGGTGTGACACTATTTTTCTTTTTTTCACTTTTCATGGCCTTATCAAAACTCTCAGGTTATCCTCCGCCAGTCCAGAGTACTTACTTATTGAGAGAATAACGAGATGAAGGTATTCTTTCTCTAGTAGATGGTCTGAGTGAGCTCTCTATAGCATTAATAACTGGTTGCTGATCAACCACATCAATTTGCACTGGAGCATCAACAATATCATGTTGGTCAATCTGAACATGATCATCATCTTCATTATCAAATTGATTTTCATTATCTTGAATATTTTCTCCAGGAGCAATAATTAAAAGAATTGAATTAACATCAACTAGGATCTCACTACCATGAGTATTAACCTTCTTAGCTTTATCAAAATCTTCAATTATTTGGTCTACAAAGTACACAACATCATGGCTTCTAGCAACTTTTTTCTAACTGTATCATTGAAACGATAGCCAAATTCATATTTACCATATCCAATGAAGATGCATTATCTAGTTTTAACATTCAACTTTGACCTTTCATCTTTAGAAATATACACAAAGTTTTTACACCTAAAGACACTAAGATGATCATGAGAAACATTTTTACCATATCAAACTCTGTCAGGGACATCACCATCCAAAGAAGCAGTAGGAGATAAACTAATAACATAAGTAGTAGTACTAAGTACTTCTACCCTAAAAAAAAATTGGCAACTTAGTGTCTGAAAGCATACATCTAACCCTTTCAACTAGAGTTTTACTCATCCTCTATGCTAAACCATTTAACTGAGGAGTCTTTGGAGGAGATTTCTGATGCCAAATATCCTACTCTCTGCAATACCTATCAAAAGGACTAATATACTCACCACCATTATCTGAGCAGATGTACTTCAATTTCTTCCATGTTTGTCTCTCAACCAAGACCTGAAAATCCACATATTTTTCAAAGTTTTTCTGTCTTTTGGTAGCTTAACTAAATCAAAGGTATGATTATTATGCAAATATTTAATATCATCTTCCATAATATCAAACCACTTTTCTTTTCTTTTCTTTCACTTTGCATGGTCTCATCAAGACACTCTGGTTCTCCCTCGTCAGTCAATAGTACATACTCATTGGGAGAATAACGAGATGGAGGAATTCTCTCTCTAGTAAATCATCTAAGAGAACTCTCTAGAAAGACAATTTCATTATAATGAAGATTTTCTTCAAAGGAATTGGATCAACATCAACTAGGCTCTCGCTACTCTGAGAATCAACCTTCTCGATTTTGTCAAATCTTCAACTGTTGGATCTTCAAAGAACACAACATTACTGTTTCTAATATGTTTCTTCTCAACTGGTATTAGTCGTTGAGCTCAACCAGCCCAAAGAAACTCGTATATGGTATGATATTGTCCGCGTTGGGTTAAACCCACACAACTTTCTCCAAAATGCCCCACACTATTAAGAGAACCTACACCTAATATATAGCTTCCCAGTTTCTTCATCTATCGATGTGATACTTTAGTTCACACACCCAATAATTAGTTGAGATAGTTAAGATTTTTACAGTTAAAAAATATGCAGATCATTTTTATTTCAAATTGACTATTTAAAGTCGTTTATGCTTGATAAAATTATTGGGAGATATTTTTGGTTATTCTTCCAAACTCTTTTGGTTGCACCATTTTTCAAAACACCAACTGTCATCAAGATTTTCCATGACTTGATGACCTTTAATAGCATCACAAGTTGTGCCTTTTTTAGGTTGAGAAGTTGAGGTTACCTTATAGTTTGATTAGGTAATTGGGCAACAATATTGAATTGTACTACATGAGTGGCAGTAGTGGTTGATATATTGCTGGCAACAACAGCATAACCGAAGTTGATAACTGAAGTCATTGATGAGGAAGCTTAAAGAGAATGAAATGGATCTAACTCAATGTAGCTTATTCTAAGAGCTTGATTATAAAGTATAGATATGAAAGGGTTAAAAATGTATTTTATTGAATGTGATAAATACAAGAACAGTAATCAACTAGAGTTAAAGTAAAGGAACTATCTACTAAAAATCTCCCAAGCGATAGGAACTAGTAACCACTCTTGGAGATGCTCCTAAAGTTGAGGTGACTCATTCAAAACTAATAACAAACTACTCCCTTCTTGCTAAACTTTTAGTTGACCCTCTTGCTACAATTATTTGTTTTAATTTAATTGTCCCATTTATAAAATTAAGAAAATTTTATGTTGTTCTTTCAAAACTATTTTTATCATTAAATGACTAAATAAAGTGTGTATAATACTCAAATTTATATTTTCAAAACACAATTAATAAGACTAATTTGATAAAATAATCTCCTAACAAAAATTTTTCTTAAGGAGTAGGGCCAATAAGTTTGAAATGGAGGAAATAGTAACAAAAGATAAATAAGATAACATACTAAAACTTGGTCAAAACTCAAGATAACTAAAAGATAATGATTAATAACTTTTCCTAAAGGTGGTAGCTAGTTTAGACCAAAAGTACAACAAAGAACAAAATTATTTGATTATGAATAGGCTATGATCAAATTTGACTCTTTTTCCTATGTATTATAACAATTATTTCTTTTCTCTATCCTTAAGGGAATAAAAGTTATTCGACCTCTCACTTCCAGTAACTTCTTTGGAATGCAAGAAAATCATTCACCGAGGAGCTATAAAACTTTACTGTTGAAGAGAAGCATATAATTTTATTAATATATATGTGTATATATACAAGAGAACAAACAACAAACAAGAAAAGAATCAACTAATAAGGAATTGTAATCATCTCTTAATCAAAACAGAAACTAAATCACTGATGAGGTACTAAGATATGAAAAATCAATCATGAGATATCTTAATATCAATCAATAGATATCACTAATATGCCCTCGCAAGAGAGTAGATCAGTCTGATATACCAATCTTGGACTTTAGTGCTTCAACTGGAGCTTTTGGAATCGGCTTTGTCAGAAGATTAGCCAGTTAGTATCGGGATGAAGTATGAGAAACATGTTGCGAGACTTGTTGGAAAAGATTTTGAAGGAAATAACAGTCAATCTCGATGATTTTCATTTTGGAATAAAAAACTGGTTTAGCACACATGTAGGTCGCGCCAAGATTTTCACAGTAGATAACAGGTGATTCCTTGAGAAAAATAGATAACACTTGAAGCAAAGTATGGACCCAATAAATTTCAGCTAACGCTGAAACAATAGCACGATATTCGGCTTCTATGGATGAGAGAGCAACAACTCTATATTTCTTAGAACTCCATGAGATCGGATTGGAGCCTAAAAATACAATATATGATATAGTAGAGAAGCGATCTTCACAATTACCTACCCAATCTGAGTTAGAGAAGGCGTGCAGATTAGTGACTTGCCTTTGCAAAGAAACATGCAATTACAAGATGTGCTATCAAGATATTGAAGAACTCATTTTACCATAGCCCAATGTGTAGTTGTTGGAGCACTTGTAAACTGAGACAATTTACTTACAACATAAGCAATATCCAATTTAGTTAGGGAAAGATATTGTAAACTTCAAACTATACTTTGATATTCTTTAGGATCCTCAAGTAAAGAGCCATCACTACTTATGGGACAAGATCCGCCTGCCATTTATGTGTGCACTGAATTAACTTCAACCATGTTGGTTTTGTCTAAGATCTCAAATATACTTCTTCTGACTTAAGGAAATTCCAGAAGGTGAGTGAATAACTTGAACACCAAAGAAAAAATGCAAATCACCAAGATCTTTAATAGAAAAATGATTAGCAAGACACCCAATAAAATCTTCCATAAAACTTTGATGATTACCCGTGATAATTAAATCATCAACATAGGCAATGAGATAGAGTGTAACAGATTTAGCATATATAAATAGGCAATGATATTACTGAGAGTGGCAAAATTAATATGAAACAAGATAGGATTTGAGTTTCTCATACCACGCTCGTAGAGCTTGTTTAAGTCCATAAATTGCTTTATAAAGCTGATAAACATGAGTGGGATATGTCCCATTCATAAATTCCACAAGTTGAGACATATAAACTTCCTTAGTTAGAGTACCGAGCAAGAAGTCATTGTTAACATCTAATTGGCGAAGTGTCCAATCAAATAAGGCATCCAGTGAGATAATAACACGCACTCTAGTATGCTTTGCTACTGAAAATATGTTTCACCATAATCAACACCTGGACGCAGCAAGAAACCTTTAGCACTAAGTCGAGCTTTATAGAGGCTAATACTTTCATTAGAGTTGTATTTAACACGAAAAACCCACTTAGGTCTGACAAGTTTGGCTTGAGAATGTGTTAGTACAATAGACCATGTGTCTTGCCCCTTAAGTGCCGATAATTCCTTATTCATGGCAGCACGTCATTTAGGATTTTTTAATGCTTGAATAACACTACTAGGCTCAATAGGTTAGGGTATTGAATTAGAAAAAAAATAATTTGATAGGCTTGGTTTGCTAATGGTTTTTGAGAAAATGTCTTGAAATTTAAAAGGTTGTGCAGCAGGGTATGATTTGGTTTTAGGAGATAAAGTAGCACTAAGACAAAGTCTTTGAATTGGCTTACTAGTATTATTTTTAGAATGGGTAACGATGGGATGATTTGGTTTAGGGGAAGAACAAGGAATAAAGGAACTAGAAGTAGAAGAAATCATACCTGAAATAGATGCGGTGGAGTTCTCAAGCTCGTCTAATGAAGAACGGTTTCCCGTGGCGGCCTCATAAAAGGTATTTCTTGAATTCAATGTTGTAGATATAACGTGAGAAGAGTTACCAAATGGACTTAATGTGAAAGAAATAGTATAACTAGAGGAAACCCATATATCAACAGTGTTAGAATCGGTTTGATTGGCCTTAATTTCCATAGATAAATACGAAAAATGATGAAGTCCATGTGCCAAGAGACTTACAACCTAGACTTTCTAGGATCAAAACAGAGATAAGAACATTGATTTCATGAGTATCCAAGAAAAAGACATGGGTTGAAGTTAGGTTAAAATTTATTTTTATTATAAGGGCTTAATCATAGGTAGCACAAACAACCAAAGACCCGAAGCTTAGTGTAGTTTGGTTTTTTTCCATACAATCAAAAATAAGGAGACTGATTCTCTAAAATTCTGGTAGGTAAGAGATTAATTAAGTAGGTTGCAGTAGTAAAGGCATAGGATCAAAATTTTAGGGGGAGATTCACACTATGTAATAGGGTGATGTCTGTTTCAATAATATGGCAATGATGACGTTCGACAGTTGCATTATGTTCAGGGGTATGTGGAGGAATAAGAAGGTGAGAAATTCCATTGTCTTCAAAGAAGGATCTAAGATGGATGAATTCACCACCATTACTAGAGTAAAAAGAGATGATGGGCTTCTGAAAGAGCTTTTCTACAACTTTCTTAAATTTTGGAAATATAATGGATACATCAAATTTTTGTTTTATGGAAAGAACCAGATGCATTTCCTATGATGATCAACAAATATTAAATAATATTGAAAACCATCTATTGAAATTTCTGGTGAAGGACCCCAAACATCCAAATAAATGTTTTCCAAAGGGGTATTTCACTTTATTATAGAGTTGTAGTAAGGAAACTTATGCATTTTATTGCATTTACAGGAATTGCAAAAGAAGGATTTTCTAATGAAGATAAAATATCTAAAATCTTGAAAACTTGATGAAGAGTGGGAGAGGACGGGTGAATGGGACGTCGATGCCAACTGGAAGCAATTGTGGTGGTGGTGGCGGAAAGTAACTGAGGAGAGGTTGGTGATCGAAGAGATGAAGGCCATGGATAAACACCATTTTCAGGTTTTCCTGCAAGTAGAGGCAGCCCCGTGCAAAAGACCTTCACAACAAACAAATAAGTTGAGAATAAGAAAGAGACATAATTATCATTACAAAGTTGATAAACAGAAATAAGGTTCTTCTTTATCTTAGGAACATATAAAACATTGGATAAAGTTAAAGTCCGAAAAAATAATTGTTAAGAAGCAGATAATGTATGGGTGATTTTGTGTTCGTTATCATCACCAAGCATAATGTTTTCACTGCCATCATAATTCGAGTGAAGGGATAGATTTTAGAGATCCCATGTGACGTGATGCAAGGCACTGGAATCAATAAGTCAATTTCCATCATTGCTAGTGTTGTGAGTTGCATAGTTAGCACGTGGTTATTGAGTTTGCGACTGAGCATTATTTCTTGTATGTCTGTCTGAGACAGATCCATTAATTAGAGAAAGGATTGCCTATAATTTTCAACACTGCTTCACGTGATGACCATGTTTATCACAAAACTAGCAAGTAACACGAGGGTGATTCTTGTGGTTGTTTTGGCTAGCAAGTTGAGCACCGGTATTATTAGCATCAAGTTGATTTGAGTTATTTCCTGGATTCAAAACATGATTGGGAAGACAACGGTTGTTATGAGGTGGCAGTTTAGCAACAAAGTTTGTTGTAATTGGAACTGTGATAGAGGAATATGAGCTAACGAGATTCTACTCAAAATCAAAGAGCTTCTCATGAAGCTCTTCAAATATCACTAGAGTTTCTCAGGCACGTAGAGTTGTAGTGATAGTGTCATATTCTGTTGAAAGTCCATAGAGAGCATGAAGGAAGAGCTCATCCATCGAAATTTGAATGCCAACTGAGGCTAAAGTACTGCAAGTTTGATCTTTTGTAGGTACGAAGTAATAGAGAGGTTACCCTTTTTTATGTTGCATACAGATTCGCTAAGACTCATGATACAAGCAAGTGATGGCTTAGCATAGGTTGTCGCCAGAATTTTCCAGAGAGCATAGAAAGACTTGGCACTAGTAACAAAGGGAACAATATCAAAATATAGAGAGGCAACAATGGCACTTCGAATTAGGTGGACTTGCCTTTTGTGAAAAGGTGTGGCTATTGAACTTGGAGGCTATTCAACAAAGTGAAGAAAGTCATATGCAGTGAGGATGATTTCCATTGGTATTTCCATAACTGGTAGTTCGTATTGTTGAGCTTTAGAGGTGTCTGAGCAACAGTGTTGATATTGATCAACTGCTCATAGCTATTCATAGTGAGAATTGTGGGAAAGCTTAGTGTAGCCACATGAGAAGGTGTGGTGAAAGTGTTCTCAGTGGAGGAATTGTTTGGAGGTGTGGTTGAGGTGTTCTCAGTGGAGGACTTGCTTGGAGCAATTGTTTTGACAGAGGAAAAAACACAAATTCACAAGAAAAAAAACGTTGTAAAGCTTTCTTAGGATCTTGATACCATATTAACTTTACTGCTGGAGAGAAGTATTATCATTTTATTAATATGTGTATATATACAAGAGAACACCCAACAAATAAGAAAAGAATCAACTAATAAAGAATTGTGATCTTTTCCTAATCAAAACAGAAACTAAATCACTGATGAGACAGTAAGATATGGAAGATCAATCATGAGATATCTTAATATCAATCAAGAGATATCACTAATAGCAGCAGCAACAGAGCTAGAGTATCGGTTATGAGTTTGGTCGAACCCATTAATTTTGGTTCAAACTTTGTAATTGTCTTAGAAATTTATTAAATGTGTATAAATTATTAATTCAAACTCAAAATTAATAAAATAGAATCCAGAATCCATAAACTTTAATTCAGGACTCTACTCTGCCAATAAGTAGAAGTACCAATAGATCTAGCTCCCATCCCATGTGGAAAATTCAGCTTCATAACCAATTTCTTGAGATGTCCCTTTTTCACTTTCTGAATCAACAGGTGCATTTCTCGAGAAGATGTCGACTGTTTATAAAGAAATAAGGCATGAATCACTAACTAAAATAATTTGGGAAGGTACTATAGGCAAATCACTTAGGGGTCGTTTGGTAGAGTGTATAAGACTAATGCCGAATATGGTGTATTAGTAATGCTTGCATTAGTAATGCAAGTATTAGTAATGTTGGTATTAGTTATGCAAACATTATTTTTTATACAGTGTTTGGTTTGATGTATTAAAAATAATATATATTTATATAATTTTTATAAAAAAATATTTTTTTACCAAAATGTCCTTCTTTCCATTAAAACCCCAACTTCAATTCTTCATCACGATCCTCCAAAGCTTCTCCTTTTTCCTCAAAAAATTCTCAAGTATAAACAATTTCCAGAACTTCATCAAAAGTAGACATTTAGAATTCTTCAATAAAAGTGATAATTCGTTCTTCCATCGAAAGTGATAAAGGTAAGTTGAAAGAGAAGAAACATTTTGATGCTAATTGGAGAAGTTTAGGAAGTGATGTTGTTGAAGATCTTTGATGGAACAAAATAATAGAACAAAAGAGAAAAGCACAACTGATGGAAAAAGCAACTATTGTTTGATTAATTGGACGGAAGAACTTGAGAAAATTATTGTTGCTTTTCCATGGCAAACTGCAGAAAAGATAAAGAGGGACAATGATTTGACGGTAATTTTGTAATTTATTAAGTTAATTCATGTGTTGAAGATTTTGTATTACTAATACATGGAAAATGATGTGTATTGGCAATACACACTTTAATACACAAAAGTGTGTATAACTAATGCAAGTATTAGTTATGCATAGTCTAAAAAAGGATACCATACATGGTACTACTAACACACAAATCATAATGCATGTATTATATTTTTAATACACTCTACCAAACGACCCCTTAGAAATAAAGCATAAAGCATGGCAACAACGTCCTTGGCTTTTCAAATGACAAAATAGACGGGATAGTAATTAGTCTTTAGAATGCGAATACTAATTATAGAAGCAACACAACTACATGGACTAAAGAAATGAATGAACTTAACTAGCAAAACTTGAAGCATATTCATAGAACATGCCAGAAGTAGCAGTGATGTAAGGCTCTTACAACTGTTTACAAAGAATGCAGGTATGACAAGTGAGAAACCGGACTTGCGGACTTGCGGACCTGCTTGTTGTCCATAGATTCTTGCACTGCTCCTAACCAAAAATCAGCTTATCTAACAAACTACCAACGCGCAAAGGCAGGATCACCATTCACGTCTTCAACAGGAGCAGGAAGGTTAAGATCAAGTAAATCAGCAAATTCTCCTCTGACTGCTGAAGCTTGATTGTGATTCTCCTTGGAACCAACAAGGAAATGAGACCTTTTGTGGCCACCTAAAGCTTGGCCAGACTTAAACATCCTGTTGCAGAATGGGCATTCGTGTCCTCTGAATTTTTTAGGCTTAATCTTCATCTCAGGATTGTATGAGACATCTTGAGCATGAACAGCCGGTTTTCTGTTGCTAAATGTCTCCCTATGCTTTCCCTTGTCTTTGTAGTTAGGACAATTATCGGCATCGCATCCATTTTCCTCGGTTTCATATATTGATTCGAAATAGGCATTGGCTTTTTTGTTGCAGGGTCTGTGTCCACCAAGAGCCTGGTAAGAGCTAAAAGTCTTTTTGCAGTTGAAGCACTCATACTTTTTCTTCTTCTGAGTATGTTTGCATCCTTCAGGACCATTAAAACCTAGCTTTATCTTCCTAAATGACGACTCATTTCTTAATTCTGTGTCATACAAACTATCCTTAGTTCTCTTTCTTGTTTCATTCTTAACCAAATTTGAAGCCATTCCATAGCTAACATATTTATGGTCCTTGGTTGAATCATTCCTTATTTCTTTTATGTACTTTGTCTTTCTGTTTAATCCCCTTTCCGTGTCTCTTCTAGACTCATCGCACCAAACTCCAAGGCTCTTATTAGACATATTCCATTGGTAATTACCATTTCTGTGGAACTTATCAACAGATGCATCTGATTCAACTTTCATATATTCGCCTAAAAAGTACGCGGAATCAGAGTTCTCAGATTGAGCTTCACCATTCAAAGCATTAAGTTTCAAGTTTCTGTCCACCTTTTTTTTGTACCTTCGATGTGTTTCATCTAGATTTTCAGCAGGTTTTAGACAATGCTTTCTAGCTACTTTCACGTCGACAGATGGCGATTTTAGACAATCCTTTCTAGCTACTTTCATGTCGACAGACGATGATTTTGTCTCCAAAATAACAGAATTGTTGTCAGAAGACTCAACAACTGAATTGACACCATTCCAAATCCCAGAATCCATAGACAACATCATCAAACACTTTGCTACTTCCTCTTGATCTTGCTCATCAATCTCAGAAACAGATGAGGAAATACTTCTATAGTTAACCAAGCGAAAAGAGGAAGACTTAGCTACAAGTCTATTGTACCTTTTAGTGTCTGATCTGCTCCTCAGCCTTGGCTCCTCAGCTTCAGTATCCGAGTTGCTGTCCATCAACAGATTCTTGTTTTCACTAGTCCACGACTTATCATTTTTCAAGCCCCCCCTGTCTTTGCCCGAGTGACACGCCATGTGGCCACACAAAGCTTTCAGTGATTGAAACACCTTACCACATTGCTGGCAAACATTCTCTTGAGGCAGCAAAGGGGATCTTGTATCGGAAGCCCTCCAAGTTTTCTTGGGGTTGTCCCTAAGGCCATAACCAGAATGTTCACTTAGTTCAAACTGTGTTCTATTATCTCTCTTGCTATTGTTCTTCCCACCATCAGTCCAAGATTGCAACATTTTCTCTTTAAATTCAACTTTTTCCTTTGCTAGTACATGAGACCTCATGTGACCCCCAAATGACTTCCCACATGGATAGCTCTTGTCACACAACTTGCAAAAGTACTTCAAATCTTGATCTTCTTCCATTTGAGTAATTCTGTAAAGCAACAAATCGAATATCGAACAAATTCACCGAGTAAATCCAAGATCAAGTGAACAACTTTCAAGTTCAAATCATGCCACACCGCCACTGTTCATGATCAAGTTCAATATGCTTTAGAAGAGCAACTGAGGAAACCCAGATCAAAGAAAAGAGGAAAAAGCTTTGGAAATCTAGTATATTGGGTTGGATACAGATCACCAAGACTCTTTTTGGCGATTGCATTATGGTAGCTAATCTCTCAAATAAATAAAAATGACACCTTTTTTGGGAAATAAATGATCAGACCCACAATAAAAGGAGACTCTTTCAATTCCATATCCATGTAATCTCTCCCTCACTCACTCAGACAAACCATATATTAAACGTTCAAAATTTCAAGAATCTTTTTATGAAAAATTCAATCTTTAATGACCATAAGACCAGCAGCATATTTGGGGCTTAAAAGAAACAAATCACAACAGAACACTAAAGACTCTTTCCTCCCCACCAAAACAACAAAAAAACCCTTCTCTCACTCTTTTAGAAAAAAAAATTAAGTGCTACAGTAGGATGACCATAAGAACAACAAAAAATATTCACTCTAAATCATATGGTCAAGATCTGCTGGCCATTTTACTAGTTGGGGATTGAGAAATTAAAAGAGTGCACAGATTTTTCTATTTTTGGGTATTGGGAATTAATTCCTATATTCTGCAACCTGTACAAAAACATTCCTCATTTGTCTATGCTCCTATATGGTCACGCACCCATAAAATGTTTCAAACTTCGGACTTTAATGTTCTTTTTATTAATTAATCTTCCTCTTGAGTTCTGCCTTCATAACTTATTAGAAAATTCATTTGACCCTTAACCCTACATGCTTTGTATATGTTTTCTTGGATTATTCTCTCTTAACTTTATTTGCTTAGTCAACCTTTTTTTTCTGTAGATAATTTGGTGCGGAAGATGGTGCATTGGAAATATCTTTCAGCTGCATTAAGTCTAGGGACCTGTTTGGTAGTTGCACTAATTAGAATATTCTTTAAATTAAATTTAGTTCAATCTAATATATTGTTTGATTACTTTTTTAACGTAATACATGCATCACTTATACATCATATGAGGTCTTATTTTATATTTAGTAAATGGAGGAATGACTTATTCATGGTTTAACAATTCATAAATAAGATTCCTAAATGATTAAACTAGCCCTCAATTCCTTTTCCTAAATTTCTTTTGTAATTTAATGTCCTCTTTAATTATATTGAATTGATTATAAATGTCCTTTTGAATGCTCTAAATTTGTTTAGTGTAATTTGATGATCTCACAAATTAATGTTTGATTTCTCCATGTTTGGTTTTATATTGGGTTGGTGTTTTTCTTTTTCTTTTTTCTGTTTTTTGTTTGGGGGGGGGGGGGGTCTTTAATGAGTTTCAGGCATTGAGTTTCAGGCATTTGAACATTTATGTAGCCTTAAATCTATGGTATGTTTAAGGCATATTTGACGAATTAAAAAAACTAAAAGTATATCGTGCTTTTAAAGATCTTTGTAGTGCACATCACACCCGTAATTTAGTAACAAAGTTTTATTCATATTTTAGTTTTTAACTTGACCAATTTAATGAAATAGAAAATTCCACAAAAATTCAAGGGTATAATTGTAAAGGAGATTTTTGTAAAATTTTAAATCAAACACAATACATGACATATGTAGTTTTAATATAATGAACCAAACACTTGATAAAAAATGATTTGGGCACTACAATCCTGCATTATCGATCCCTCCATTGTTAATCCGTGCATTACTTCTGTTCATACCAAACGACAAGTGTTATACTCTGGATTATTGTCACACCAAATTAAGTAGTACTCCCTTCATTCATTTTTACTTGGCACATTTTCACCGGACATATTCATTAAGAAAATAATTATTAACATGACTATTTTATCATACTATCCATATTAACTGATGATTATGTCACGGCCCAAACCAGGGTCTGACCGTGACGGACATCTCAAGTCCCACATGGATCAGAGACCACCCCCTGCACCTAACCAAGTGAACACAACATCCCCAATGTCGGATAAACTTTGAACATTTAACAAGATTACACAAGGTAAGATTAAAAAATAAAATATAAGTCTATGACCGATAACCAGTAACCAGCCAAAAAAATCGATCACCATCACCTAAGTCCACAGTAATCCAACAAAGCCTCTATACAAAAAAAAAATCAGTTTTGATCGGGACATGTGTCAGTCCCGACTCGAACAATGACAATGGAAATGTGAATGTTAACAATAATGAAAACTCTCAATTCTAATATATGATAAGAACTGATGAAATGTCTAAGTCTTCTGGAGAATGGAAGCTTATCACTTCACTACCACAAACCGATGAATCGAGCCAATCCACTTAACTCTGCTTAGAAAAAGTAGAGGTATCTTCGGTCCTGCATCGCGTAGGGATACAGCGTCCGGAAACTGTTAGTGGGGTGGACACTAGCATATAACTCAGGGATAAGGATAACATAATGTTGTGATCAACAGTTCAAAATTATTCAAAACCAATGCTCATAATTAAATGCATATACATACATATCACATCCTGGGATAGGGAACACAACTTAACATGTACTTTAAAATGTTATCCTGGATTGTGTAGCTCAACCGTCAAATCATAAGAAGGCACCCATAGGCTATATGGACCCAGCTCTCCCCCAGCTGGTAGGGCCTCAATGTATGTGGCCGCATGAACCAGGGGGTATACGTAAGCATTATCGGGGATTCAAAACTCCCGGCACATCAAGGTGACACAAGCACCAAATTATGTAATATAATGTGGGAGACTCGAACCTCCTAATCATATGATAATAATAAGGGGGACTCAAACCACCCGATCATATAGACCCCAGCATTGGCAACCATGATTTTCAGTATTGATCCTTCGGGACCTTAACTTTCACGACTCAGCTATACAACTCTCATTAAAGCCCAATTAAATCATTTATCACACAATTCTATTCATTGAACCACATTACACATTAAGGCATACATTAATGGTATTGTCACACCAACTACACTTGCAAGGTAACATCAACATACCAAACCAATTACATCACTTGGGGGACTTCACAACCCTTTTGGTTCAATTATACATTAGCTTGGGGAATTACATAACCACCTAAGGTTCAATTCAAAATCATTACACTTCATTGACTTTTCATATCATGCAATGGTTCAAGAGTAGTTCCACATGCATACTTTTCATAGTCAAAACCAATTTCACAATATGGGGTTGAGGTCATAACCACTCCAAAAGTCACAAGTTTGAGAAAATCACAATCCTCTTGTTTATTTACCATACTTATGCACCCACAAGTTTAAAAACCATAATTAAAGCATAAATAATCATATGTAAGCCATGGGAACCATTGTTTAATCAATAAGCATTAAAGACCCTCAACTCTTGTTTCAAAACCAACATCAATATCCATGAACAACCCTTTAAATCACATGCTTTTATAAAATTATCAATTAGGGAAGAGTAACATGCCTAAAATACCCAAGTTTATGGAGAAGATTCCATTTTTGAGCCCTTGGATGACCTACTTCTTGGAAAGCCTAAGTATGATTTGACACAACCCGAACCAGAGCCTCATTGTAATGGGCATCTCAAGTCCAACCAGGACCGAAGACCACCCCCGATACGCAATCCAATCAACCAACACACACCCTGAGTCGAATGAATTCCAAACATATAACAAGATGGCGTATTTGAAGATGTAATGACTCTGGAATAAGTCTACCTCCTAGACCAATCCAACCAAGTCAATCCATCCAATACCCAACCAAACTAAAACAATAACCCAATATATATATATATATATATATATATATCATAGTCATTCCCTACCCGAGTCCACAATTATCCATACAAAGCCTCTAAATAAAACTAAAGAATATCTAGTCGGGACATGCCCTCAACCATAGTCAAAACCAATTCTATGAAATACCAAAAGTATGAAAAGAAATCCATAATATAAAATGGATGCCTTTCGAACTATGAAAGATCACCACTTCAATCCAACACTGGTTGTCCCCAAATTCGATCAATGAGAAAAAGGGGGTAGTATGGCTGGTTCCTGCATTGCGTGGGGATATAGCGCTCGAAAATAGGGGTGAACGCTAGCATGCACTCAGGATAAGGATAAAATAACCATTATTTAAAACCATGTAAATAACCATATGCATTCCCATCCATACATATATATATATATGTATGTATATGTATATAATCCATGCCGAGAAAGGGAACCGCGTTTAACATGCCTTTAAAATCATTAACCTAGGTATGTGTATCTTAACCGTTCTAGAACCATCCATGGGCTATATGGGTCCAGTGTTACCCCCTGAATGGGCCCCAATGCATGTAGTTGCATAAATCGGAGATACCATAAGGGTAGGGGATTCCTGTACACCCTTTGCCCTCCATGATACATATTTACAAGTATGACTTAGGGGATTCTCAAAGGCATTTTATCAAACATGTTGAGGGCATATAGTTTCCAAAACCAAAATCAAGGACCCATTGACTATTCACATGTACCCACATGTTCAAACCACCATTATAACATGAAAATCATAAGTAAAAACATGGGAAAACATAAATCAGCCATTGATAACCAAAACCCCCAACATATAATTCAAAACACAAAACCATATCACAATTATGCCATGAAAATCATCCATAAAATATGCCTTTAGTTGAACTAACAATGAGGGAGGAGTAACATGCCTTATTTATGAATATTCACTGAGGGATTTTGATCTTTAAGCCTTTAGATAAGCACCTTGATGAAAACCCTATCCAACCTTCTTGAGAAAGTTTAAAGAGGATTTTGAGATTTTTTTTATCTTTCCAAGTGAGTTATGAAAGGCCAAAGAGTGTTATAAAATGTGGGGACTTAAGGGTTTTGGGGTGGGAAATGTCTGGAATACCCTCAGCTTAAAAGCCGAAAACTTGACTGCAGAAGGATACAACCACACCCCTTAAGTCGTACCCTAGGGTACGAGTGGTACCCCTATCTCATACCCTAGCACCATCTTGGACCTCCATACTGACCAATATATGACCACACAAGGACTAGCTCGTATCTTATCATATGAGAAAAACCCTTAGACTCGTACCTTGGTCAGAATCATCTAGACTAAACTTAGGGCATTATACAACTTAACAACATATACCTCGTATCCTATCTTACGACTAGTAAGATGTCTAATCGTACCTTGGACTGAATGTAACCCAACCATGCTGACTATCATACGGGAGGAGGGACCCTAAACCGTATCTTAGCATACAACAAGTATGCTCAAATCATATGTTGTCCAACTAAAACTCAAAAAAAATTCTAAGGTTCAAAACCTAAGGTATTTCAGTCTCCCCCGCTTGAATCATTCGTCCTTAAATGATGTACAAGGTAGTACAAGCACAATTTACACCCCAATACCTCGACTCTAACCTTTAACTAAGTTAGAAAACAAAGATGCAAGGAAATCAATCTTTCCTTTAACAAAGTTTGAAAATAAAGTATGATGAAGAACACATACCTTCCGCATAAATTCCCTAAGCAAAGAACAAACATGGATACTTGGACTCCATGTCCTCTTCTGTATCCCAAATTATTTCTTCAAACTTTTGGTCCCACCATAGAACCTTTACCAAAGCCACGCCTTTTGTTCGTAACCAACGAACTCGCCAACCCAAGATCCTCTCTGGGACCTCCTTATAGGTCAAAGAGTCCGAGATACCAATACCCTTCAAGGAAAACAACCAACAAAGGATCACCCACACCCTTATACAATATAGACACATGGAATACTGAATGAATTAAACTCATGCTAGAGAGTAGGTCCAATTCAACTTACAATTCCCCCTAGACACATCACGATAAAAACCTAAGTCTAGCTATATACTACTTCCATGTTTAATCTTATTCCGAGCTAATAGGAGTTAACTTAGGCCACGGGGCTCTACCCCCTACATCCATCCAAAACACCACTCTATCCCATCACTACAACCAAGTATCATGCCCCATCAAGATTCTCAAGTACCCAACACAATGATTTAGTATATCCATCTATCACAACATTTGAGCCTACCTCTACTACTCCCACGGTACTACCTATCCTTCTAAATATTTGGTACCTATATTATTTT
The DNA here is from genome assembly GCA_030864215.1 of Capsicum pubescens. Classification (NCBI taxonomy): domain Eukaryota; kingdom Viridiplantae; phylum Streptophyta; class Magnoliopsida; order Solanales; family Solanaceae; genus Capsicum; species Capsicum pubescens. The sequence goes on from CM061542.1 coordinate 101,512,552, forward strand.
CACTAAGATCTTTACCACCTACTCCTCTCCTAACCATCCCTCATGACAATAACTTTACCTCACTCTCTCCTTCTTCTCTAAAACCTTAATTATAGTAGCCACCCAGAATCTCCCCTACAAAGGACTTTTACTCTACCTCATTTTAAAATATCACTTCGTTTTCATGCCACTACCACCTTAACATAAAACGGTAACTCAAGGAACTAGAGCATACGTATTAAGAATGAGGGGGGTTACTTCCCAATTACAAGTTCTATTTACGGTACTACCCAAGGCAAGACTTGCAAAATGAGACACGACATAATAGGCATGAGGTACTTTATAGCAACCACCTAGGTCATAAATGAAGAATCATCCCAACATAACACACCATAGTAGGAGTCCTTAGGACTAGAAATTGAAAGAAACACGACTACATATATTATGGGTAATGTATCGTAAGTTCAAGATTCGTATATAGGAAACAAGGCAAATGCAAAATGTGAACCTTAGGCATAATTGCTATTAGAATGCATGCAATACTAGTAAAGTGCCCTCCTAACCAAGATAAAAGGAAAAAAATTGCTAAAATATGAGTAAATTCACCCGACCATCCCTTGAAGTCCACCGCTAGAAGAAAATTTAAGATTAACCCTCGACCTTCATCTTATTACATTTGTAAGCACAATACTCCGCTCTAATGGGTATCTCCAAGGGCATACACTAGGGACGCTTGGTTCTCTTATACATAAAACATTAATCATCCAAATACTACCTAGATCCATGCATGGTCTTGTAAACTCCATGCCCTAACCCATCTAATCACTTAGCGCCCATCCCATCCGTTTAACCTGAACCTCCGACCTATATGTCACAACCTTCCCACTCTTGTATCCTTGGGGTAAATCAATCTCGTCTTTTCCGTACACCCCACCAAACTAACCAATCTATCTCCAAAAATCTCACATTGCTATTTTCGAACCATCATACTCCGTCATCAACATCAATATCTAAGATTCACACTTAGTGTCTATTAACCATCCTGTACTACTAACAAAGTACCCCATATAAAAATATACATATATGGTCCACCTCACAAAGAGGACACCCTAAATTCCTTATACACCAACCAACAACCCATACATTTCCAGGGGAAACTATCCCCCTTATGCATAAAAGAACGGAAGTACCCCACGAAGAAGAGAAATGCTAGAATGGATGAAACCCTTATCTAAGAGATCCTTTAACTGCTTCTTAAGTTTTTTTAACTCAACTAAAGCCATTCTATAAAGAAGGAATAGAAATTGGATGTGTGTTCAGAACAATATCAATCCCAAACTCAATCTCCCCATTAGAAGGATACTAGGAGGGTCATCGATAAGGAACTCAGGAAACTCATTCACCACCGAAATCGAATGGAAAAAAGGAACTTTTGAGTTAGAATCTTTAATTTGGACAAGATAATAATAGAGACACCCCTTTGGAGATTAGTCTCCTAGCTCTAAGATACGATGTAAACTTCCCCTTAAGTGATTGAGAACCATCCTCTCATTCAATAACCGGCTCTCCAGGGAACATAAAGACAATCGTATGGGTCCGACAATCTAAGTACGCATAACACGAGTGCAACTAATACATCCCCCGAATGACATTGAAATCCACCATATCTGATTCAAACAAATCCACCATATCTTATTCAAATAAATCCACCAGTCTCCTTACTATCAACAGATACCACACAACCCTTATAGACTCTTTTAGCAATAACAGAGTCACCTGCCAAGGTAGAAATAGAAAAAAGGTCAGAAATAACCTCGAGACCAAAACCAAAATACGTAGTCACAAATAGGGTCATAGAAAAGAGAGTGGACCCCGGATCAGTAAACAGTACACATAAAGGGATAAGTGTTTTCAACATACCAGTGTCAGCATCAGGAGATGCCTTAGACTCTTAAAGGATAGTAAGGGAATTGAGACGGTCCCGGCCAATACCAAAATCAAAAGTAGCACCCCTCGGTGTAGGAGCTAAAGAAGTGGTAACCGGTATACTATTTACCCTAGTGGTAATCTTTGCGGGACACTTCCGCTGCATGTAACCCAACTAACAATAACTAAAATACCGATTCCTTCCTTCCTCTTAACAACCATGAAGCAACCAGCCACAAAACTATCTAGGAGGATAAGTTGGGGCCGATCAAGCTCTACCAACCCTAAAATAACATCCACTAGAAGCCTGAGAATAAGGGAGACTGACAACCACATGGGAACTTCCTGAATTTTCCTACCCAGACCACTGTCCACCATCTATTCCACTAATTCCCTAATCTAGTCAAAATATTGGGACTTTCTGCTCTACCTATTTCTCGACTTTGCCTTATTCTACCCCGTCCTAATAGGATCAGACTGGCGTGATAGAGATGCCACTATTTGGGTCAATAGATGAATAGAACGTCAAAACTCAGCATTGGTAACCTCTTCTTGAGGTAAATGAGCATGAGTGTCACCTTCTAGAGTAGGGTCAGTGGGGACCGGTGGAACTCTAAGGGGGAAATTAGAAACTGCGACCCTTAATCGAGTTTGTGCCCCATGAGTTGGATGATATCTATCTATCTCATCCTAGAGTGGGACAGGTTAGTTTCCACAAACTTTAGATCATGGAAAGGGAATGATCTAAAATATGAACAAAAAAAGATTTAGGGGGAAAGTTCAAGACCTTCGACTCTATTGCCCGAAAGTAGAACAACATGAAACTGAAATATTCCGAAATGCCTTATAGCCTCCTGATTATAAGTATGGTGCACAACACACCCATAAGCAAGACTCTACTCGACACGACTTTGTGAACATCCCCATGGCACCAAAACCTATTCTCTAATATCAACTTAACAAGACCCAACCAGGGCCTTTTCATAATGGGCATCTCAAGTCCAACCAAGATTGGAGACCACCCTCGATACCCAATCCAACCAACCAACACACACTCTGAGTTGAATGAATCCCAAACATATAATAAGATGGAGTATTTGAAGATGTAATAACTCTGGGATAGGTCTACCTCCTAGACCAACCCAACCAAGTAAATCCATCAAATAACCAACCAAACCAAAATAGTAACCCAATATATAAATCATAATCATTCCCTACCCAAGTCTATAGTTGTCCGTACAAATCCTTTAAACCAAACCAAAGAATATCTAGTTGGGATATGGCCCCGACCATAGCTAAAACCAAGTCTATGAAATACCAAAAGTATGAAAAGAAATCCATAACATGAAATGGATGCCTTCCAAACTATGAAAGCTCACCACTTCAATCCAACACCGGTTGTCCCCGAATCTGATCAATAAACAGAAGGAGTAGTATGGTTGACTCCTCATCACGTGGGGATACAACACCTGAAGACGGGTTAGCGGGTGAACGCTAGCATGCACTAAGGATAAGGATTAAACAATGCCAATATTTAAAACCATGTAAATAACCATATGCATTAACATCCAATATATATATATATAATCCATACGGTGAAAGAGAACCAAGTTTAGCATGACTTTAAAACCATTAACTTGGGTATGTGTAGCTTAACCATCTTAGAACCACCCACGGGCTATATGGGTCTAGTGTTACCTGCTAAACTGGTCTCGGTGTGTGTAGCCGCATGAATCTGAGAAAACTTAGGGGTAGGGGATTCCTATGTACCCTTCGCCCTCCATGATACATATATACAAGTATAACTTAGAGGATTCCCGTGTACCCCATTAGTATATGGTCTCCATGACCAATCTTCATATCGGCAAACATGAGTTTCTAGTATTCATCCATTGGACTCACATCTTCACGGTTAGCTATCATAACCCGCCACTTTTGCCCAATTAAAACCATTAGCACAAAACCAAACCACCAATTCCATATATTATTAACCAAGGATATAAGAAGTGGAATCGTCATATCGACTATAGCTTGCAAGCAATGTCCTTATCCAATTACCTAGGGTATTCCTAGATACCTCGTAGGTTCCATTATTAGATTCACTTAGGGGATTCTCTTATAACCCACAAGGTTTTTAATCAAAGATATAGCCACCAAGACCTTACAATTTATCCAATAAAACTATTTAATCAATTTACGTTCCATTACCATATTATACCATGCAAAGTTTTCAATGAAAGTTCAACTATGTAATAAAAGCATTCTCATAGGGATTTTATCAAACATGTTGAGGTCATATAGTTTCCAAAACCAAAACCAAGTACCAATTGACCATTCTCATGCACCCACAAGTTCTAACCACCATTATAACATGAAAATCATAAGTAAAAACATGGGAAAACATAAATCAACCATTGATAACCAAAACCCCCAATATATAATTCAAAACCCAAAACCATATCACAATTATGCCATGAAAACCATTCATAAAATATGTCTTTAGTTGAACTAACAATGAGGGAGAAGTAATATGCCTTATTTATGAAGATTTATTGAAGGATTTTGATCTTTAAACCTCAAGATAGACACCTTGATGAAAACCCTAAACAACCTTCTTGAGAGAATTTAAAGGGGATTTTGAGAGTGTTTTGATCTTTCCAAGTGAGTCATGAAAGGCCACAAAGAGTGATAAAATGTGGGGACTTATGGGTTTAGGGTGGGAAATGTCTAGAATACCCTCTACTTAAAAGCCAAAAACTTGACTGCAGAAGGGTATGACCACACCCCTTAAACTGTACCCTAGGGTACAAGTGGTACCCCTATCTCATACCTTAGCACCATCTTGGACCTTCATACATACCAAAATATGACCACACAAGGATCAAATCATATATTAACATATAAGAAGTACCCTTAGAATTGTACCTTGGTCAGAATCATCTAGACTAAACTTAGGGCATTATATGACTTAACAACATACACCTCGTACCCCATCATACGACTAGTAACATACCTAATTGTACCTTGGATAGAATGCAACTCAACCATGCTGACTATCATAGATAGGAGGGACACCAAACTGTATCTTAGCATACGACAAGTATGCTCAAATCGTATATTGTCCAGAAACTAAATCTCAGGAATATTTCTAAGGGTCAAAACCCAGGGTGTTTCATGACTGCTTAAGATACTTCAGAGAGTTTTTGGAAGTGTATAAGTACGTTATAAATAAGTAACCCCTCCTAAGTGTCTTATGAATGTGGGGTTTTAATTAGGTAAGGAGGCAATTATCCAAAGTGCTCTCAATTTAAAACTAAAATTTAATTATCATTGACTATGGGTCACTATATGATTTGTAACCACACCTAACGACTCATCACCATGAGTCATAACCAAGATAGTGTTAGGGTACCCACACACTGTTAGCCCTATGACTCAACTGGTATAACTCGTAATGAGACCATATGACTCGTTAGGTTTAGTCATAGTAAACACAGAACCCATTTAGGGTAAACAGTGGACATTCTACGATTTGCTCCCAACAACTCGTAATGAGTCTTTATGACTCTTAGTGAGCCACTCATACTTAGAGCAGAACTTAGTTTTACACTTACTGATTAAGTTATAATTGGGTCCCTAGGACCCCATCAAGACTCCCTGCAACTCGTAGGGGAAGTCGTAGTCAGGACAGTGAGGATATAATTTTAAAAATTTTCATGGACTAAAAACCTGGGGTGCTATATTGTAATGCCCCGAATCTGGTACCCAAAATGCTACACGGTGCCCATGACCCCAAAGGACAACAAGTTAACCCATGATTGATATTTGTACCTGTACACTACATAATATATGTATATAAATATGGAAATAAAGGCTGAAAGGCCATAAGGTTCAAATCTGATAAAAACATAACATCTGGGTGGGGTATGAAATACCAAAAATAACTGAAGTAAACTGTCTGAAACATGATAGTCTAAAAAGTTTCTAACTGTCTGAATAAAGAGTTGATGGGACATGTCCCCAACTAACTCCAACTAATGAAATAAACTAAGAACTGAAATGATAAAATAATAATCATGTCCGTGAAGGATGAGGACTCATTGTTGACTGTGGCTACTGAGTACTGAAATGCAGCTAATGCTCTGAAGCTCATGCTTCTCAACCTATGGTATAAAACACCATAGAGAAAATACGTCAGTACGATTGAATGTACTGGTATGCATGTGAGGTAGGCTGAATGCAAAGGGTTCAGATGCATGAACTATACTAATTGACTGGATAACATTTACGTGAGAATACATGCATGAATGCATAATAACTGTAACTGAGTTTGTGATAACATGATTAATGAGTCTGAGTACTGATAACTACATAACTAAAATAATGGATACTGAGCGACTGTATCTGACAGTCTAGGTTCTGATGAAACTAGCTGAGTCCCATACTATTCTGAATTGACTATATGTGTCAGTCCTGAATTCTAAAGAACTATCTGAGTTCTTTTACTAATACTGAATGACTGTATCTGACAGTCATAATTCTATAACTAAAACTATGGGAAGTAGTATCTAACCGACATGCCCCAAAATGTGCCATAATAGCTGAGCTAGTGTCCAATCTGTGCCCTGATTAGAAGGGTGTCAATACCGCACCACTGGTAAGGACAATCTATAAGCAAACCTCATATAATAGGTAACTCTAGTGTAAACGGTGGGAACCCTCATATAACAGGTTAATCCATCTCATTTGCCCTCATATAACAGGCTATGATGTCTCAACCTACACTGGCTACGTAGTTCTGGAATGCAAGAATTGCTTCTAAGAATCACACTCCCCTATAACAGGTGTGTTCCCATCCTTGGGTTTGCTCGGTGATAATTCCTACTCCCATCTGAATAGACACTGAACAGGATTAATCGAATAGGACTAGACTAAATTCATGGAGTTTCGTTGACTAGCGGAATACTACTGGGATTACTGAATTACTGAGCTTTCCTGAGTCACCTGACTGACTGAGTTCTATGGATCATGGATTGACTGAGGATATCGTGAGAGCATGACACTAGCTCTAGGCACACAACTATATTTTTCAGGCACAAGTACCCCCAGGACTCAAAGGAAAGAAACTGACAAATCATGACTTTCTTGAATACATGACTAACATCAACAATCCATAATTCATTGACTAAGACATTTCATCAAACATTTGGCATGCATAAACTTGTACATGAATGGGGATTTCATATTATCATATTAGTATGGCACGTTTCCATCACATAGGCATTTAATCAAACACATGGGGAGCATACTTTGGTTATACCATCATCAATGCATCTAATTGTCATGGATGCATAAATAAATTTGCAAATTTGAAGGGTTTATCATGATTATTATGCAAATCTTCATATACTATGGTCAATCATTGGAATATGTAATTTAAAACATGAATCAAGACCCTACAACATCATGAACATGAATTTCAATTCTATTTAAATCATGAACATTCATAAATACACAAATCTTGTATTTTGAAAAGAGATTCGTAAGCTTTATGGGTGAAAGGGACCCATGAATCAACACATAACATACCCTGATACTTGATTTGGAAAGATTGATGGAAGAATCCTTGAGATTTGGATCTTGAATTTTAAACCCCTCTTCTTGTTCTTGAGAGAATTTGATAGAAAAGAATGTATTTTGGTGAAATAAAGGCTGAATTCAGTGTTTATGGAGCTTTGAGGTGAATGGAAAATACCAAAATACCCCTCCAAAACCGTTTGGAAAATGCTGAATTCAACGGCTGATGACATTGGGCTGATGTCATCACATATGTGATAAGTCGTCAGCTCATGTAGTCACTTGATGCTAGAATTTATGACTTTCTACCTAAGTCGGATGATATTAGCTGATAAGTCGTCAGATTTGTGATAAGCCGTCAGATATGTCGTCACTTAGTTGCCAGGCTAAACATGCTGGAGTAAAATGGGTATAACTTTTTACTTCGATATTTGATTTTGGAAAAATTGGTATCGTTGGATAGATAATTCAATTATCTATCTGTTTGTGGGTCATGAGATCAAAAATTCATAGTATAACGATAGATATACTCATTTGAAGTTGACTATACCAATATCCTTCCTAAGAATTCAATCGGTAAGGAATGTTTAGATTCGCCTAATAGCTAGGACGTATTTGAGACCTTAATTGATATCAAACTTGATCATAAAACTACCAAATAACCATGATGTACTATGCATAAGCTTGAAATATGGTGTTAATGATGATTTGCATTTTTTGGGGAATTACAATATCTCCCACCTTAGGAACATTCGTCCTCAAATGGGACTGACTAAGTTGAGATTTTTGATAGACTGGACTTACTTAAAGGACGTGAACATCTAAAACATGTATTTATGACTAATATTATTAAGATTCATGCTAACCATGTATATCTGATGCATGGTTTTATGACTGAGATGATACATGAATGCATGACTGAGAGTACTGATAAGCTGATCATGCATATCTGATGCATGAATACATGAATGAACTGACTCATGAACATGCGACTGAACATGTAAGGGTAAATATATCAAGTTTGAAACGAAAACTGAGCATAGTGTGTAACTGAAATTTAAACCATAAGCTGAATGAACTTAAGAAAAGCTATTACCTTGGGCTAGGTCTGAATTAGCGGAGAAGAGGTGAGGATACTTGGTTCATATATCTGCTTCTACTTCCCAAGTAGCTCCCTCAATGGACTGATTCTGCCAAAGAACTTTAACTAGAGGGACTTTTTTGTTCCTCAGTCTGCGAATTTGATCGTCAAGAATTTCAATTGGAATTTTCTCATACGAGAGACTATTCTGAATATCTACGGCCTTGACTGGTACTACAACTGCTGGATCACCTATGCACTTCTTTAGCTAGGGGACATGAAAGACTGGATGAGCTGAAGCTAGATCTGAAGGCAATTCGAGATCATAAGCTACTTTGCCTAAGCGACTGAAAATTTTGAAGGGACCGACATATCAGGGACTGAGTTTTCCCTTCTTGCCAAATCTCTTCACTTTCTTCACGGGAGAAATATTTAAATACAAAATTTTATTTGATCTCAACTCGATATCCTTTACTGAACACGCATGACTAGGAACATAAGAACATGACTAAGTCAGTAACGTATGACATGGATTGACTATCATGAACTGAACTGAGCCATTGAGTACATGGTTTTCGACTGAGATTGGAGATAGAGGGTCAACCTATGGGTACCCACTACTCTAAAATGGGTTCGTTACGTGAAGAGAGAGTGGCATGTTTATGTCATAAAAGTTCAGGGGATTATAGTGTATCTCCCCCTTGGGACACTATGTCCCTTGAAGAATGTTGGGTTGATTTTCCCTTCTTTTTTTATTGAGATAAGAGGAAACTGAGGTGATGCACAAGGCAAATACGACTGAATAGCTGGATTCTGAAACTAAGGCATGATACATGAACTGAGCTGGACATGCAAATACCTGGTTAATCCATCTTTGAATAGTTACATTCATGAGACTTCGGATAGTACGACTAGATGGAAAAATAGGAAACCACACCATACAAAATTATTTGTCTGACAGCTAAACTAAATCGATAGCTTTGCGGACTAACTCATACTGAAAACTTATACCCGACTGGAGTATTTCTATGACACTTTTTCTATAGTATTCTAGTGAATATAGGGAGAAAGGAAATCTTGGCCTGGCCTGAGCAGTACATATGAATAGGGTATCACTACATGGCTGGGATTTTTATACTCGGAGGAAATGCCTATGAAACATCATCTAAAATAGAGTGACTAAGCCTTATGCACTGTATCTAAAATTTTCAAGCTTAGACATAACCCTCGAATAATCCTTCCACTATACTCTCTGCCTTAGTACAACACATCACTTAAGACTACTAAAAATATTCACATAGGTGTTGAGCACGAATCTACAAACATACTAACTTATCTGATTAACTGCATGGCTGATAGCTAAATATTGAGCAGGTAAGACTGAATTATACTTAGTTTAAATAACTGGACTGAAACTATAGATGCATAGAAGGTAATGGTTGACTGGGTAACATGAGATAACTGAGCATGAATGAGTGAAAACTGTATTATCTTAAGGATATAAGACCAAGTGTATAACATGATTCGGAAATATTCTATAAATTGAGATACTGAAATACTAATAATTTAATAGATAATAACTGTATGTTATGGTCAAGCAAACCTAGATCTGGACTGAGTTTCTGATCTGATTACTGAACTGGAGTTGACACTGTAACTAAGACTGCAACTGGACTCATAATGGAACTAAATATTGGGTTCTTATAGCCGAATACCAATAACTTAGGTTTAGACTGATAATGAATTTTGATGGCTATGTAACTGATAGCTGAAAGCCATGGTTCTACAGGACTATCTGAGTCCTTTACTGAATATTGATTACTAAATTAACACTATAACTAAGGCCTGAGGGATAGAGCATCAACACCATAGATTTCACCGAGGGATCTAAACTGAGGGTATATGTGACATAATCTGAGTTTGGCTGATCATTTGAAGTGGAGCATGAGTCATGTGGGATGATCATACTGTAAAGCATGACATGATTGCATGAGTCATGAGCTACATTACTTGAGTCTGAAGTCTCTGTACTCATGGGACATAATTCATAACACGGAGTGAATTAGAACTCCTTATACTAGGAACTGTGAGCGTATATGATTCTCGCTAATGTGCATGAGTATGAGGGATGATCATAGATATGACATATAGGACATGAATAGATATCATGATAACTGATGGGTTTTGAGGGTCTATAACCCTTTTCTGAGATGGTCTTCATGATCATGCTCACTACAGGAGTAGACAAGAATGTCATCTATGAAAACTATAATGAATATGTCCAAGTACTGGTTGAATACACAGTTCATCAATTCCATAAAAGATATTGGGGCATTGGTAATACCAAAGGATATGACTAAGAATTCAAAATGACCATACCGAGTTCTAAAAGCTATTTTTGGAATATCACATTCGTTGAGTTCTGCTGATGCCATTCTGTATGGCGGAATAGATATGGGCTAAGTATTTGAAAGAAGGTCAAAGTCGAAGTCTATTTCCCTCTCAGGAGAAAATCTGAGAAGATTTTTGGGAAAGACATCTAAATATTCACTCTCAACTGGAACTGACTCAAGAGTGGGAGTTTCAGAACTAGAGTCCTTAACTCGAACAAGATGATAGACACATCCCTTAGATATTATTTTCCTAGCCCGTAGGTAGGAAATAAGCTGACCTTTTAATGCTGAAATACTACCCTTCTACTCAAGGATAGGTCCATTCAGAACTGAAATTGGATAACTCTATTTCTGCAGTCGACTGTGGCATGGCAGGAATAAAGCCACTCCATGCTGAGAATGACATCAAAATTAGTCATCTCTAATTCAACTAAGTCTGCTGAAGTTACCTTCTTAGATACCATCACCGGACAGTTCCTATATACCCGTCGGGCTATGATGGATTTACCCATTGGGGTAGATACTGAGAAAGGATCTACTAGAGTTTAGGGACTGACTCCGAAATCAACTGCTATATAAGGAGTAACAAAAGACAAAAAAAACTCCTAGATCTAGAAAAACGTAAACATGCAAATAAAAGATATTTAATGTACCAGTGACCATATTAGAAGAATTTTCCTGATCTTGTCGGGACTAAAGAGCATAGAGTCGATTTGGGCGCTGCCCACTGGTTGAGCTGGAAGTGGCACCCTGCTGATTTGGGCGATCAGACTGAACTAAGAAATAGTTTTGCTGACCCTGAAATCCTGACTGGGGACAATCTCTAACTCTATGGCTGGGCTTGCCACATCTGAAACACACCTCACTGCCAGCTCTGCAAATACCCTTGTGGTTCTTACCACAAGTCTGGCAAAGAGAATTAGTTCGGTCAAATGTTATACTGCCCTGAGACTTAGAGCCTAGCACCCTATCACTGTTATCATTTCTGAACTTAGGTGCTGGGACACTGACTGGGGGTGGAGTTAGAACTGAGGACTTTAGGAGGAACTGAGAATTATTCCCACCCTATGACTCAGGCTTATTGAAATTGAAGCTACCTATTCTAGCTCTCTTATTTTCTCTCTTTTTTGCTTTCTCCCTATGTTTCCCCACCTCACTCTGCTGGGCATGAATCATATGCCTAGGTGGGACAACATCCTGCTGATTGCACAGAGCTACTATTGAGTAAGTTAAAGTAAGGGAGTTGATTTTGAATTCGCCATGAATGACATGCTCGTCTAGGGAATCTGCCTGGATGGGTTGTGGTGCTAACAGATTCCCAGTTCTCCTTTCATTAGCACTTTTGGGTGGCATGATCTATAAATAAAAGGGAGAAATGGATTAGACTGAGAGTTAGATTTGAGTTAATGCTCACTGGCACGGCATGAATACTGAAAGAAGGGAAACTGTTCCTAAAACATCTTATACCCTCCTGTACATAAATGTGGCGTGCAACACACCCATGTACAAGACTCTACTAGATGCAGCTTTCAAACTTCCTAGGACACTATTGAACCTTAGGCTCTGATACAAAGTTTGTAACGCCCCAAATCTGGTACCCGGAATGCTACACGGTGCCCATGACTTTGAAGGACCACAATCTAACCCATGACTGATATTTGTACCTGTACACTGCATAATATATGTATATAAATGAGAGAATAAAGGCTGAAAGGACATAAGGTTCAAATCTAATAAAAACATAACATCTGGGTGGGGTATGAAATACCCAAAACAACTAAAGTAAACTGTCTGAAACATGATAGTCTGAAAAGCCTCTAACTGTCTGAATAAAGAGTTGATGGGAAATTACCCAACTAACTCCAACTACTGAAATAAACTAAGTACTGAAATGATAAAATAATGATCATGTCCTCGAAGGATGAGGACTCACTGTTGACTGTGGCTGCTGAGAACTGGAATGCTACTGATGTTTTGGAGCTCGTGCTTCTGAACCTATGGTATAAAACATCATAGCATGAATGCGTCAGTACGATTGAATGTACTAGTATGCATGTGAGGTAGGCTGAATGCAAAGGGTACATATGCATGAACTATACTAACTGACTGGATAACATGAACGTGAGAATACATGCATGAATACATAATAACTGTAACTGAGTTTGTGATAACATGATTACTGAGTCTGAGTACTGATAACTACATAACTGATACTGAGCGACTTATCTGATAGTCTAGGTTCTGAGGGAACTAGTCGAGTCCGATACTATTCTGAATTGACTATATCTGACAGTCCTGAATTCTAAAAAACTATTTGAGTTCTTTTACCGATACTGAATGACTGTATCTGACAGTCCTGATTCTATAACTGAAATTATGGGAAGTAGTATCTAACTGACATGCCCCAAAATGCGCCATAATAACTGAGCTGGGGTCCAATCTATGCCCTGATTGGAAGGGTGTCAATACCGCGCCACTGGTAAGGATAATCTGTGAGCAACCCTCATATAACAGGTAACTCTAGTAAGAACGTTGGGAACCCTCATATAACAGGTTAAGCCACCTCATCTGTCCTCATATGATAGGCTATTATGTCTTAACCTATGCTGTCTACGTAGTTCTGGAATACAAGGATTGCTTCTAAGAATCACTCCCTCATATAATAGGTGTGTTCCCATCCTTAGGTTCGCTCGGTGCTAATTCCTACTCCCATATGAATAGACACTGAACATGATTAACTGAACTGGACTAGATTGAATTTATGGAGTTTCGTTGACTGGCGGAATACTACTGGGATTACTAAATTACTGAGCTTTCCTGAGTCACCTGACTGACTAAATTCAATGGATCATGGCTGGACTGAGGATATCGTGAAAGCTTGACACTAGCTCCAGGCGCACAACTATGTTTTTCGGGCACAAGTACCCCCAGGACTCAATGGAAAGAAACTGTCAAAGCATGACTTTCTTGAATATATGACTAACTTGAACAATCCATAATTCTCTGACTAAGACATTTCATCAAACATTTGGCATGCATAAACTTATACTTGAATGGGGATTTCATATTATCATATTAGTATGACACTTTTCTATCACAGGCATTTAATCAAACACATGGGGAGCATACTTTGGTTATACCATCATCAATGCATCTAATTGTCATGGTTGCATAAATAAATTTTCAAATTTGAACGGTTTATCATGATTATTATGCAAATCTTCATATACTAGGGTCAATCATTGGAATATGTAATTTAAAACATGAATCAAAACCCCACAACATCATGAACATGAATTTCTATTCTTTTAAATCATGAACATTCATAAATACACAAATCTTGTATTTTGAAAAGAGATTCTTGAGCTTCATGGGTAAAAGGGACCCATGAACCAACACATAACATACCTTGACTTGATTTGGGAAGATTGATGGAAGAATCCTTGAGATTTGGATCTTGAATTGGAAACCCCTCTTCTTGTTCTTGAGAGAATTTGAGAGAAAAGAATGTATTTTGGTGGAATGGGGGCTGAATTCAGGGTTTATGGAGCTTTGGGGTGATGGAAAAATACCAAAATACCTCTCCAAAACCGTTTGGAAAATGTTGAATTCAACAGCTGAAGACATTGGGATGATGTCGTCACATATGTGATAAGTCGTCAGCTCATGTCATCACTTGATGCTGGAATTTATGAATTTCTGCGTAAGTCTGATGACATTAGCTGATAAGTCGTCAGATTTGTGATAAGCCATCAGCTATGTCGTCACTTAGTTGCCAGGCTAACATGCTGGAGTAAAATAGGTATAAATTTTTGCTCCGATATCAGATTTTGGAGAAATTTGTATCATTCGAAAGATAATTTAATTATTTATCTATTGGAGGGTTATGAGCTCAAAAAATCATAGTATAACGAGAGATGTGCTCGTTTGAAGTTGACTATACCAATATCCTTCCTAAGAATTCAATCGGTAAGGAATGTTTTGATTCGCCTAATAGCTAGGACGTATTTGAGACCTTAATTGACATCAAACTTGATCATGAAACTACCAAAGAACCATGATGTACTATGCATCAGCTTGAAATATGGCGCTAATATTGATTTGCATTTTTTGGGATATTACATACAATGATAGGATTATTCGTCATCAAATGATAGGACAAGGAATTTATTAGCACGATTTGACTCCAAGAACGGATACTTGAACTTCATGTCCTCCTCGGCTTCCCAAGTAACTTCTCAACCCTTTGTTTCCTCCAAAGAACCTTTACTGATGCCACGCCCTTTGTCCGCAACCGCCGAACTTGCTTATCCAAAGTATCAATTGGGACTTCCTCATAAGACAAGGAATTCAAAATGCGTACCTTTTTCAAAGGAACGACTGTCAAAAGATCCCCCATGCACTATTTCAACATCGAAACATGAAACACCGGAGGAATGGAGCTTAATATAGAATGAAACTCCAATTTGTATGCAACATTACCCACCCTCTTTAAAACCAAGACGGACTAACATAACGGGCACTGAGCTTTTTTTCTTACCAAACTGCATCACTCCCTTCATAGGAGATACCTTTAAGAATACCCAATCACTAACACTGAACTCTAACTCCCTTCACTTCACATCTGCGTAGGACTTTTAGAGACTTTGGGTGGCTTTAAGTCTATTCCGAATCACCTTCACCTTCTTCATAGCTTGGTTAACCCAATCAGGGCCAAATAACCTATTTTCACCAACCTCAAACCACCCAATAGGATACCTACACCTCCTACCGTATAACTTTTAAAACGAAGCCATACCAATGCTAGAGTGATAATTGTTGTTGTAGGGAAATTCTATAAGAGACAAGTGATCAACCCAACTTCTACCAAAATCAAATACACAAGCCTAAAGCATATCTTCCAAGGCCTAAATGGTCTTTTCCGCTTGCCTATCCGTCTGTGGGTAGAAGGCAGTACTAAGGGTTACCTTAGTCCCCAAACCTCATTGGAATGACCTCTAAAAGTGAAATAAGAACTGGGTACCTCAATCAAATAGGAGAAAAACTAGAGTACCACGGAAACTCCCGATCTCCTTAATGAACAACTTGACATAATTCTCAGAGGAGAAAATAGTCCTCACTGGAAAGAAGTGAGAAGACTTAGTCATCCTATCCATGATGACCCAAATCGAATCTAATTATTAGTGAGACCGCGGGAGACCAATAATAAAATCCATATTAATTATATCCCATTTCGATACCGATAACTCAATCTCTTGAGTCAACCCACCGGGCCTCAAGTGCTCTACCTTCCCTTGCTGACACATCATTCACTTAGCAATAAAATTGGCCACATCCCCCTTCATACCATTCCTCCAACAAATCTCCTTAAGATCATTATACATTTTCGTCGAACCGAGATGAACCATATAACACGACTCATGATCTTTGGCCAAAATTCTTTCCCACAACCCATCAACATCGGGATCACATAATCTTCCTTGGTACCGCAAAATAGCATCATCACCAATCTCAAAAACCATCACCTTTTACCTACCCACATCAATCCTGGTTTGCATCAAGATAGGGACCAATACTTGTTTCTCCTTTATTTCTGCTCCAAAAGATGACTTTGCCACCTCTTGATGATCACACTACCATACTCAAAATCCAAGAGATGGACTCAAAAATTAGATAAATAGTGAATATCCTTCACCAAATCCCATTTTTCCTCATCCACGTAAGATAAGCTTATCATGGACAACCTGATAAGAGCATCAGTAACCACGCTAGCCTTTCCTGGATGATAGTTGAAAACGCCTAAACTACATCTCTCGTAAGAGTGTAAGCAGTCGCTGTCAAATATAGAACCCAACTGGGTAGGGTGTCGAATCCCACAGGGAATACTTGGTCACTAAGTGTTGCAATTATTAGTAGACTGTTGATCGAAAATTCCACGAAAAAAGGGGGGTTTGGATTGTGGCGTGAATTAATGCTATCAAAGTAACAACAGCATGCCTTGTTTAGTAAGATTTAATCACAGAGAAAAATACGTTAGGGTTATGTCCACCTTATGAGTTCTACATATCGATTAACTATGAGTAATGCGGAATTCAGACATCCATGCACTTATAGAGATTCGTATTCTAATGGTAAATCCTAGTGTTTCTCAACCATCAAGGATTATTTCACTTTAACTCTCTCGAGCCTAAAGTGTATAACTAACGGTACAAATTCTCAAAGAAGTTAACCCAGTTACGGCACTAACGTGTAAATAAGGGTTGGTAGCCCTATTTCCTTGTCACACTCTCTTTTCCAAACATATAACTTTTGTCTCAAACAAGTTAATGCTATAATGGCCTATTCTTTATGTTTGCAACCACGAGAATTAAATTAAAACGAAGAGAGTAATGATATAAGTAGCATACACATCAAGAATTCACAAACTCATAGTAATAGATAGAGTCTCATAAGGCTTCCATAACCCTAACAGAGAAGTTTAGCTACTCATGATTACAACGGAGATCACAATAGATATAATCATCATACCACAACCTAGAATAAACTTGGCGATGGAGATGGTTTAGGCGTCAACTAGGGTTTGACGTTTTCCCTTCTCCATTGCTCACAAGAGTCGTGCTTTCTCTGTCAGAAAGTAACGTGAATAATCCAAAAGTGGCGTCTCAATTATGAAAAACAATAATGAATGAATGAATGAATCAATGCTGAAAAATTCAGCAAATAAGGTTTTTATAACATCCTTGTCCTAGTCCTATTAAGTTACTGCTGCACCCCTAAGTATTTAAAAATACTGCTTTTGCCCGGGATAATTTCTCCATGCGTCACATTTAGTCCATAAGCTTCCAAAAGCTGTCTTCCCTCTTCTGTGAAGTTTTCCTTTGCTGCCCAAAGGTCCACAAAGTGCTAAAATCTTCATCATTAATACCTGAAAACATGCTAATCACGTAGGTTAGCTCACTTACAGGAAAATGGACTAAAAGTGCAGGAATTATATATTTTATCCTCAAAACTTAGCTATAACATGGGTAAATTATGGTGTTTAGGCGTGTAAATACACCCAACATCAATAGTAAAGGCACATGTCATAGTCTTTGAGCAACGCAAGCAATCTCCTTTGCCTAAGATTTAGCTTCTTCTGAGTGAACACATATTGCAGGCTCTTATTATCAGAATAAATATCAACATGGACCCCATACAAATAATATCGCCAGATCTTCAATGCAAACACCACAGCTAACAATTCTAAATCATGAATTGGGTAATTCTTCTCATGAACTTTTAACTGTCTAGAAGCATAAGCAACCACCTTGCCATTCTACATCAACACGCAGCCCAATCCCATATGGGACACATCACAATAGACAACAAAACCCTCAGTGCCTTCACGTAGAGTCTAGACTAGAGCCGAAGTTAACTTATCCTTCAACTTCTCAAAACTACCCTCACAAGCATCAGACCACAAGAACTTTACCTTTTTCTGAGTCAACCTAGTCAATGGGAAAGCAATAGAAGAAAAACTTTTCATAAACCTTCTATAATAACCGGCTAAACCCAAGAAGCTTTAGATGTCGATTAGATTTATGGGTCTAGACCACTTCTTAACCACCACAACCTTTTGTGGATCTACCGTGATCCCTTCACTAGAAATAACATGACCCAAATAAGTCACAACGTTCAACCAAAACTTACACTTAGAGAATTTAGCATACAATCGGTGCTCTTTAAATGTCTGCAATATAAGGCGGAGGTAATCGGCATGATGCGCTTCACTCTTGAGATACACCAAAATATCATCAATAAAGACAATAACAAACAAGTCCAGAAACAGATAGAAAACTAAATTCATAAGATCCATAAATGATGCCGAGAAATTAGTCAATCTAAATGACATCAATAAAAACTCAAAATGACCGTACTAGGTTTGGAAAGTAGTCTTAGGAATATTCGCCTCCCTAATCTTAAACTGATGGTACTCAGATCGAAGATCAATCTTAGAAAAGTACTTAGCACCCTGAAGCTGATCAAAGAGATCTTTAATCCTCAAAAGTGGCTACTTGTTCTTTACAATCACCTTATTCAATTGGCGGTAATCAATACATATCCGAAGGAACCATATTTATTATGCATAAAGAGAATGAGAGCACCCCTTGGAGACATACTAGGGCAGATAAAACCCTTTTTCAAAATTTTTTTCAACTGTTTCTTGAGTGCCTTCAACCTAGTCAGATCCATTCTATAGGGAGGATAGAAATAAGATGAGTGTTCGGAAGTAGATCAATCTTAAAATCAATTTTCCTTTTGGGAGAAATACTAGGAAGATCATCAGGGAACACCTTAGGAAACTCATAGACCATAGGGACAGTCTGCAAGGAAAGACCTTCGAATCTAGAATCCTTAATATGCACTAAGTGATAGAGGTACCCCTTAGAACCCAATTTTGGGGCTCTAAGATACGAAATGAACCTTCTTTTAGGCACTAGGGAACTACCTTCCCATTTCATCACCGGCTAATTAGGGAAATGGAGATTGACCCTTTGGGTCCGACAATCAAGATATGCATGGCACGAATGCAACCAATCCATCCCCAAAATTATATCAAAGTCTACCATGTCCAACTCTATCAGATCCACTAAGGTCTCCCTACCACAGACTAACATCACACAACCCCTATAGACTTTTATTGCCACAATAGAGTCACCCACTAGGGTAGACACAGAGAAGAGGTCTGAAATACATTTAGGGTCAAAACCAAAATGAATAGCCACATAAGGCGTCACATAAGAGAGGATAAACACGGATCAAGGAAATAATATACATCATGAGAAAAGAGTTTGAGCATACCAGTAACAACATCGGGGGATGCCTCAGAATCTTGGCGAGTGGCAAGAGCGTACAGATGATTCTGGTTAGTGTCTGAGCTAGGGAAAGAAGTAGCACCCTTTGGTGTAGGAGCTGATGAAGTAGCAACAAGAATTTTATTTTCCCCAGAAGCAACCCTAGAAAGACAATCCCTCTGTATATGGCCAATTTGCCCATACTTAAAATATTTGTTCCTCCTTTCTTCACAAACACCATGGTGCACTTGACCACAGAATCTACAAGGAGGATACGATGGAGCTGATTGAGCCCCATTAGCATGAGGCTAGGCTCCTGGCGCTCTAAACCCACTATCATACTGAGAATAACAATCACCCAATGGCTTCGAATAAGGAACATTAGCTGTAGAGTAGGAACTAGAATTACCTCACTTCTTATTATACTATTTCCCATAGTCTCTACCACTTTACTACTGACCCCACCCTAATTTAAATATCGAAACCTCTTACTTTGCCTTTCACTTATCTCTATTTGCTTATTATTTTTCTCTTACACTTGTTACATATACACCATAATTCTAGAGATATCTATATCTTTGTTAAACAAGGTAGCCTTGCTCTCCAAAATCAACTCACGAGATAACCCAGAAGTGAATTTTCTCATTCTAGACCTCATGTTAGACACCAATTTAGGAGCATAACGTGCAGTTGATGAAACTTTAAGGAATACTCCTTGACTATTATCCTGCCTTACTTCAATTTCACAAATTCCTCAGCCTTCGCATCCCTCAACTCCTAAGGAGAAGCGATAAAGAAAAGCACTAGAAAAGTCATCCCACAAAGTGGACTCAACATAATCGCCATGAAGCTGCTCCCACTCATCATACCATTGGTATGCTACATCCTTTAACTGATAAGAAGCGAATTCTATGCCCTCCATATTCGTAGCATGCATCACACAGAAGATATTTTCCATCTCATCAATGAAAGTTTAGGGATCTTCCTAGACTTTAGAACCAGTGAAAATATAAGGACTCAACCTCATATATTGGCCAACTCTAGTGGCCTTGAAGGATGGACCAACAGAAGCAACCCGCTTAGTGTAGGAGGCCACCAATTGGGTAATCAAATTAATCGGCTGGCAAAAATCAGCATTAGACACATCAGTTTGAGGTGCATGAAGAGGGATAGGAGGAATCGGTAGAGCTCTATCAGGTCAATTAGAAGCAGTAACTCTAGACCGAGTCTGAACTCTGGGAGTAGGATGAGCTCAATCCATATTGTCCTCAAATAGGACAAAAGAGTTTCCATGAGCATTAGATCTTTTGGGAGGCATGATCTGAAAAGCAAACATATGGAAATTAGAGGATATTCAAGAACTTAGACTCTATAGCTCGAAATAGAACAACAAGAAAGGGAAACATTCAAAAATGACTCACAGCCTCTCCCTTATAAGTGTGAAGCACTACACACCCATAAAAGACACTCTACTTAACATGGATTTATGGACACCTAATGACACCAAACCTAGGCTTTGATACTATCTTTGTCATGACCCAAACCAGGGCCAGTCTGTGATGGGCATCTCAAGTCCTACATAGACCGAAGACCACCTCCTTCACCTAACTAAGTGAACACATCATCCCTAATGTCGGATGAATTCTGAGCATATAATATGATAACAGAAGGTAAGATTAAAAAATAAAAGATAAGTCTACGACCGATAACCAGTAATCATTCAAAACAACCGACCAACATGACCCACATCTACAGTAATCCAACAAAGCCTCTATGCAAAGAAAATCAAAACCAATCTTCATCGAGACATGTCCCTGACTCGAACAATAACAATGAAAATAATATTATTAATGATAATGAAAACTCTCAATTCTAATCTATGATAAGAACTGATAAAATGTCTAAGTCTTTCAGAGAATGGAAGTTTACCACTTCACCACCATGAACTGACGAACCAAGCCGATCCACCTAACTTTTTACAGGAAAAGTAAGGTATCTTTGGTGCCTACATCGCGTGGGGATACAGCATCCAAAGATAGTTAGTTGGGTGAACACTAGCATGTAACTCAGGGATAAGGATAACATAATGTCGTGGTTAATAGTTCAAAATCATTCAAAATCAATGGACATAATCAAATACATATACATATATATCATATGTCGGGATAGGGTACACGGTTTAACATGCACTTAAAACTTTAGCTTGGATTGTATAGCTGAACCATCAAATCATAAGAAGGCACCTATGGGCTATATAGGCCCAGCTCTACCCAAGCTGATAGGGCCCAGTGCATGTGGCCGCACAGATTAGAGGGTATACGTATGCACTATGGGCGACTCGAACCTCCCAGCACATCAAGGTGATACAAGCACTAAATCATGTAATATAATATGAGGGACTAAAACCTTCCAAATATGATAAAAATAAGAAGGACTCGAACCACCCGATCATATAGACCCCCGCGTCGGCAACTGCAGTTTCCGGTATTAGTATTTCAGGACCTTAACTTTCTCGACTCAGCTACACAATTCTCATTAAAGCCCAATTAAATCATTTATCATACAATCTCATTCATTGAACCACATTACACATTAATGCATATATTGTTGGTATCGTCATACCAACTAAACTTGCAAGGTAACATCAATATACCAAACCAATTACATCACTTAGGGGACTTTACAACCCCCTTGGTTTAATTATACATTAGCTTGGGAAATTACACAACCACTTAAAGTTCAATTCAAAAATCATTACACTTCATTGACTTTTCACACTATGCAATAGTTCAAGAGTACTTCCATATGCATACTTTTCTTATTCAAAGCCAATTTCACAATATGAGATTCAGATCATAACCACTTCAAAAGCCACAAGTTTGGAGAAATCATAATTCTCTTATTTATTTACCATACCATTCACCATAAGTTTAAAAACCATAATTAAAGCATGAATAATTATATGTAAGCCATGGGAACTATTGTTCAATCAATAAGCATTCAAAACCCTCAAACCTTATTTCAAAACCAGTATCAATATCTTATGAACAACCCTTTAAATCACATGCTTTTACAAAATTAGCAATTAAGAAAGAGTAACATGCCCGAAATACCCAAGTTTATGGAGAGAATTCCATCCTTTAACCCTTGGATGACCTACTTCGTGAAAATCCTAAGTATGGCTGCTTGAGAGATTTGAGAGAGATTTAGAAGTGTTTAAGTACGTTATGAATAAGAAATAACCCCTCCTAAGTGTCTTATGAACGTGGAGTTTTAATTAGAAAAGGAGGAAATTGTCCAAAGTGCCCTCAATTTAAAACTAAAATTTAGGCGTCGGTGACTACCGATCGCTATACGACTCGTAACCACACCTTACAATTCATCACCATGAGTCATAACCAAGACAGTGTCAGGATACCTACACACTGTTGACCCTACGACTCAACTGGTACAACTCGTAATGGGATCATACGACTCATAGGGTTCAGTCATAGTCAACAAGGAACCCATTTGGGATAAACACTACACATCCTACGATTTGCACCTAACGACTCGTAACTGGTCCTTACGACTCTTAGTGAGCCACTCGAACTCAGAGAAGAATTTAGTCATACACTTATTGATTTATTTATGATTGGGTCTCTAGGGCCCGTCAAGACTCCCTACGACTCGTAGGGGAAGTCGTAGTCAGGATGGTGGGGATAAAATTTTAAAAATTTTCAATGACCAAAAAC
Organism: Capsicum pubescens; assembly: GCA_030864215.1. Lineage (NCBI taxonomy): Eukaryota > Viridiplantae > Streptophyta > Magnoliopsida > Solanales > Solanaceae > Capsicum > Capsicum pubescens. Next base: position 101,536,076 of record CM061542.1, read on the forward strand.
CCGGGGTGTTACGGATTATTATTATGTCTTGAAATTAGTTTAGAGAACAAAAATTTAACGGTAAGAGTAAAATAGAGAAAAAGAAGTTTTTTTCTTGATATGTTAAAAATGACAAGTAAAAGTGGAAATCCAGTTAGCAAATTAGTAACAAGTAATTTTGACTATATTAAAAATAGATGTTCAACAATACTTGTCCAGTTTGAAAAAGTAATGAATAATTTACCATTGTTTGTTTATTTTACTCTTATTATTATATACTATTTATTACCCAATATATTTACTAAAATATTAAATTTATTTTATTAAAATAGTAATATAGTAAAATTATTCCTATTATTTATTTTTTCTTAAGATATATGACAAGTCAATAATGAACAAGTAAAGATGGATGGAGGAAGTACTTCATCCGTTCCATATTAATTGCCAATATTACTAAAAATGTTAGTAGCAAAATTTTTGTCAATTTACAATATCAAGGTAGAACCAATTATTTTTTCTAGTTTGCCCTTAAAATTAATTATTTTTTTTTAAAAGTAAATAATACTAATTACATTAAAAAATTTAAGAGAAAATTAATAAACACACTTTGTATTAATGTTTTAAAAAATGTATGTAAAACAAAAATATAACGATTAATATAATACGGAATGGTGGGGATAGGATTTGTAGAAAATAGAAATCCCCACCAGCCATAATTAAGGTATTATTTGACTCAATGACGATCCACCATCTTCTCTACCAGCATTTTTTGCATTTCTTCCGAAAGACAATACAATCAATCTTTTTTGTAATAACATTTCATTATAATGATCAATTTTTTTTTAAAATCGATTATTCTTTATATGTTGTGTACAACAACACTTTGCTATGAACGCCAAAAAATACATATCCAAACAAATAATACGAGAAGAAATTTGCATGTATCACAGTGATGTGTTCAAAATTATCCAACTTAGGGGGGCAAATTTAAATTTTAGGAAAAAGAGTCAAATTTATTCTTTATTTTAAAACTAGAGGAGCATGACCCGTATCAGCACGGGCCCAACATTAAAATATTTTGATTATGTATAATAAGTATATTGATGTTAATTCGAATTATGAATTATAAAAAATTAATACACAAAATATATTAACTACTTGATAATATTTTTCAAGGAGCCAAATTATCTTGCAAGATAATTATGTATAACTTATTCATATAAATAAAAAAATTTGATGCATTTTAAAGTTTAGATCTTTAATCATATGACTGAATTTTGCTACATTAAGTATAAAATATGAGATTAGAATTAATACATAAGACTTGACACTTGTTGTATAAAATAGAAAATAATTGTTGAAAAATATGAAGGGTTATCTAGTCATTGCATATTACATCACATGTGGGTTGCAATTAATAATCAAAAATTACATTGTATTCCCCTACTAAGCCGACATAAACATCCTTTGCTTTCATTTTTCCTTCTCTTTTATTTGTCAAGTTATTCTTTGAAGTTAAATTAAATTAATATTTAAAATTTAAATTTTAAGTGTTTCAAAAATTATATATACAAAAAATTATAAGTTACCATCCGTCATATCAATTTAAGTTATTTGACTTTGAGAACACGATAAAACATACTTCTGTAAATGTTTTATCGAACTTTGCTTTTGCATATATTTTTTTCCATTGAAACGTAGAAGTCGTTTGTTAGAGTGTATAAAAATAATTTTGAATAGAACGTATTAGTAATGTTTGCATTAATAATGTTTGAATTAGTAATATTGGTATTATTTATGTTATCATTATTTCTTGTACAATTTTTGGTGTGTTGTATTAGAACTTGCCTTTTCAATCTTGATATATGTAAACAAATTATTATTTTTTTTAAAAAAGATTGCATATACATTCTAAGATTCATCTGGGAACTAGCACGGGTTCAATATATGTTTTTTTTTGTCTCAATTTATATGACACATAGAATTTAGATAATTAATCATATTTTTAATATGTATATAGATAATTTAAGTTGTTAACTATTGTAATTTATAATATTTTAATGTAGTTTTCAAATAATATACGTTGCTTTTCTTATCCAAGTTTTTGTGGCATTGATAGTGAATTATATCTTTAAAATAATTTAAGTTTTTAATTATTGTGATTTATAATACTTTTCTTCTAGTTTAATTTAAGTGACACTAATATAATTTCGAGAGTCAACCAAATATTTATATCTTTTAAATTTTTTAAGCTGTTAATTATTATAATTTATAGTATTTTTTATGTATTTTTTTGAGATATATAATAGATTAAATTATTTTTAGATATTTTAAGTTGTTAACTATTATAATTTATAATAGTTTTTATGTAATTTTTGAATAATATATGTTACTCTCCTTGTCAGAGTTCTGTATCGTCGATAGCCAATTATATTTTTTAAATAATTTAATTTTTTAATTATTATAATTTATAATATTTTTCTATTCCAATTTAAGTGGCACAATGCTTAGATGGTCATAATAATTAATTAGGGGTGATATAGTAAAATCACGATTGAAGCAGTGAAACATAAATGTCTTAAATAACTTACAACAACTAATTAGAAGTGACAAAGCAAAATTACTATAAAAAATACTTGTGAAAAAAAATTAAGTGAACCTTATATAAGATGTCAAGTTAATTTAAAACATCAAGAGTTAATTTATCATTTTCATATCTATATTACCTTTTTTTTATTAAATTTTATTAATTTTTTAATACTCAAGTGACTTATAATAATTAACTAGGGGTGATATTCAGTAAAACAATGGTTGAAGCATCTAAAACAGATATGTCATAAATGTCTATTTTACTTTTTTTTAATTAAATATTATTAATTTTTTAATACATAAATGACTTATAATAATTAATTATGAGTGATATAGTAAAATCACGGTTGAAGCAGGCATGTCATAAATGTTTATTTTATCTTTTATAATTAAATATTATTAATTTTTAATACGTAAAAACTTATAATAATTAATTATGAGAGATATAGTAAAATCAAGGATTGGATATTATTAATTTTTAATACATAAATGACTTATAATAATTAATTAGGGTGATATAGTAAAATCATGGTTGAAGCAGCTGAAGCGGACATGTTATAAATGTCTATTTTATTTTTTAATTAAATATTATTAATTTTTGAATATATAAATAACTTATAACAATTAATTAGGAGTGATATAGTAAAATCACGAAGCAAGCAGCCTACTGAAGCAGGCGTGTCGAAACCCTCTCTTCTATATAATAGAAAAATTAATTAAATATATCATTCGTCATACTTTAGGGCTACATTTATTCTCATTGTCATACTTTTGAGGTTAAATTTATTCCCTTACTTTGAAAAATAGGGTAAATATACCCTCCGTCATACTTTGAGATCAAATTTACCCTCGATGTAAACTTCGAAGTCAAATTTACCCTCGTTGTTAAGAAACTTTTCACGTGTACCCTTCCTTTAATAGTTTCTTTTTTACTATATATTTTAGCACTTTAAAATTACAGATAAGTTAGTTTTGAATTATTAATTGCATACGAGTCATTAAAAACAAAAATCAAAAAATATTTATCAATTAATATTTATCTATCAAGAATGCATGATTAATTATTAACTTCTCAATTAGCAGTTGTCTATCAAGAAAGATGATAATTTATTTATCGTAAACTTAAAAAATATACTAAAATTTTAAAAAACTTACCTCAAATAACAAACAAATTTATCATCTTAATCATTGATACTATCAAGATTTCATTGAATAAGAAAATTCTGTACAGAAACTTATTTTTCCGTCGTACATTTTGGAACTTGTAAAAGTAAAGATAAAAGAAAGAAGTAAGTGAACTGAAAATCAAATAAAGAAAGACAAAGAGGATGATGACAATGAACGCAATAATATGACTCGAATCAAAATCAAAATAAGAAGAAAACTAAAAGGAGAATACGCCAATTTTTATGTACCTTGTAAAATTTGATTGAAAATATTACTTAAATAGAGTTGTAAAAGTTCTTTTTATATAAGGTGAAATTTTAATTGATTTAGAAGTATTAAATATCAGGATTTCTTATCTAGATGAAATAAGGGCTTTAATTAATTTCTAAAATCTAAATAATGTATAATTAGCTTATTATTTTTTTAAAAAAGTCCCAATCTAAATAATGTACAATATTAACTTATTTAGAAACAATAACCCCAAACAAAGTTTAGTTTTTCAAAAAAAATTCAAAAAAGAAGACATAAAAAACCAGTTTTGTAAAATAAATAAATCAAGTCCTAATTCTATACAAATCAAAAGCAATCACTTATTACTATACTAATATTTGGGCAACTTTGCAAAAATCAAATTTTAGTTGGTTTTACACTATTACTTTTCTATTGGTCTTCACAGTTTAATATAGTAGTTTAACCTCACGTGCCTCGCACGTGTAACATTTGATTACTTAAATTAAATGATTTTATCTATTACAGAGATTTTTGATGAAGTGTAAAAACTTTAAATCATTTTTCAAATATCATTCGCACTTTAATATAATAATGTAAACATAAACATATATTTTAGTGTAAGCACATATATATTTACAACCAAAAGTTTTAAGTGGTTGATGGATCATCACTTTTGCGTTTATCATGAAGTACCTTTTTCCCTTACTGTCAGAGGCTAGGAGAGACACATTAATTTGAATAATAATAATAACAATAATATTTTCATCTTCTCCATAATTATTGTTTGAACTTGACATACACTTGTTAATTGTATAACTTAAATAGTTCTATAATTTGATTTTCTCTGGATGAGTTTAATGATGATGGTAATAAGAGAATTTATATCTTATTAAAAAAAATAAGTAATCAATTGAAAGATTGAAAGATCAACTTTGTATGTGCATACATTTTAACCTATCATCTTTTTACTTTCAAATCTTCTCACTTTATATAAATATAAATAGTACTTCTTTTGGTTAATCATTACAAATTGATGTCCAAAAATATCTCTTTCTTATTTTTATATTATAATTCTGAAATCCAAGGCATAATCAAAGTATTTTTAGGCATAAATTTACTTATTCTATTCTTAATAAATATCAGTAATGATTAAAGATATTTATATTTAATTTCAAATTTTAACACATAAATCAAGGAAACAAATAGGAAGATCATAATAAATTCAATTGGAGTTGGTACCTTTAAGAGAGAAGACAACAACCTCTAATTTTCTCAATCCTCTCCCTCCCCGCATCGATCACGTCTGATTTAGTTCGTGCCTTTTCTTTGAGGTAAGTAATCAAATCTTCTTTGTTTTTCATAATACATGTTTAAAAACTTTCAACTCTCGTCTTTGATCTTTTTGTCCTGTCCTCCAAAGAATAACCAAGAAAAAATAATGCATTAACTAAAACAACATGCAAAAAAAGTATTGATTTTCTTAAGACAGATCATAGGTGAAACACCCAGGAATAGGACCCTTGCAAATTTTCCTTTGGTTTTGGACTCGCTGGGTTTGGTATGACTCAAGGGTATGATTCATGCCCTTCAATACGGGTTGTAGGGTGGCTTGAGGGTGAAGTCGTACCCTAGGCAGTGTATTTGGGTTAGTTACTGCCTATGGTATGACTCATCAAAGTATGATTAATATCCAAAGATACGAGTGGTGCAAGGCAAGTCGTATGGTGCTTGATTGAGTTGTCTTGTGAAGTCTGTCTAAGGTACGAGATGTGGGTATGATTTGGTATACAAATTGTACATTTAGGTACGAGTGGGGAGGGTTGAGTCATATAAAAACCACTGTGTAGGGTCTTGGCATGGTCAAGTAAAAAGAAGTTAGAAGTTACAATGTTGTCTGACGGCAATGGTCACAACCTTGCACCTGTGTGAAGGCCATTCAAAAATGCCGTCCAAAGCTGAGAAAATTTTGCAGATTTTAGAAAATATTGACGACGCTTTTGAAGCGTTGTCACACCTGTGACGGCAAATCAAAAACGCCGTCAAACCTGGGAACTAAAAACAGTGTTGATGTTAAACTGAGGTGATCCTTCCTTTTTTCTTGTTTGATTATGAGTACTAATTGAGGATTTCTACGTTGTACAGAACTGAGCATAGAACCCAAGAGAAAGAATCCAACCACACCAAAGAAAGCAGCTAACGAGAGTGTACCTCGACAACTTGTCAATGAGGACTCTGATTATGAAGACGAGGAGCCTTTGCTCAGATGGAAAAGAAAGAGGACTAGTCCAAAGACTCCACCTCTACCTAAGCCTATTGAGGTGGAGGATACTGATGATACTGAGGTGACAACCTCATCTGAGCAAGCTTTAGAGGAACAAGGATCAGACTGAGTAAGATTCTGAGAGCACTGAACACGAAGTTGAAACTGAAGATTCTGAGAGTCCTGCAGCTAAAGAAACTGAGTTTGAATCACCATCTTTGGAGCAACAAGGTGATAAGGATTCTCCAGTACGGGGAACTTTGGTAAAATGCCAAAACCCCGAGGTTAGGAACAATGTGATATGGAAAATTCCTGGGGCTAAAATGATTTATTTGGATGGACTTCGAAGAACAGATCGACGAAGTGCCAGAAGGCCAATTCTAGAGGAGAAGAAGATTATCACTACAGGGTTGATCAGATGCCCTGAGGTGATGCATAAACTCAAGGAGTATGGTCTGGAGTGGACTACTAAGGGAAGTGGTGTTTACTGTCCTTCGGTGGTCAAGGAGTTCTACGCGAACTACCAGACTACAGTGGAAAATATGTGCGAAGAAGGGGATAGAACTTCAGCTAAGCCTCTTCTGACCAAAGTTGCAGTACGTGGAGTGAGGGTGGATATATCTGATGCGACCATAAACAGGTTTCTTTATGGTCCAGACTTCATCCCACGAGCTAACTAACCTACATTTTATGCCCGATTGAAGCATTGGGAAAATCAGCACAAGTGGCTAGCGACTCTCATAGTAGATGGGGAACCGGACAGAAAAGATTACCAAAGTGTCTCTAAATTCAGAGGCAATATTTTGGTGGGCTTTAATACGGATTCATCTGATACCCACTGAGGGAGACAACATATTAGGGGATGATAGTGCAATATTGGTTGCAAACTTGATAGATAGAATCCCCTTGGATTTTGGAGAAATTATAGCGGAAGAGATCAAGATTCGACTTGTAAGACCCGATGCTGCATATCCATTATCATATCTGATTACTAGGTTGTGTGAAGAAGCTCATGTACCTTAGATTTCAGGTATTGATGATGAGATACATGCCAAGAAGACTCACAACCCTGTCTGCAAAAATTAAATTCGATAGGGCGTGCGACTTGATCAAGATGCAGTTGGTGCAGCAGATCCTCCAGTCACTTAGACTGTTTCAGCACCAGATGTGGGGGTACAAAGCACCAAAACTGTACCACCACCACCACCAGCACATTAATCTCAGGCAGGTTCAGTGCCTCAAAGTGAGCCGACTGCTTCAGTTCTTCCAACAACAACAAGGTCGGCATTTCAGCCGATTAATATCAGGAAGGTGTCTAGGCAAGCAAATTGGTGTGAGGTGCAACTATAGGCCTTCGCAAAATAGTTTTCTACCACTGTGGACAAAAGAATTAAAGATTCACTCGAACCTTTCATGACTTTTCCTGAGCGAGTGACAAATCTAGAGAACAGATTTGATGCCCTGGCAAGAGAAATGACCGGTGCTGATCTTGCCACTTTCAGGGATACATTGGATAAGGTGAAAGCTGAGGTTGGGATGCTGCAGCAACACTAAATTATGGTGCCAACAGGATCATCCATGTATGATGTAGAGGAAGACATTCCTATACTTGATCTTACTGTGAATTCCTCAAAGAAAAAGAAGAAAAAGGGGGGAAAGAAAGGCAAAAACAAAAGAGATGAGTCTGATAGTGAAGAAGAGAGAAAGGCCAAAAAAAGCAAAGAAGAAGGCAGAGAAGGAGAACTTGAAAAGGAAAATACTGGAGTCTCTGGATGGCACCGAGAAATGGGAAGCAACCATCAGAACTAGAGTTGCAGGTGCTTCATCGAGCCAGGCTCCATCCACTGCAAAGAAAGATGCTAAAAATGGGGAGAAGACAGTAGATGATGCTGTAGCAGGGTCGGAGACCCAGGATCCATAGGCTTGACTATCTTTAGGTATAGTCTAACCCTTAGTGCATTTTATTTTTGATTTTAAGTTGAGGGTATAGGAATACTATTGTTGTAACATATTCTATAAATAATTAGGAATAGTACAAGTACTTGAGGCAGTTAGCTTGTTTTGTAATTTTTGAGTACCTCTCCAGTGGTCTAATTTGTCATGAATTGTGTGAATTGCATCTAGTGTGACCACTGTGTATCTGTTTGTGGCATTAGTATGGAAAATAAATAACCTGTAGAAAACAAATGCATGAAACAGATGAGTAATGATGTGCTATATACTTGTGTGCTGTGTGCGTGCAGGGTCTTACTCAGTTCCCATTATTCGTTGAATCTAGAACTTGCCCAGTTAGTCTTACCATAGTCATAGGATAGGCATTAAGAAAGGATCATAGGCCGTTTTCACATGTTAACCCATTTTAGCTTAAATGACCATCCAAATTTGAATAATATCCCTTGATCCCTTTTTGGGCCTAAATAGCCCAGTTCTTTCTTATACACCTTTCACCTTTCTATTACATCACAATGAACCTGTTTTGGCCCTGGTTCTCCTTGGACACTGTGCACCTCAACTTAGAAAAATAACCTAAGTTGAGGGTGGCTACTGATGTTGGGCGTATTTACACGCCTAAGCACCATAATTTACCCATGTTTCAGCTAAGTTTTGAGGATAAAATATATAATTCTTGCACTTTTAGTCCATTTTCCTTTAAGTGAGCTGACCTATGTGATTAGCATGTTTTCAGGTACTAATGATGAAGATTTCAGCACTTTGTGGACCTGTGGGCAACAAAGGAAAACTTCACATAAGAGGGAAGGCAACTTTTGGACTGAATGTGATGCATGAGAACTTTTTCCCGGGCAAACCCAATATTTTTAAATACTTAAGGATACAGTAGCAACTTATTTGACAAGGATGCTATTAAAAAACTTATTGCTGAATTTTTCAGTATCATTAATCATTATCATTCGAACATTATTCAGAATTCACGTTTGGAGGATTTTGTACGGGTTTTGAGAGCAGGAAACGGCTCACTTGAGAACCGGAGAAAGAAAACACGTTTCATATCCATAGCCGAGATTTCTCTAAGTTTTGGTATGATGATAATGTCTACTTTGATTTCCGTTGTATTCATGAGTAGCTAAACTTATCTGTTAGGGTTATGGAAACCTTGTAAGATACTATCTATTACTATGAGTTTGTGAATTCTTGATGTGTTATGCTACTTATATCATTACTCTCTTCGTTTTGATTGAATTCTTATGGTTGCAAACATAGAGAATATGCCATTATAGCATTAACTTGTTCGAGAGAAAAGTTACATGTTTGGAAAAGAGAGTGTGACAAGGAAATAGGGTTTCCAACCCCTATTTATACATTAATGCCTTAACCAGATTAAATTCTTGGAGAATTTGTACCATTTGTTATACACTTTAGGCTCGGGAGAGCTAAAGCGAGATAAATCCTTGATGGTTGAGAAACACTTGGATTTAGAATTAGAATACGATTCTCTATAAGTGCATGCATGTCTAAATTCCGTGTTACTCATAGTTAATAGAGAAGTAGAACTTATAAGGTGGACATAACCCTAACTTATCAATCTCTGTGATTAAATCTTACTACGCAAATCGTTCCATTATTACTTTGATAATATTAGTTCACGCCTAAACCAAACCCCCCTTTTTCCTTGGAATTTTCGACCAACAGTCTACTAATAATTGCAACACTTAGTGACCAGAGTATTCCCTGTGGGATTCGACACCCAACCCAGTTGGGTTCTATATTTGATAGTGACCGCTTACACTTTCTAACGAGAGTTGTAATTTGGGCATATCAAATTTTGGCACCGTTGCCGGGGAATACAGTTGTCAACTAAGTTTGTGATTGTTAATAGACCCTTTGGTCAAAGATTCTCGAATTTTACTTTTTGTTTGTTGTTTTTGTTTTGTTCAGGTTTATTGGAGTGCATGCCAAATACACGAAGTTCTGGTCAACCGTTATTACCTATAAATCCTGAACCACATCTTATTGGCAGAATGGATGCGCCACGAAACCTTGAACGGATGGTTTCTCAACAGGAGCAGGAAGGATTAGCTGCATTGGCAGCTGCTCAAGTGCATCAACAGAATATTGATAACCCAGGTCGGGCAACAAATCTTGATGAAGAGGACCTGGGTGATGATGAGTTATTAAATCCAAGACGTGCTGGTGAGGTGGCAGCACCTGTGAATAGGAGAGATCGTCAAGCTAGAATGAGACCTGAACGCCGAGCTGTGCAGGCCCCTTTCGATGATGATGATGAAGATTTGGATATGGATGGTGCCACAGGGGCTATTATTCCTCCACCCTTGGCACCCGAAGCCAAGTTCAATATAACCAGCACCATGATCCAGCTATTATAACTCAAAGGGTTATTTGGTGGACTTACAGGTGATGATCCGAATATACATCTGATCAACTTTATCTCAACATGCAAGTCGATTGATAATCCAGGAGTTGGACAGAATGCAATTCGACTGTGCTTATTTCCATTGTCTCTATCTGGAGAGGCAACTCTATGGTTGAACGGGCTGACTCCTGACTCTATTACTAATTAGAGGCAACTGAAAGACGTTTTCCTAGAAAGATTCTTTCCGCCATCCAAGAGAGCACAGTTACGAGATGAGATCAGCAATTTTTGACAGCTTCCAACTGAAGCTCTCCACGAAACATGGGAGAGGTTCAAGAAGAAGCTTATGCGGTGCCCAAATCATCAGATGACCAACATTCACTTGATGGAAATATTATACAGGGAGTTGAACTCGGTGACTAAGCCAGTGGTTGATAATGATACAGGTGGGTCATTCATAGACCTTACTTTTATTGAGGCTGGTGATATGCTGGATTGTATGAAAAAGCATAGTAGAGCTTGGCATACCAGGGATTCTGAGGTAGCAAGCTCTACTGTATCTACTGGCATGACAGCAGAACAGAGGCGAAGAGAAGAGGAACGTGACCAATATATGGCTCACATGAAAACACAGATGGACCTTCTTACCAAGCATTTATTATCAGGGAAGACAGAAAAAGTCAAGGCTGTTGTATCACAGGGTAGAGATGAATCCGATTCTGAGGAGGAAGTGAATTATTTGAATAATCAGGGGGGTTTTCGAGGCAATGCCCAAGGAAACCAAGGTCGAAACTATTATGAAAAATCCGGATTCAAGAATAAGACTGACAGGAGTGGTTTGTATGTTCCTCCTGGAAATCGTGAAGCTGCGGCATCTGGCTCTAGAAAGATGTCCATGGAAGATGGCTAAGTTGTTGAAAGGAGTGGAGGCAACCAACATGGGAGTAACTGAGGTAAAAAATGATTTGTCCTCAATAAATCAATTGGTTGATTCGCATTCCACTTCAATAAAACAGCTGGAACAACAATTGAGTCAACTATCAGCGGCACTCAATCAAAGAAAAGTTGGTACCTTACCTAGAGACACTGTACAGAACCCAAGGAATGATGGATTATGTATGTCTATTATTACCAGGAGTGGTAAGGTGTTGGAAAATCCATCCAAAGGCAAGCAGGTGGTTGATTTTACAGAAGAGAATGTTATTGAAGCAGATTGTGATGATTCTGTAGAAGCTAAAAATCAGAATGAGAACGTTCATGACACTACACCTAGATGTCACTAGCCTAAAAAGATTGATAATCGGAAGCAAGATAAAAAGGAAGTGGTGGAGAAAAATCTTCCAACTCTACCACCACCTTTTCCTCAGAGACTGAAGAAGAAAGCTGATGACACCAGGTTCAGTAAATTCATGACTATGTTGAAGCAACTGACTATTAATGTGCCTTTGGTGGAGGCACCAGAGCAAATGCCAGGATACGCCAAATTCATGAAGGACCTTTTGACAAAGAAAAGGGCAGCAAGTTATGAACTGGCAGATAATGTTCATCATTGCAGTGCAATTGCCACGAGATCTTTAGTACAGAAAAAGGTGGATCCTGGTGCTTTCACTATTCCTTGATGGTTGAGAAACACTTGGATTTAGAATTAGAATACGATTCTCTATAAGAGCATGCATGTCTAAATTCCGCGTTACTCATAGTTAATAGAGAAGTAGAACTTATAAGGTGGACATAACCCTAACTTATCAATCTCTGTGATTAAATCATACTACGCAAATCGTTCCATTGTTACTTTGATAATATTAGTTCACGCCTAAACCAAACCCCCCTTTTTCCTTGGAATTTTCGACCAACAGTCTACTAATAATTGCAAAACTTAGTGTCCAGAGTATTCCCTGTGGGATTTTACACCCAACCCAGTTGGGTTCTATATTTGACAGCGACCGCTTACACTTTCTAACGAGAGTTTTAATTTGGGCGTATCAAATTTTGCCCCTGTAGGGAGGTCTGTGATAAAATTCCTTGCACGGTTGGATCCTTGGATTTTGCTAAGGCATTGTGCGATTTGGGGGCTAACATCAATTTGATGTTGCTATCTATTTATAAACAGTTAGGGTTGGGCGATCCTACACCAACCAATATGTGGCTCGTGATGGCAGATAGGTCGGTAAAATGACCTGTTGGTATCTTATATGATGTACTGGTGAAGGTTTCTTCCTTTATTTTTCCTGCAGACTTTGTTATTTTGGATTGCGAGGTAGATTCTGAAGTTCCCATAATCTTGGGACGCCCTTTTCTCGCAACAGGAAGTGTGCTTATTGATTTACGAGCTAATGAGCTTTTATTTCGGATGAATGACGAAGTGGTCCGTTTTGATGTATGCAAATCAATGAAGCAGCCTAAAGATATGATTGTGTTCTCTATAGCTGATGTTTATTATGAGGACGAGAAAAAATTATCTGTAGAGAAGCATCTTACTGTTGAGCCATTGTCTGTTGTACTTTTGAACTTTGAGCATGAGGATGTTGAAGAGTATGAAGAAACTATTCGTGCTCTAACAGGAATGGGGTCCTATTCTTATACCTCTAAGAAGTTGGACCTTGACCTTAAGAATCGACTGTCACCACCAGCGAAATCATCCATTGAAGAGCCACCAGTGCTAGAATTGAAAGAGCTCCCCAGTCATCTAAAGTATGCGTTCTTGGGAAGTGGGAATACACTTTCGGTTATTGTTGCAGCTGATTTAGGTGAACAGCAAGTAACGACTCTCATCTCTGTTTTGAAGAGGTACAAGAGAGCCATTGGTTGGACTATTGCTGATATAATTGGTATCCCTCCTGGGATATGTATGCACAAGATTCAGCTCGAGAAAGATTGCGTACCCACCATTGAGCACCAACGTCGTTTAACTCCACCTATACAAGAGGTGGTGAAGAAAGAAATTATTAAGTGGTTAGATACAGGGGTGGTGTACCCAATTTCAGACAGTAAATGGGTGAGTCCAGTGCAATGTGTGCCTAAGAAAGGGGGCATGACAGTAGTCGCAAATGAAAAGAATGAGCTAATTCCACTCAGACCTGTCACAGGGTGGAGAGTGTGCATGGACTACTGGAAGATGATTTCGTGGACGTTAAAAGATCACTTTCCAATGCCATTCATGGATTAAATACTTGATCGATTGGCAGGGAAGGGATGGTTCAGTTTCTTAGATGGTTATTCCGGATACAATCATATTTGCATTGCTCCTGAAGATCAGGAGAAGACCACTTTTACATGCCCGTATGGTACGTTTTCCTTCAAACGAATGCCATTTGGGCTATGTAACGCACCTGCTACTTTTCAGCGATGTATGATGTCCATTTTTTTTGATATGGTCGAAGACACCTTGGAGGTGTTTATGGATGACTTTTCTGTTATAGGTGAGTCATTTGAATCATGCTTGGCAAATCTGAGTATGGATTTGCAGAGATGTATTGAATTCAACCTGGTGTTAAATTGGGAGAAGTGTCACTTTATGGTTAAGGAAGGCATTGTTCTTGGGCATAAAGTCTCTGAAAGGGGAATTGAGGTTGATCGAGCCAAGATTAAAGTTATCGAGAGATTACCACCTCCAATTTCTGTAAAAGGGGTGCGTAGTTTTCTTAATCATGCAGGTTTTTATCGGAGGTTTATTAAAGACTTCTCCAAGATTGCTAGCCCATTATGCAAACTTTTGGAGAAGGAGGCAAAATTTAACTTTGGTGAAGATTGCTTGAAGGCATTTGAATTCCTCAAAGTAAAGCTAATTGAAGCTCCTATAATTGTAGCACCCGATTGGTCTCTAACTTTTGAAGTTATGTGTCATGCAAGCGGGGTAGCCTTGGGTGCTGTACTTGGTCAGAAAAGAGAAAGGCTATTTCATCCAATCTACTATGCGAGCAAGGCCTTGAATGGAGCACAGAAGAACTATACCGTCACTGAACAAGAGCTTCTAGCAGTTGTTTATGCTTTTGAAAAGTTCCGTGCTTACTTGTTAGGAACCAAAGTAGTGGTTCATACAGATCATGCGGCTCTACGATATCTAATAGCAAAGAAGGATGCTAAGCCAAGGCTCATTAGGTGGGTATTACTTCTTCAAGAATTTGATTTCGAGGTAAAGGATAGAAAAGGTTGCGAAAACCAAGTAGCTGATCATCTATCTAGACTTGAGAGTGAGCACATAGTGCAACCCGACCTTGATATTGATGATGCATTTCCCGACGAAGAAATCCTAGCCACTATGGTGGAAGACTTACCATGGTATGCAGACTTTGCGAACTACGTGGTAAGTAAAGTGATTCCTGAGCATCTCTCCTTTCATCAAAAGAGAAAGTTCATGCATGATGTGAAACACTACATCTGGGATGAACCGTATCTCTTTCGACGATGTGCTGATGGTATTATTAGGCGATGCATCTCAGATGTGGAGGTGCCTAGCATACTGGAAGCAAGTCATGCTTCCCAAGTTGGGGGTCACCATGCAGGTGATCGAATGGCAAGGAAGGTACTCCAAAGTGGCTATTACTGGCCTTCATTATTCAAGGATGCTTACGATTTTGTGAGAAGATGTGATCAGTGTCAGAGGCAAGGCTCTATCTCGAAGCACCATGAGATGCCCATGTTTAACATTCTTAAAGTAGAACTATTTGATGTATGGGGTATTGATTTCAAGGGCCCATTTCTGAGTTCGTTTGGGATGAAATATATCCTAGTTGTTGTGGATTATGTATCCAAATGGGTCGAAGAAGTAGCGCTAGCTGATAATGAAGGTAAGCGTGTTGTAGCATTCTTAAAGAGAAATATCTTCTCTCGTTTTGGGGAACCTCATACCATCATAAGCGATGGAGGTTCACATTTTTGCAACAAGCTGTTCAGAGCCGTATTGGTGAAATATGGGGTTAAGCAACACAAGGTAGCTACACCATATCACCCACAAACTAGTGGGAAGGTAGAGGTTTCTAATCGGGATATCAAGCTAATCCTTGCGAAGACTGTCCACGCCAGTAGGAAAGATTGGTCCAAAAAGCTGGATGATTCCTTATGGGCATATAGGACGGCGTTTAAGACACCAATTGGCATGTCACCATATCAACTAGTTTATGGGAAGGCTTGTCACTTGCCAATTGAGCTAGAACATAAATCACTGTGGGCGCTGAAGCGGCTTAACTTGAATTGGGATGATTCTATTAATCTGAGGTTGGAATAGCTGAATGAGATGGATGAATTCCGCCTACATGCGTATGAAAGAGCAGATCTCTACAAGGAAAGGATGAAAAAGTACCATGATCGGAGGATTGTCCAATGAAACTTTCAAAAGGGTGATTTGGTACTTCTTTACAACTCCAGACTGAAGCTGTTTCCAGGTAAGTTGAAATCTAAATGGTCTGGTCCATTCAGAATCAGCCAAGTTTACTCATATGGAGTAGTGGAGTTAGAAAACAATGATGGTGGTGTCTTTAAGGTGAATGGCCAAAGAGTGAAGCTATATATCGGTCCAACCGATTCGATAAAATGTATAGCCATCATATATCTCGAGGAAGTCTGAGTACTCGAGATAACTATGTTGTGCCGCTACAATAAATCAAGCGCTACATGGGAGGCAACCCATCATTCTAATCATTTTTGTTTCACTAGGAGTTTGTTTTTGATAAATAAAAATGCAAAAAGATGAGTCGAGCCACGACCCAAACTAAGGCGCTCGGTGGGAGGCAACCCATCCTTCTAATTATTTTTGTTATTTTTGATTAAGTGTAGGAAAAAGACGTACAAAAGAGGAGATTAGTCCCAAATTTTGATTTGAAAGTGAGCCATGCCAAAGGTGGTAAGTGAAGAATGATGGAGCAAAGGCTATAGGCTAGGCATTGCCTATGCCAATCTAGGCAACGAACAAGGAAATTCCTATGCCAATCTAGGCAAAGAACATGGCAATGCCTATGCAAATCTAGGAAATGGACAAGGCAATGCCTATGCCATTGCCTATGCTCACTGCCTCACATAGGCAATGGACAAGGCAAGGCCTATACAAATGTAGGCAATGGTATAGGCGCCGCCTATGCCATTGCCTATGCTCACTGCCTCACATAGGCAATGCCATAGGCGTCGCCTATGCCAATCTAGGCGATAGGCAAGGTGCCGCCTATGCCTATCTAGGCGATAGGCAAGGTGCCGCCTATGCCTATCTAGGCATTGCTAAAGGCGCCACCTATGCTAAGAATAGGCAAAGCATTAGGCGCCGCCTACTTATCCTTTTTTGCCTCCTAACCCGATTGTACATGAATCAAAACCGACCCATGGCTCATCCTTTAAATAGACCCTCTACCTTTGAACACCACTCAATTGTTTGTTGAACCTAGGCGCTGCCCAAGCTCCCTTATCCTCTCCAAGTTTTCCTCTTTTCTCATCTAATCTTGCGAACTCACCTTCCCGATCCATCAACAAGTAAGTTGCTCTTTTATATTCCGTAGTTGTTGCAGTGCTACGCTTATAATGGTGAATTAGATTTTGAAGTAGTGCTTAGTGATGAGAATATGGTTGGTTTGTTATGATGCATCTAGTTGAGTGAAAGAATTCGTGTGGGTGTTCTTGACTTTACTCCGACTTGTATTTGATTGGTATTCACTGTCGTATTTTTATGAAGTTGAAATTGTGAAGTTAATGCATAATCTTGAAAGTTGTAAGCTTGAATGTTTGAATGACTCGTTCATCGAAGGTATTGATCATGATTGACCACAAGTATAACATGGTTTGGTTATTTTGATGCAAAAACCTGATAAGATTGCTATGTGGTAGTCTTGTTCAAACATTGCCTTAATCCAATGAAATAAAGTCGGAAAGGATAGTCAAGATTACATGATTATTAACATTGTGTAAATGGATTAAGTGTGGGGTGGTATGATCACGATTTTCTTTTTCGAATATAGTAAATCTTCCATGATGAAACTACCATGACTTTATTGTGATCTCAGGTAGAATAGCCCCAAAAGGACGATAAAGAAAAGAAAAAGTGTCCACCTCCTAAAAAGGTCAGAAAAGGGAAAGAAAAGATCAGGCTGAGTCCTCCTCTTTGCAAGTGCCTCGACGCACTTTCGGGATAAAGTGGGTCCTAGAGGAGGAAGGAAAGGAGTGGTACAAGAACAACAAAGTAAAAAAATATGTTCACATGGATTTGATGCAGAAGGAGAGTCTAGCAAAGAGAGAGACCCATATTTTGGCTAAAATCATGGCACTAAATCTTGATTTCATTTTCTGAGATATGGGGGAATGCAATCTTGATCTAACGCAAGAGTTTTATGCCAATTGTTCCCCAAAGACTACTGGAAGTGAAGTAAAGATTCGGAGCCAAGACTTGCAACTGAATGCGGAATTCTTCAACTCTTTTCTGGGCCTTCCATCTGTGGATCCATCACCGCTCAAGGAGCTTTATCACAGACCTCCCTACAGGGCCATCAGACATATACTGTGCGGATCAAGGTCAATGGCACGGTGGATTCGGCACAAGGATAATGGTCGCCACAACACCTACCTGTATGCCTCTTTGAACAGGAAAGCTCGCATATGGTTAAGGATAGTCAACTCTTGATTGATTCCTGGGACACAATATACTAAGATCATACGTGATCGAGTCTGCTTGGTGTACGCTTTGATGATGAATATTCCCATCAACATTGGTGCGGTTATACGATCGTCAATGTGCAAGGATAGGCTGCACAAAAGGTCCCATTTCAGTTTCGGCAACTTGTTGACTGGGATCTTAAGGAAAGAACACATTGAAGAGGAACCCGCGGATCATAAGCTGCCACACAACCCATAGAAGGTTGATCTCACGAAGGTTAAAGAGCCAAAAACTGGTCAAGGCATCAACCTCACCACTGCAGAGAGGCATGCTCGAGATTAAAGCTTTTTCCACCATCTGTATGGCATGACTAGATTTATACTGATAAATGGGGGTCGTGTTCCGACTGATGCAGAGCTTCAGCAGTTGGACTATGATTACCCTCTTAATGAGCATGCGCGGGCCATATGTGGAGTGGGGGTACATTTTGAGGAACCTCTCAACGATGACGTGCCGACTGACGATGATCACCGACTGCCAGACTCAGACGTGAAGAAAAACTCTGATGACGACGACTCTGATGATGATTCCGATGCAGGGGGTATGACCCCATACATAAAAGAGGAGTCCGACTAATCAGGTTTTCCTTATTTATTTCCACTGAGGACAGTGTGTCCCATCTAAGTATGGGGTGCGGGTATATGTCTGCTGTATTGTATTTCTTTGCCTATATTTATTCTTATTTGTTTGAATTAGTAGTTAGTTAGTTAGTTGTAATTAGTTAGTAGATTTTAGATGTTGCATGAAATTGTTCTGATAGACAGCATGGTATATTATAACAAGAGTTTGTGCTAAATCATTAATATTGAGACGCTTAGGCTCTAAGTTGTGACTCACTGTGTGATAAATTTTTGTGGTTTAATTCATTCATCTGTTGGATCAAGAATCTATAATGCTCCCAATGAAGTTGACCATGAGCCTTGTGTGTGTGAGGATATTGTATATTCTTTGTTGTGACTGATGCTAGAACTTGCCTGGTGTGTGTGTGAAGCGAAATAAAGATTGTGAGTGTAGGAGATGATTTAGGCATTTCTTTGGCAGCCCTGAAATTGTTTACCTTCTTTTTACCTACCTTTGTACATTGTCCTAGTAAACCCTCTTTGAGCCTTAAGCTATTTTCTTTGGCAGCCTCATATGTCGCCTAATCCATTTTTTTTCAAGACCATAATTTGATCCAAACTCCTAAGCGCTTTAAAATTGTAGAATCATGTGGAAAAATAAAAGGAGAATGGTGAAAGTGATGCCTCAGGGTGTATTGGTACTTGAAATTGTTGTGAAAAAGAGTGGCTATTATAGGGATGCTTGTTTTATATAAAAAAAAAGAGAAAAAAAATTAGAAAAACAAAAAGATAGTTATGTTTATGATTGAATAACAAAATGGGTGAAAAGGGGTTGGTATATGAAAGAGAGGTAGAGTGGTTGTTAAAAGATAGTGTAAATGCCATATTGTAGTGTATTAAAGCGCTTAGAGAACATAGTCACTATTTCTGGCCAAAATAGTCCTACCTGTCCCTTAGCCTACATTACAACCTGTAAAGACCTATTTGATCCTAAACTTAGCAGTCTGATATTAGTAGAGCATTACACTAAGGGCAAGCCTATGGTCATCAGTTGCAATATAAGAATTCCTTGTGAGAGCAAGAGCAAGGAGAGTCTTATACCCATGTTTTGAAAAATGCAAAACTATGAGTGATTATGGGTGATATTTTGTGTGAGCACACATGGTTGATGGTTGTTGGGTAGTTTTATATGTTTCTTTGTGTCTTAACTTGTGGATACGAATTAACCATCCTAATGAGTCTATGTTGGAGGTTGAGTTGTTTCTAGTAGTGATCGAGAAACCTACTCTTTGTTAATGATTGTTGTGCATATCTTGTTGAAAATTTCGTGTTGCTATTGTGAAATTCTAGTTAGGTGTTTACATGGATGTAATATTTTGTTCGAGGACAAACAAAGCTTTAAGTGTGGGGTGGTGATGTTGGGCGTATTTACACGCCTAAGCACCATAATTTACCCATGTTTCAGCTAAGTTTTGAGGATAAAATATATAATTCTTGCACTTTTAGTCCATTTCCTTTAAGTGAGCTGACCTATGTGATTAGCATGTTTTCAGGTACTAATGATGAAGATTTCAAGACTTTGTGGACCTGTGGGCAACAAAGGAAAACTTCACATAAGAGGGAAGGAAACTTTTAGACTGAATGTGATGCATGGGAACTTTTTCCCGGGAAAACCCAATATTTTTAAATACTTAAGGATACAGTAGCAACTTATTAGACAAGGATGCTATTAAAAACCTTATTTCTGAATTTTTCAGTATCATTAATCATTATCATTCGAACATTATTCAGAATTCACGTTTGGAGGATTTTGTACGGGTTTTGAGAGCAGGAAACGGCTCACTTGAGAACCGGAGAAAGAAAACACGTTTCATCTCCATAGCCGAGATTTCTCTAAGTTTTGGTATGATGATAATGTCTACTTTGATTTCTGTTGTATTCATGAGTAGCTAAACTTATCTGTTAGGGTTATGGAAACCATGTAAGATACTATCTATTACTATGAGTTTGTGAATTCTTGATGTGTTATGCTACTTATATCATTACTCTCTTCGTTTTGATTGAATTCTTATGGTTGCAAACATAGAGAATACGCCATTATAGCATTAACTTGTTCGAGAGAAAAGTTACATGTTTGGAAAAGAGAGTGTGACAAGGAAATAGGGTTTCCAACCCCTATTTACACATTAATGCCTTAACCGGATTAACTTCTTGGAGAATTTGTACCATTTGTTATACACTTTAGGCTCGGGAAAGCTAAAGCGAGATAAATCCTTGATGGTTGAGAAACACTTGGATTTAGAATTAGAATATGATTCTCTATAAGTGCATGCATGTCTAAATTCCGCGTTACTCATAGTTAATAGAGAAGTAGAACTTATAAGGTGGACATAACCCTAACTTATCAATCTCTGTGATTAAATCTTACTACGCAAATCGTTCCATTATTACTTTGATAATATTAGTTCACGCCTAAACCAAACCCCCCTTTTTCCTTGGAATTTTCGACCAACAGTCTACTAATAATTGCAACACTTAGTGACCAGAGTATTCCCTGTGGGATTCGACACCCAACCCAGTTGGGTTCTATATTTGACAGTGACCGCTTACACTTTCTAACGAGAGTTGTAATTTGGGCATATCAAATTTTGGCACCGTTGCCGGGGAATACAGTTGTCAACTAAGTTTGTGATAGTTAATAGACCCTTTGGTCAAAGATTCTCGAATTTTACTTTTTGTTTGTTGTTTTTGTTTTGTTCAGGTTTATTGGAGTGCATGCCAAATACATGAAGTTCTGGTCAACCGTTATTACCTATAAATCCTGAACCACATCTTATTGGCAGAATGGATGCGCAACAAAACCTTGAACGGATGGCTGCTCAACAGGAGCAGGAAGGATTAGCTGCATTGGCAGCTGCTCAAGTGCATCAACAGAATATTGATAACCCAGGTCGGGCAACAAATCTTGATGAAGAGGACCTGGGTGATGATGAGTTATTAAATCCAAGACGTGTTGGTGAGGTGGCAGCACCTGTGAATAGGAGAGATCGTCAAGCTAGAATGAGACCTGAACGCCGAGCTGTGCAGGCCCCTTTCGATGATGATGATGAAGATTTGGATATGGCTGGTGCCACAGGGGCTATTATTCCTCCACCCTTGGCACCCGAAGCCAAGTTCAATATAACCAGCACCATGATCCAGCTATTATAACTCAAAGGGTTATTTGGTGGACTTGCAGGCGATGATCCGAATATGCATCTGATCAACTTTATCTCAACATGCAAGTCGTTTGACAATCCAGGAGTTGGACAGAATGCAATTCGACTGCGTTTATTTCCATTGTCTCTATCTGGAGAGGCAACTCTATGGTTGAACGGGATGACTCCTGACTCTATTACTAATTGGAGGCAACTGAAAGACGCTTTCCTAGAAAGATTCTTTCTGTCATCCAAGAGAGCACAGTTATGAGATGAGATCCACAATTTTTGATAGCTTCCAACTGAAGCTCTCCACGAAACATGGGAGAGGTTCAAGAAGAAGCTTATGCGGTGCCCAAATCATCAGATGACCAATATTCACTTGATGGAAATATTATACAGGGCGTTGAACTCGGTGACTAAGCCAGTGGTTGATAATGCTACAGGTGGATCATTCATGGACCTTACTTTTATTGAGGCTGGTGATATGCTGGATCGTATGACAAAGCATAGTAGAGCTTGGCATACCAGGGATTCTGAGGTAGCAAGCTCTACTGTATCTACTGGCATGACAGCAGAACAGAGGCGAAGAGAAGAGGAACGTGACCAAGATATGGCTCACATGAAAATGCAGATGGACCTTCTTACCAAGCATTTATTATCAGGGAAGACTGAAAAAGTCAAAGTTCTTGTATCACAGGGCAGAGATGAATCCGATTCTGAGGAGGAAGTGAATTATTTGAATAATCAGGGGGGTTTTCGAGGCAATACCCAAGGAAACCAAGGTCGAAACTATTATGAAAAATCCGGATTCAAGAATAAGACTGACAGGAGTGGTTTGTATGTTCCTCCTAGAAATCGTGAAGCTGCGGCATCTGGCTTTGGAAAGATGTCCATGAAAGATGGCTAAGTTGTTGAAAGGAGTGGAGGCAACCAACACGGGAGTAACTGATGTAAAAAATGATTTGTCCTCAATAAATCAATTGGTTGATTCGCATTCCACTTCAATAAAACAGCTGGAACAACAATTGAGTCAACTATCAGCGGCACTCAATAAAAGAAAAGTTGGTACCTTACCTTGAGACACTGTGCAGAACCCAAGGAATGATGGATCATGTATGGCTATTATTACCAGGAGTGGTAAGGTGTTGGAAAATCCATCCAAAGGCAAGCAGGTGGTTGATTTTACATAAGAGAATATTATTGAAGCAGATTGTGATGATTCTGTAGAAGCTAAAAATCAGAATGAGAACGTTCATGACACTACACCTAGATGTCACTAGCCTAAAAAAATTGATAATCGGAAGCAAGATAAAAAGGAAGTGGTGGAGAAAAATCTTCCAACTCTACCACCACCTTTTCCTCAGAGACTGAAGAAGAAAGCTGATGACACCATGTTCAGTAAATTCATGACTATGTTGAAGCAGTTGACTATTAATGTGCCTTTGGTGGAGGCACCGGAGCAAATGCCAGGATACGCCAAATTCATGAAGGACCTTTTGACAAAGAAAAGGGCAGCAAGTTATGAACTGGCAAATAATGTTCATCATTGCAGTGCAATTGCCACGAGATCTTTAGTACAGAAAAAGGTGGATCCTGGTGCTTTCACTATTCCTTGATGGTTGAGAAACACTTGGATTTAGAATTAGAATACGATTCTCTATAAGTGCATGCATATCTAAATTCCGCGTTACTCATAGTTAATAGAGAAGTAGAACTTATAAGGTGGACATAACCCTAACTTATCAATATCTGTGATTAAATCATACTACGCAAATCATTCCATTGTTACTTTGATAATATTAGTTCACGCCTAAACTAAACCCCCTTTTTCCTTGGAATTTTCGACCAACAGTCTACTAATAATTGCAAAACTTAGTGTCCAGAGTATTCCCTGTGGGATTTTTCACCCAACCCAGTTGGGTTCTATATTTGACAGCGACCGCTTACACTTTCTAACGAGAGTTTTAATTTGGGCGTATCAAATTTTGCCCCTGTAGGGAGGTCTGTGATAAAATTCCTTGCACGTTGGATCCTTGGATTTTGCTAAGGCATTGTGCGATTTGGGGGCTAGCATCAATTTGATGTTGCTATCTATTTATAAACAGTTAGGGTTGGGCTATCCTACACCAACCAATATGCGGCTCGTGATGGCAGATAGGTCGGTAAAATGACCTGTTGGTATCTTATATGATGTACTGGTGAAGGTTTCTTCCTTTATTTTTCCTGCAGACTTTGTTATTTTGGATTGCGAGGTAGATTCTGAAGTTCCCATAATCTTGGGACGCCCTTTCCTCGCAACAGGAAGTGTGCTTATTGATTTACGAGCAAATGAGCTTTTATTTCAAATGAATGACGAAGTGGTCTGTTTTGATGTATGCAAATCAATGAAGCAGCCTAAAGATATGAATGTGTTCTCTATAGCTGATGTTTATTATGAGGACGAGAAAGAATTATCTGTAGAGAAGCATCTTACTGTTGAGCCATTGTCTGTTGTACTTTTGAACTTTGAGCATGAGGATGTTGAAGATTATGAAGAAACTATTCGTGCTCTAACAGGAAGGGTCCTATTCTCATACCTCTAAGAAGCTGGACCTTGACCTTAAGAATCGACTGTCACCACCAGCGAAACCATCCATTGAACAGCCACCAGTGCTAGAATTGAAAGAGCTCCCCAGTCATCTAAAGTATGCATTCTTGGGAAGTGGGAATACACTTTCGGTTATTGTTGCGGATGATTTAGGTGAACAGCAAGTAACGACTCTCATCTCTGTTTTGAAGAGGTACAAGAGAGCCATTGGTTGGACTATTGTTGATATAATTGGTATCCCTCCTGGGATATGTATGCACAAGATTCAGCTCGAGGAAGATTGCGTACCCACCATTGAGCACCAACGTCGTTTAACTCCACCTATACAAGAGGTGGTGAAGAAAGAAATTATTAAGTGGTTAGATACAGGGGTGGTGTACCCAATTTTAGACAGTAAATGGGTGAGTCCAGTGCAATGTGTGCCTAAGAAAGGGGGCATGACAGTAGTCGCAAAAGAAAAGAATGAGCTAATTCTACTCAGACCTGTCACAGGGTGGAGAGTGTGCATGGACTACTGAAAGCTGAATTCGTGGACGTGAAAAGATCACTTTCCAATGCCATTCATGGATCAAATACTTGATCGATTGGCAGGGAAGGGATGGTTCAGTTTCTTAGATGGTTATTCCGGATACAATCATATTTGCATTGCTCCTGAAGATCAGGAGAAGACCACTTTTACATGCCCGTATGGTACGTTTTCCTTCAAACGAATGCCATTTGGGCTATGTAACGCACCTGCTACTTTTCAGCGATGTATGATGTCCATTTTTTCTGATATGGTCGAAGACACCTTGGAGGTGTTTATGGACGACTTTTCTGTTATAGGTGAGTCATTTGAATCATGCTTGGCAAATCTGAGTATGGATTTGCAGAGATGTGTTGAATTCAACCTGGTGTTAAATTGGGAGAAGTGTCACTTTATGGTTAAGGAAGGCATTGTTCTTGGGAATAAAGTCTCTGAAAGGGGAATTGAGGTTGATCGAGACAAGATTGAAGTTATCGAGAGATTACCACCTCTAATTTCTGTAAAAGGGGTGCGTAGTTTTCTTAATCATGCAGGTTTTTATCGGAGGTTTATTAAAGACTTCTCCAAGATTTCTAGCCCATTATGCAAACTTTTGGAGAAGGAGGCAAAATTTGACTTTGGTGAAGATTGCTTGAAGGCATTTGAATGCCTCAAAGTAAAGCTAATTGAAGCTCCTATAATTGTAGCACCCGATTGGTCTCTAACTTTTGAAGTTATGTGTGATGCAAGCGGGGTAGCCTTGGGTGCTGTACTTGGTCAGAAAAGAGAAAGGCTATTTCATCCAATCTACTATGCGAGCAAGGCCTTGAATGGAGCACAGAAGAACTATACCGTCACTGAACAAGAGCTTCTAGCAGTTGTTTATGCTTTTGAAAAGTTCCGTGCTTACTTGTTAGGAACCAAAGTAGTGGTTCATACAGATCATGCGTCTCTACGATATCTAATAGCAAAGAAGGATGCTAAGCCAAGGCTAATTAGGTGGGTATTACTTCTTCAAGAATTTGATTTCGAGGTAAAGGATAGAAAAGGTTGCGAAAACCAAGTAGCTGATCATCTATCTAGACTTGAGAGTGAGCACATAGTGCAACCCAACCTTGATATTGATGATGCATTTCCCGACGAAGAAATCCTAGCCACTATGGTGGAAGACTTACCATGGTATGCAGACTTTGCGAACTACGTGGTAAGTAAAGTGATTCCTGAGCATCTCTTCTTTCATCAAAAGAGAAAGTTCATGCATGATGTGAAACACTATATCTGGGATGAACCGTATCTCTTTCGACGATGTGCTGATGGTATTATTAGGCGATGCATCTCAGATGTGGAGGTGCCTAGCATACTGGAAGCAAGTCATGCTTCCCAAGTTGGGGGTCACCATGCAGGTGATCGAATGGCAAGGAAGGTACTCCAAAGTGGCTATTACTTGCCTTCATTATTCAAGGATGCTTACGATTTTGTGAGAAGATGTGATCAGTGTCAGAGGCAAGGCTCTATCTCGAAGCACCATGAGATGCCCATGTTTAACATTCTTAAAGTAGAACTATTTGATGTATGGGGTATTGATTTCATGGGCCCATTTGTGAGTTCGTTTGGGATGAAATATATCTTAGTTTTTGTGGATTATGTATCCAAATGGGTCGAAGCAGTAGCGCTAGCTGATAATGAAGGTAAGCGTGTTGTAGCGTTCTTAAAGAGAAATATCTTCTCTCGTTTTGGGATACCTCGTACCATCATAAGCGATGGAGGTTCACATTTTTGCAATAAGTTGTTCAGAGCCGTATTGGTGAAATATGGGGTTAAGAAACACAAGGTAGCTACACCATATCACCCACAAACTAGTGGGCAGGTAGAGGTTTCTAATCGGGATATCAAGCTAATCCTTGCGATGACTGTGCATGCCAGTAGGAAAGATAGGTCCAAAAAGCTGGATGATGCCTTATGGGCATATAGGACGGAGTTTAAGACACCAATTGGCATGTCACCATATCAACTAGTTTATGGGAAAGCTTGTCACTTGCCAATTGAGCTAGAACATAAAGCATTGTGGGCGCTGATGCGGCTTAACTTGAATTGGGATGATTCTATTAATCTGAGGTTGGAACAGCTGAATGAGATGGATGAATTCCATCTACATGCGTATGAAAGAGCAGATCTCTACAAGGAAAGGATGAAAAAGTACCATGATCGGAGGATTGTCCAATGAAACTTTCAAAAGGGTGATTTGGTACTTCTTTACAACTCCAGACTGAAGTTGTTTCCAGGTAAGTTGAAATCTAAATGGTCTGGTCCATTTTGAATCAACCAAGTTTACTCATCTGGAGTAGTGGAGTTAGAAAACAATGATGGTGGTGTCTTTAAGGTGAATGGCCAAAGAGTGAAGCTATATATCGGTCCAACCAATTCGATAAAATTTATAGCCATCATATATCTCGAGGAAGTCTGAGTACTCGAGATAACTATGTTGTGCCGCAACAATAAATCAAGCGCTACATGGGAGGTAACCCATCATTCTAATCATTTTTGTTTCACTAGGAGTTTGTTTTTGATAAATAAAAATGAAAAAAGAAGAGTCGAGCCACGACCAAAACTAAGGCGCTCGGTGGGAGGCAACCCATCCTTCTAATTATTTTTGTTATTTTTGATTAAGTGTAGGTGCAAGACGTACAAAAGAAGAGATTAGTCCCAAATTTTGATTTGAATGTGAGCCATGCCAAAGGTGGTAAGTGAAGAATGATGGAGCAAAGGCTATAGGCTAGGCATTGCCTATGCCAATCTAGGCAACGAACAAGGCAATTCCTATGCCAATCTAGGCAAAGAACAAGGCAATGCCTATGCAAATCTAGAAAACGGACAAGGCAATGCCTATGCCATTGCCTATGCTCACTGCCTCACATAGGCAATGCACAAGGCAAGGCCTATACCAATGTAGGCAATGGTATAGGCGCCGCCTATGCCATTGCCTATGCTCACTACCTCACATAGGCAATGCCATAGGCGCCGCCTATGCCAATCTAGGCGATAGGCGAGGCGCCGCCTATGCCAATCTAGGCGATAGGTAAGGTGCCGCCTATGCCTATCTAGGCATTGATAAAGGCGCCACCTATGCTAAGAATAGGCAAAGCATTAGGCGCCGCCTACTTATCCTTTTTTGCCTCCTAACCCGATTGTACATGGATCAAAACCGACCCATGGCTCATCCTTTAAATAGACCCTCTACCTTTGAACACCACTCAATTGTTTGTTGAACCTAGGCGCTGCCCAAGCTCCCTTATCCTCTCCAAGTTTTCCTCTTTTCTCATCTAATCTTGCGAACTCACCTTCCCGATCCATCAAAGCTTTAAGTGTGGGGTGGTGTTGTTGGGCGTATTTACACGCCTAAGCACCATAATTTACCCTTGTTTCAGCTAAGTTTTGAGGATAATATATATAATTCTTGCACTTTTAGTCCATTTTCCTTTAAGTGAGCTGACCTATGTGATTAGCATGTTTTCAGGTACTAATGATGAAGATTTCAGCACTTTGTGGACCTGTGGGCAACAAAGGAAAACTTCACATAAGAGGGAAGGAAACTTTTGAACTGAATGTGATGCATGGGAACTTTTTCCCGGGCAAACCCAATATTTTTAAATACTTAAGGATACAGTAGCAACTTATTAGACAAGGATGCTATTAAAAACCTTATTGCTGAATTTTTCAGTATCATTAATCATTATCATTCGAATATTATTTAGAATTCACGTTTGGAGGATTTTGTACGGGTTTGAGAGCATAAAACGGCTCACTTGAGCAACGGAGAAAGAAAACACGTTTCATCTTCATAGCCGAGATTTCTCTAAGTTTTGGTATGATGATAATGTCTACTTTGATTTCTGTTGTATTCATGAGTAGCTAAACTTATCTGTTAGGGTTATGGAAACCTTGTAAGATACTATCTATGCCAAAGAGTTTGTGAATTCTTGATGTGTTATGCTACTTATATCATTACTCTCTTCGTTTTGATTGAATTCTTATGGTTGCAAACATAGAGAATACGCCATTATAGCATTAACTTGTTTGAGAGAAAAGTTACATGTTTGGAAAAAGAGAGTGTGACAAGGAAATAGGGTTTCCAACCCCTATTTACACATTAATCCCTTAACCGGATTAACTTCTTGGAGAATTTGTACCATTTGTTATACACTTTAGGCTCGGGAGAGCTAAAGCGAGATAAATCCTTGATGGTTGAGAAACACTTGGATTTAGAATTAGAATATGATTCTCTATAAGTGCATGCATGTCTAAATTCCGCGTTACTCATAGTTAATAGAGAAGTAGAACTTATAGGGTGGACATAACCCTAACTTATCAATCTCTGTGATTAAATCTTACTACGCAAATCGTTCCATTATTACTTTGATAATATTAGTTCACGCCTAAACCAAACCCCCCTTTTTCCTTGGAATTTTCGACCAACAGTCTACTAATAATTGCAACACTTAGTGACCAGAGTATTCCCTGTGGGATTCGACACCCAACCCAGTTGGGTTCTATATTTGACAGTGACCGCTTACACTTTCTAACGAGAGTTGTAATTTGGGCATATCAAATTTTGGCACCGTTGCCGGGGAATACAGTTGTCAACTAAGTTTGTGATAGTAAATAGACCCTTTGGTCAAAGATTCTCGAATTTTACTTTTTGTTTGTTGTTTTTGTTTTGTTCAGGTTTATTGGAGTGCATGCCAAATACACGAAGTTCTGGTCAACCGTTATTACCTATAAATCCTGAACCACATCTTATTGGCAGAATGGACGCGCAACGAAACGAATGGTACGTTATCCTTCAAATGAATGCCATTTGGGCTATGTAATGCACCTGCTACTTTTCAGCGATGTATGATGTCCATTTTTTCTGATATGGTCGAAGACACCTTGGAGGTGTTTATGGACGACTTTTCTGTTATAGGTGAGTCATTTGAATCATGCTTGGCAAATCTGAGTATGGATTTGCAGAGATGTGTTGAATTCAACCTGGTGTTAAATTGGGAGAAGTGTCACTTTATGGTTAAGGAAGGCATTGTTCTTGGGCATAAAGTCTCTAAAAAGGGAATTGAGGTTGATCGAGCCAAGATTGAAGTTATTGAGAGATTACCACCTCCAATTTCTGTAAAAGAGGTGCGTAGTTTTCTTAATCATGCAGGTTTTTATCGGAGGTTTATTAAAGACTTCTCCAAGATTGCTAGCCCATTATGCAAACTTTTGGAGAAGGAGGCAAAATTTGACTTTGGTGAAGATTGCTTGAAGGCATTTGAATGCCTCAAAGTAAAGCTAATTGAAGCTCCTATAATTGTAGCACCCGATTGGTCTCTAACTTTTGAAGTTATGTGTGATGCAAGCGGGGTAGCCTTGGGTGCTGTACTTGGACAGAAAAGAGAAAGGCTATTTCATCCAATCTACTATGCGAGCAAGGCCTTGAATGGAGCACAGAAGAACTATACCGTCACTGAACAAGAGCTTCTAGCAGTTGTTTATGCTTTTGAAAAGTTCTGTTCTTACTTGTTAGGAACCAAAGTAGTGGTTCATACAGATCATGCGGCTCTACGATATCTAATAGCAAAGAAGGATGCTAAGCCAAGGCTCATTAGGTGGGTATTACTTCTTCAAGAATTTGATTTCGAGGTAAAGGATAGAAAAGGTTGCGAAAACCAAGTAGCTGATCATCTATCTAGACTTGAGAGTGAGCACATAGTGAAACCCGACCTTGATATTGATGATGCATTTCCCGATGAAGAAATCCTAGCCACTATGGTAGAAGACTTACCATGGTATGCAGACTTTGCGAACTACGTGGTAAGTAAAGTGATTCCTGAGCATCTCTCCTTTCATCAAAAGAGAAAGTTCATGTATGATGTGAAACACTACATCTGGGATGAACCGTATCTCTTTCGACGATGTGCTGATGGTATTAATAGGCGATGCATCTCAGATGTGGAGGTGCCTAGCATACTAGAAGCAAGTCATGCTTCCCACGTTGGGGGTCACCATGCAGGTGATCGAATGGCAAGGAAGGTACTCCAAAGTGGCTATTACTGGCCTTCATTATTCAAGGATGCTTACGATTTTGTGAGAAGATGTGATCAGTGTCAGAGGCAAGGCTCTATCTCGTAGAACCATGAGATACCCATGTTTAACATTCTTAAAGTAGAACTATTTGATGTATGGGGTATTGATTTCATGGGCCCATTTGTGAGTTCGTTTGGGATGAAATATATCCTAGTTGTTGTGGATTATGTATCCAAATGGGTCGAAGCAGTAGCGCTAGCTGATATTGAATGTAAGCGTGTTGTAGCGTTCTTAAAGAGAAATATCTTCTCTCGTTTTGGGGTACCTCGTACCATCATAAGCGATGGAGGTTCACATTTTTGCAACAAGCTGTTCAGAGCCATATTGGTGAAATATGGGGTTAAGCAACACAAGGTAGCTACACCATATCACCCACAAACTAGTGGGCAGGTAGAGGTTTCTAATCGGGATATCAAGCTAATCCTTGCGAAGACTGTGCATGCCAGTAGGAAAGATTGGTCCAAAAAACTGGATGATGCCTTATGGGCATATTGGACGGCGTTTAAGACACCAATTGGCATGTCACCATATCAACTAGTTTATGGGAAGGCTTGTCACTTGCCAATTGAGCTAGAACATAAAGCACTGTGGGCGCTGAAGCGGCTTAACTTGAATTGGGATGATTCTATTAATTTGAGGTTGGAACAGCTGAATGAGATGGATGAATTCCGTCTACATGCGTATGAAAGAGCAGATCTCTACAAGGAAAGGATGAAAAAGTACCATGATCGGAGGATTGTCCAATGAAACTTTCAAAAGGGTGATTTGGTACTTCTTTACAACTCCAGACTGAAGCTGTTTCCAGGTAAGTTGAAATCTAAATGGTCTGGTCCATTCAGAATCAGCCAACTTTACTCATCTGGAGTAGTGGAGTTAGAAAACAATGATGGTGGTGTCTTTAAGGTGAATGGCCAAAGAGTGAAGCTATATATCGGTCCAACCAATTCAATAATAAATCAAGCGCTACATGGAAGGCAACCCATCATTCTAATCATTTTTGTTTCACTAGGAGTTTGTTTTTGATAAATAAAAATGCAAAAAGAAGAGTCGAGCCACGAACAAAACTAAGGCGCTCAGTGCGAGGCAACCCATCCTTCTAAT
The DNA here is from genome assembly GCA_030864215.1 of Capsicum pubescens. Classification (NCBI taxonomy): domain Eukaryota; kingdom Viridiplantae; phylum Streptophyta; class Magnoliopsida; order Solanales; family Solanaceae; genus Capsicum; species Capsicum pubescens. The sequence goes on from CM061542.1 coordinate 101,568,335, forward strand.
TATTTTTGTTATTTTTGATTAAGTGTAGGTGCAAGACGTACAAAAGAGGAGATTAGTCCCAAATTTTGATTTGAAAGTGATCCATGCCAAAGGTGGTAAGTGAAGAATGATGGAGCAAAGGCTATAGGCTAGGCATTGCCTATGCCAATCTAGGCAACGAACAAGGCAATTCCTATGCCAATCTAGGCAAAGAACAAGGCAATGCCTATGCAAATCTAGGAAATGGACAAGGCAATGCCTATGTCATTGCCTATTCTCACTGCCTCACATAGGCAATGGACAAGGCAAGGCCTATACCAATGTAGGCAATGGTATAGGCACCGCCTATGCCATTGCCTATGCTCACTGCCTCACATAGGTAATGCCATAGGCGCCGCCTATGCCAATCTAGGCGATAGGCAAGGCGCCGCCTATGTCAATCTAGGCGATAGGCAAGGTGCCTCCTATGCCTATCTAGGCATTGCTAAAGGCGCCACCTATGCTAAGCATAGGCAAAGCATTAGGCGCCGCCTACTTATCCTTTTTTGCCTTCTAACCCGATTGTACATGGATCAAAACCGACCCATGGCTCATCCTTTAAGGAGACCCTCTACCTTTGAACACCACTCAATTGTTTGTTGAACCTAGGCGCTGCCCAAGCTCCCTTATCCTCTCCAAGTTTTCCTCTTTTCTCATCTAATCTTGCGAACTCACCTTCCCGATCCATCAACAAGTAAGTTGCTCTTTTATATTCTGTAGTTGTTGCAGTGCTACGCTTATAATGGTGAATTAGATTTTGAAGTAGTGCTTGTTGATGAGAATATGGTTGGTTTGTTATGATGCATCTAGTTGAGTGAAAGAATTCGTGTGGGTGTTCTTGACTTTACTCCGACTTGTATTTGATTGGTATTCACTGTCGTATTTTTATGAAGTCGAAATTGTGAAGTTAATGCATAATCTTGAAAGTTGTAAGCTTGAATGTTTGAATGACTCGTTCATCGAAGGTATAGATCATGATTGACCACAAGTATAACATGGTTTGGTTATTTTGATGCAGAAACCTGATAAGATTGCTATGTGGTAGTCTTGTTCAAACATTGCCTTAATCCAATGAAATAAAGTCGGAAAGGATAGTCAAGATTACATGATTATTAACATTGTGTAAATGGATTAAGTGTGGGGTGGTATGATCACGATTTTCTTTTTCGAATATAGTAAATCTTCCATGATGAAACTACCATGACTTTATTGTGATCTCAGGTTGAATGGCCCCAAAAGGACGATAAGGAAAACAAAAAGTGTCCACCTCCTAAAAAGGTCAGAAAAGGGAAAGAAAAGATCAGGCTGAGTCCTCCTCTTTGCAAGTTCCTCGACGCACTTTCGGGATAAAGTGGGTCCTAGAGGAGGAAGGAAAGGAGCGGTACAAGAACAACAAAGTAAAAAAATATGTTCACATGGATTTGATGTAGAAGGAGAGTCTAGCAAAGAGAGAGACCTGCATTTTGGCTAAAATCATAGCACTAAATCTTGATTTCATTTTCCGAGATATGGGGGAATGCAATCTTGATCTAACGCGAGAGTTTTATGCCAATTGGTCCCCAAAGACTACTGGAAGTGAAGTAAAGATTCGGAGCCAAGTCTTGCAACTGAATGCGGAATTCTTCAACTCTTTTCTGGGCCTTCCATCTGTGGATCCATCACCGCTCAAGGAGCTTTATCACAGACCTCCCTACAGGGCCATCAGACATATACTGTGCGGATCAAGGTCAATGGCACGGTGGATTTGGCACAAGGATAACGGTCGCCATAACACCTACCTGTATGCCTCTTTGAACAGGAAAGCTCGCATATGGTTAAGGATAGTCAACTCTTGATTGATTCCTGGGACACAATATACTAAGATCATACGTGATCGAGTCTGCTTGTTGTACGCTTTGATGATGAATATTCCCATCAATATTGGTGCGGTTATACGATCGTCAATGTGCAAGGATAGGCTGCACAAAAGGTCCCATTTCAGTTTCGGCAACTTGTTGACTGCGATCTTAAGGAAAGAACACATTGAAGAGGAACCCGCGGATCATAAGCGGCCACACAACCCATAGAAGGTTGATCTCACGAAGGTTAAAGAGCCAAAAACTGGTCAAGGCATCAACCTCACCACTGCAGAGAGGCGTGCTCGAGATGAAAGCTTTTTCCACCATCTGTATGGCATGACTAGATTTATACTGATAAATGGGGGTCGTGTTCCGACTGATGCAGAGCTTCAGCAGTTGGACTATGATTACCCTCTTAATGAGCATACGCAGGCCATATGTGGAGTGGGGGTATATTTTGAGGAACCTCTCAACGATGACGTGCCGACTGACGATGATCACCGACTGCCAGACTCAGACGTGAAGGAAAACTCTGATGACGACGACTCTGATGATGATTCCGATGCAGGGGGTATGACCCCATACATAAAAGAGGAGTCCGACTAATCAGGTCTTCCTTATTTATTTCCACTGAGGACAGTGTGTCCCATCTAAGTATGGGGTGCGGGTATATGTCTGCTGTATTGTATTTCTTTGCCTATATTTATTCTTGTTTGTTTGAATTAGTAGTTAGTTAGTTAGTTGTAATTAGTTAGTAGATTTTAGATGTTGCATGAAATTGTTCTGATAGACAGCATGGTATATTATAACAAGAGTTTGTGCTAAATCATTACTATTGAGACGCTTAGGCTCTAAGTTGTGACTCACTGTGTGATAAATTTTTGTGGTTTAATTCATTCATCTGTTGGGTCAAGAATCTATAATGCTCCCAATGAAGTTGACCATGAGCCTTGTGTGTGTGAGGATATTGTATATTCTTTGTTGTGACTGATGCTAGAACTTGCCTGGTGTGTGTGTGAAGCGAAATAAAGATTGTGAGTGTAGGAGATGATTTAGGCATTTCTTTGGCAGCCCTGAAATTGTTTACCTTCTTTTTACCTACCTTTGTACATTGTCCTAGTAAACCCTCTTTGAGCCTTTAGCTATTTTCTTTGGCAGCCTCATATGTCGCCTAATCCATTTTTTTTCAAGACCATAATTTGATCCAAACTCCTAAGCGCTTTAAAATTGTAGAATCATGTGGAAAAATAAAAGGAGAATGGTGAAAGTGATGCCTCAGGGTGTATTGGTACTTGAAATTGTTGTGAAAAAGAGTGGCTATTATAGGGATGCTTGTTTTATATAAAAAAAAAGAGAAAAAAATTTAGAAAAACAAAAAGATAGTTATGTTTATGATTGAATAACAAAATGGGTGAAAAGGGGTTGGTATATGAAAGAGAGGTAGAGTGGTTGTTAAAAGATAGTGTAAATGCCATATTGTAGTGTATTAAAGCGCTTAGAGAACATAGTCACTATTTCTGGCCAAAATAGTCCTACCTGTCCCTTAGCCTACATTACAACCTGTAAAGACCTATTTGATCCTAAACTTAGCAGTCTGATATTAGTAGAGCATTACACTAAGGGCAAGCCTATGGTCATCAGTTGCAATATAAGAATTCCTTGTGAGAGCAAGAGCAAGGAGAGTCTTATACCCATGTTTTGAAAAATGCAAAACTATGAGTGATTATGGGTGATATTTTGTGTGAGCACACATGGTTGATGGTTGTTGGGTAGTTTTATATGTTTCTTTGTGGCTTAACTCGTGGATACGAATTAAACATCCTAATGAGTCTATGTTGGAGGTTGAGTTGTTTCTAGTAGTGATCGAGAAACCTACTCTTTGTTAATGATTGTTGTGCATATCTTGTTGAAAATTTCGTGTTGCTATTGTGAAATTCTAGTTAGGTGTTTACATGGATGTAATATTTTGTTCGAGGACAAACAAAGCTTTAAGTGTGGGGTGGTGATGTTGGGCGTATTTACACGCCTAAGCACCATAATTTACCCATGTTTCAGCTAAGTTTTGAGGATAAAATATATAATTCTTGCACTTTTAGTCCATTTTCCTTTAAGTGAGATGACCTATGTGATTAGCATGTTTTCAGGTACTAATGATGAAGATTTCAGCACTTTGTGGACCTGTGAGCAACAAAGGAAAACTTCACATAAGAGGGAAGGCAGCTTTTGGACTGAATGTGATGCATGGGAACTTTTTCCCGGGCAACCCAATATTTTTATATACTTAAGGATGCAGTAGCAACTTATTAGACAAGGATGCTATTAAAAACCTTATTGCTGAATTTTTCAGTATCATTAATCATTATCATTCGAACATTATTCAGAATTCATGTTTGGAGGATTTTGTACGGGTTTTGAGAGCAGAAAATGGCCCACTTGAGCAACGGAGAAAGAAAACACGTTTCATCTTCATAGCCGAGATTTCTCTAAGTTTTGGTATGATGATAATGTCTACTTTGATTTCCGTTGTATTCATGAGTAGCTAAACTTATCTGTTAGGGTTATGGAAACCTTCTAAGATACTATTTATTACTATGAGTTTGTGAATTCTTGATGTGTTATGCTACTTATATCATTACTCTCTTCGTTTTGATTGAATTCTTATGGTTGCAAACATAGAGAATACACCATTATAGCATTAACTTGTTCGAGAGAAAAGTTACATGTTTGGAAAAGAGAGTGTGACAAGGAAATAGGGTTTCCAACCCCTATTTACACGTTAATGCCTTAACCGGATTAACTTCTTGGAGAATTTGTACCATTTTTTATACACTTTAGGCTCGGGAGAGCTAAAGCGAGATAAATCCTTGATGGTTGAGAAACACTTGGATTTAGAATTAGAATACGATTCTCTATAAGTGCATGCATGTCTAAATTCCGCGTTACTCATAGTTAATAGAGAAGTAGAACTTATAAGGTGGACATAACCCTAACTTATCAATCTCTGTGATTAAATCTTACTACGCAAATCGTTCTATTGTTACTTTGATAATATTAGTTCACGCCTAAACCAAACCCCCCTTTTTCCTTGGAATTTTCGACCAACAGTCTACTAATAATTGCAACACTTAGTGACCAGAGTATTCCTTGTGGGATTCGACACCCAACCCAGTTGGGTTCTATATTTGACCACGACCGCTTACTCTTTCTAACTAGAGTTGTAATTTAGGCGTACCAGCTACTATAGGGGTGCGTGATGCATTATGAGTATGAAGAGAGGTAAAAGAAGGAAAATAAACAAAAAGTTGGGTGTAGTGAAAAAGAAAAAGAGAAAACTGAAAAAAAAAGTTAATCTAATGCTTAAACAGACAACACCTATCTTGAGAATGCTTGATAAATAAAAGAGGGAAGCAAAGAAGGTCAAAAGTTGAAACCCCGTGAGTTAATGTAGTGCCAAGGAGGTATAGTCACTATGAAATACCCTTGAATGTCATACCATCACCTAGCCTACGTTACAAGCTTAGAAAAGCCCTATAGTGATCCTAACTGACTTATCTGAAGACTTCGGTACTGACAATAAGGGCAAGCCTATGGCATTTGATGCGCAATGTTGGAACTTCATTCTAAGAGTGAGTCTTACGTTCTTTCCTATGACTATACATGTGAATCTGAGTGAGAAAAGGATTTCTTTATTGTGAGGGCACACCAGGTATGTTGCTATTAACTACTTTGTTCGGAGAATGTAATTTGGGTAGGTGCTAGGTTGTTATTGCTGAGATTTTTGCCATATCTAGATGCTTTTGGGTTACATGGTTGTTTTCAAATATTAGACATAGTTGATTTTATTTTGATTGATCATGAAGATGGTGCATGTATTCTGAACTGATAAGAGTAGTTAGCTGCCGAATTGTACTTTGTTTATTCCTAGTTATGTTTTGGTTGCTTTAGGAAAAGCAATTATTTAAGTTGAGGGTGTTGATGTGTGAGCCGATGATAACATATTTGAAGCTTTTAACTCTAAATAATTGTGAAGTCTTAAGAAACTTTTGTTATTTTTAATTATTTTTGTGTGTTAATGCAGATACAAGTGATCGGGGAGGAAACCAAAGAAAAGAAGAATAAAACAGTTAAAATCTGGTGGAAATAAGCTGAAATGTATCTGACGATCATTTTGAAAAGCCGTCATACATGGGACATGCTATCAAAGTCACCGTCAAGATTAGACAGAACCTGAGAAGATTAGATGAACTGTGACGATGATTCGAAAGTACCGTCAAATATTTGATATCTCGTCAAAATCGCTGTCAACCAGAGGGAAGAGTATGATGATTTCCAGTGAAGTGTGATGCCAGTTTCCAAGTACCGTCAAGATCTTTGACATGCCATCAGGATTATCGTCTGAAGAGTCAGAAAATAACAATTCACTGGAACCTTTGACGATATTTTGCACACGTCATCAAGTGTCTAACGCGCCGTCAAAAGCATCATCGTATAATTCGAAGAGAAAATTGAAACTTTAATTTTGTTTCCTTAATTAGGGTTGACTATTTAAAGACTTGTTTTAGGGTTTTGAGAGGATAATCGATCATTAATTATCAGACAAGAACTTCTGAAGAGAAGCACGTAACATTGCTTCATCTTTACCATCAAATATTTTTCTTATTTCTTATCAACTATTTTTGATCTTCCACCTTGTGATTAAATTGAAGGAACTACTTGTTGTTGTTTTTTCATCCATTCGTAAGTTGATCCTTACCATCATGAATTCAACTTGTTATTTCATTTATCAAATCATGAGCGGCTAATTCCATTAGCCGAAGTTATGGGATCCATGGATTAGGGTTTGATATGATGCTAGGTGTTTAACGGATTCAAAGAGTAGTAGAACATCTTGAAATTCTGTTGTTTTAACTGAAATCTAGTGGTTGCCAAGTATCTTCCTCCACAGACTGATTCCGCCAAAGTACTTTGACTAGAGAGACTTCTTTGTTCCTCAGTCTGCAAATCTAATAATCAAGGATTTCAACTGGAATCTCTTCATTAGAGAGGCTGTTCTGAATATCTATGCCCTCTCTAGGGACTACGACTGCTGGGTCACCTATGAATCTCTTAAGCAAGGAGACATGGAACACTGGATACACTGAAGCTAAGTCTGAAGGTAACTCAAGCTCGTAATCTACATTTCCAAAATGGCTGAGAATTTGGTAAGGACCAATATATTGGGGACTGAGTTTCCCCTTTTTGCCAAACCTCCTCACTCCTTTCATAGGAGAGATTTTCAAATATATAAAATCACTAATCTCAAACTCGAGATCCTTTCTGCGCATATTTGCATATGATTTTTTTCAGCTCTGAGTTGTCTTGAGCCTTTTCCTGATCAACTGAACTTTCTCTAAGGTATCAAATACCAAGTCAGGCCCTACCTCTGCGGCCTCACCCACTTTAAACCAATCAATGGAAGATCTACACCTCCTCCCAAAAATCACTTCAAACGAAGCCATCTGAATGCTTGAATGATAGTTGTCGTTGTATGTGAATTCAATAAAAGGAAAGTGGTCATCCCAACTACCTTTAAAGTCTATCGCACACGTTCGCAACATATCTTTTAAATTCTTAATGGTCCTTTATACTTGACCATCTGTCTAAGGATGAAAGGTTGTACTGAGGTGAACTCGGGTACCAAGACCCTTTTGGAATGCCTTCAAGAAATAAGAGGTGAACTAGGTACCTCTATCTAATATAATGGACAATGAAATACCGTGCAATCTATCCAACCCCCTGATATAGCGTTTGGCATAACCCTCAGATGAATATGAGGTATGGACTAGTAGGAAATGAGCTGATTTGGTGATCCTATCTATAATGACCCAAATTGAATCATACTGGCGACGAGTACGAGGCAAACCCATCACAAAGTCCATGTTCACTTCTTCCTATTTCCAGGTGGGAATACTGAACTCCTGCATGGACCCACTAGGCTTCTGATGCTCAATCTTAACCTGCTGACATGTTGATCACTTAGCCACAAACTCTGTAATGTCTCTCTTCATTCCACTCCACCAATAGATCTTCCACAAATCATGGTACATCTTAATCTCCCTTAGATGAATAGAGTAGCATGCACCATGCACCTCCGCAAGAATTTACTACCTTAAGTCATCTACACCTGGCACACATAGCCAACCCTGGCATCGCAACATACTATCTTCCCCTTTGGAGAAAACCTCTACCTTCTGATCTCTGACTAATTCCTTTAACTTAGCTAGGCTGGGATCCCTATCCTTCTTTTCGTTTACCTTGAAAACTAGGGATGATTTTGAACTACTCTGCACCCATACACTACCTACTGATGAATCGAATAAGCGAATACCTAGTCGGGCATGCTGATGAACTTCCTAAGCTAACTTTTTCTTACCATCCTCCACATAAGCAACACTACCCATAGACATCCTACTGAGAGCATCAACCACTACATTGTCTTTACCCAGATGATACAGGATGCTCATATCATAGTTTTTCAATAACTCCAACCACCTTCTTGGATGGAGGTTTAGGTATTTCTGAGAGAACACATACTGCAGGATCTTATGCTCTGTGAACATATCAATGTTCTCACTATATAAATTGTGCCTCTAAATCTTTAAGGAAAATACTACTGCTGCTAACTCAAGATCATGAGTAGGGTAGTTCTTTTCATGGGGCTTAAGCTATCAAGAGGCATAGTCTATGACCTTACCTCTCTGCATCAAAACACACCCCAAACCGACTCTGAATGCATCACAATATACCACAAACCTATCTAAACCATGTGGTAGGGTCCAAACTGGAGCTGTAGTGAGTCGAGTCTTCAACTCCTAAAAACTCTTTTCATAAGAATATGACCACTGGAATTTGACTTTATTCTGAGTCAATTTGGACATAGGGGATGCAATAGATGAAAATCCCTCAACAAACCATTGGTACTAGCTAGCCAAACCCAATAAACTCTTGATATCTGATGGAGAGATGGGTCTATGCCAGTTTCTCACTACTTCGGTCTTTTAGGGATCAACTCTAATTCCATCACTGGAAATGATATGGCCAAAGAAAGCTACTGAACTTAGCCAAAATTTACACTTACTGAATTTGATGAATAGCTAATGGTTTCTGAGAGTCTGCAATATAATTCTGAGATGGTCTGCATGATCATGCTTACTGTGGAAGTAGACAAGACTATCATCTATAAAGACTATGATGAACATGTCCAAGTACTACTTGAACACACGGTACATCAAGTCTATGAAAGTTGCTAGGACATTGGTAAGACCAAAAGACATGACTAAGAATTTGAAGTGACCATACCGAGTTCTGAAAGCTGGTTTTGGGACGTCACACTCTCTGACTCTGAGCTGATATAGCCCGATCTGAGGTCTATCTTGGAGAAGTAACTGAAACCCTAAAATTGGTCAAACAAGTCATAAATTCTGGGAATTCGATACTTGTTCTTGATTGTGACTTTATTTAGCTGACGGTAATCAAACACATTTTGAAAGAACCGTCTTTCTTACGCACGAATAAAATTGGTTCTCCCCACGGGGATATACTGGGTTTGATGAATTCCTTATCTAGGAGGTGCTTTAACTGTTCTTTTAATTCTCTAAGTTCTGCAGGTACCATTCTCTATGGCGAGATAGATATGGGTTGAGTATCTAGAAAAAGGTCTATTTCGAAGTCGATTTCCCTTTTGGGAGGAACTCCGAGAAGATTTTTGGGAAACACATCTGGGAATTCACATACTACTGACACCGATTCAAGAGTAGGGGTTTCTGAGTTAGAGTCCTATACTCGAACAAGATGGTAGACACATCTCTTAGATATTATTTTTCTCACCCGAAGGTAAGAAAAAAGGTGATCCCTAAGTGCTGAAGTACTACCCCTCCATTCTAGGATGGGTTCATTCGAAAACTAAAACTAGACAATTCTATTTTTGCAGTCGACTGAGGCATAGGAGAAAGGAAGCCAATCCATACCGAGAATGACATCAAAATCAGTAATCTCTAATTCGACTAAGTTTGCTGAAGTGACTTTCTGAGATAGCATAACCGAATAGTTCCTGTATACCCGCCGGGCTATGATAGATTTACCTACCAGGATAGAAACTGAGAAAGGCTCTGCTAGGATTTTGGGACGACTCCAAAGTCAACAGCTATATAAGGAGTAACAAAGGACAAGGAAGCTCCTGGGTCTAGCAAAGCATAAACATATAAATGATAAACTTGTAACATACCAGTGACCATATTAGGAAAACTCTTCTGATCCTGTCAGAACTAAAGAGCATAGAGTCTATTTAGGCACTGCCCACTAGTGGCACTGAATGCGACACCCTACTGATTTGGGTAAATGGACTGAGCTGAGAGATGGTTATGCTGACTCTGAGAACCCATCTAAGGACACTATCTGACCCTGTGGCCTAGCTTGCCATATTCGAAACACATATCACTGTCATCTCTGAAGATACTCTGGTGGTTTTTGCCATATTTCTAACAAAAGGGATTGGTTCGAGCACTGCTAACACTACCCTGGGGTTTAGGGCCTGATGCCCTATCTTTGTTACCATCTCTAAATTTTGACATAGGAGCACTGACTAAGGATATAGCTGGAACTAAGGATTTTAGGTAAAACTGAGAATGATTTTCATCCTCTGACTTAGGCTAAGCGAAGTTAAAACTATTTGTTCTCTCTCTCTTATTCTCCCTCTCCTTCTTTTTATTCTTAGCCTTTTCTATCTACTGAGTATGGATCATGAACCTAGATATATCTATCTCCTAAATCAACATTATGGTCCTACACTCCTTGACCACACTATTAGATGCGCCAGACACAAACTTACTCATCTTAGATTTGTTATCTGCTACCACATGAGGAGCTTATCTGGCTAATTGTATAAACCTAAAATAATATTCTTGCACCATCATGTTGCCCTGCTTCAGATTTATAAACTCCAAAACCTTTACTTCCCTCAACTCTAGCGAGAAGAACCTATCCAGAAAAGCAACAACAAACTTCTCACATTCGATGGACCCTGCATCTGCGTCCCTCTATGCTTTCCACAGTTTAAATCATGAGTGTACCATATCCTATAACTAATATGTGGCTAACTCAGCACTCTTACTAGCTGTCATCCCCATAATATCTATAATTTTCTATACCTGATCAAGAAATTCTTGGGGGTCCTCATCTGACTTAGACCCAGTAAAAGATGAAGGGTTCATTTAGGTGAAATCCCAAATCCTAGCAGTAGCAGTATTGGCCACTGGGTTGTCCAGAACATCAGCTAGACGTTTATTCTGGGCTACCACAGAATAAGCTAAGGTGGTGGTGAAAGCTTCTCTGAACTCAGCGTGGGAAATATGTTCGTCCAGAGGATCTGGCTGGACGGGTAGAGGTTCTGGCTGGTCTCCCATTCCTCTTCCCTTAGTCCTCTATGAAGGCATATTCTATAAACGGAAGAGAAACTTGGATTAGACAGAGAACTGGAGCTCATGCTCACTCGCACGACATGAATACTGAAAGAAGGGAAACTTTTCATAAAACACATCATAGCCTCCTGTCCATAAGTGTGGGAAGCTACACACCCATGCACAAGATTCTACTAGATGCGTCTTTCAGACTTCCTAGGAATCTATTGAACCTTAGGCTCTGATATCAAGTTTGTAACACCCCGTCTGTACCCTGAATGCTACACGGTGCTCATAATTCTGAAGGACCACAAGTTAACCCATGAGTGGTACCTACTGCATTAACTGAATAATAATACTGAAAATATGCAAAAATTAGGCAAAAAAATATGCCATAAGGTTCAATACTGTAATAAAACTGAATATGGTATAACAATACCAAAACTAAAATATTTGTGTAAAAATACACTAGACTGAAAAGCCTCTAAACTATCTGAAATGTAGAGTTGATGGGACAAGTCCCCAACTAACTCTGGCTACTGAAATAAAATTGAAATACTAAAATAATAATCATGTACTCAAACTATGAGGACTCACCACTAACTCTGACTGCTGAAAATCTAAACTGCTAAGTATAATTGGGAGCCCGCGCGTCTGAACCTATCATATAAAACATCATAGCAAAAAAGAAAGGTATGCGTTAGTACTTTGAATGAATTGGTATGCTAAGTAAGGTAGGATGAAATGCATGGGTTCATATACATGAATAATACTGACTGAGTGACATGAATATAACTAAATAAGAGTACATACGTGAATACATAAATTGTAACTGAGATCGTGATAACACTGGATACTGAGTTTTGAGTTACTGATTTACTGATATATGAGTTTACTAATACTGTGTAGATAATATCTGAGTGACTATATTTGACAGTATTGATCCTGTGGAACTATACTGAGTTCCATACTGAACTGAGTAACTGTGTCTAACAGGCCTGAATCTGTAGAACTAAATTAAGTTTGTACTGAGACTGAATCTAAAACTGAGACTATGGGAGGTAATTATCTAACCGACATATCCCTTTCTGAATAGATTATGGTCTAACCTGTAACCCAGTTAGAAGGGTATCAGTACCATGCCACGGGTAAATACAATTGTGAGTTAACCCTCTCTGTCTAAAAGCTCTTCCCTCAACCCTCGCTGATAGGAAAACTTATATGAGATGTATCAATCCTCATAATATCAAACAGGAAGATATCTCAACCTACGCTGGCTACATAGTTCTGTAATGCAGGGATTACTACTAAGGGTCAGACCCTCTGCAGGCAGAAATGTCCCCATCCCTAGGTTAATTCGGTGTTGAATCCTACTCCCAACTGAATAGACACTGAATATATTTTTAGTTCATACTAGGCTTGACTGAGTTGTTACTGATTATACTGTCTAACTGAACTGAACTAAGTTCACTAAGTTCTGTTGACTGGCAGAATACTACTGAATTCTGTTAACTGGCTGAATTTACTGAGGTTTGAACTGAATACTGAATTGGACTGTACTGATATCGATTCTACTGAGTTTTTCCTGAGTTCTGTAACTGACTGAGAGTACTACTAATCGTGAAATAACTGATACTATCCTGAGACTGACCATGGATCTAGGTAATCAGCTAAATTATCGGGTATTAAATACCCCCAAGACTCGATGGAATAAATTATAAGACATGGCACAATCTTGAAACATGATAAATAACTACTTGCTCATCATTCATTCACTGGGACATTCTGGAAAACACTTACATGACATGAACTTAAATACATGCTAACATGATATAATTTCATTATTTAATTCTCATGAACAACTCATCAAACACTTTGAAAGCATTGTATGTGCACATAGTACTAATCAACACATGAACATCACAATTTCAAGGATTTAACATGAATTCACATGACACTACATACATAATAGTTGTTCTTACATAAATCTTGCACTTAATCATGGAATAGAAATCCAATCAAGGAAATCATGAAATCAAGCTACTTGAAGTTTAAAAGAGTTTCTTGGACTCCAAAGGTGGAAGGAACCCTTGGATGAACACTTGAAATACATTGGTTGCTAAATTCTTGAAGATTAACGGTGGAATCTTGAGCCTTGAATTTAAAATTCAATCACCTAGGGTTTTTGTTCTTTAACAATTTGTGACATAATGAGTGTATGTTGCAAAAAAGGCTAAATTTTCTTGTTTTAGGGGAGCTGAAGGACGTGGGAAAAGACCCAAATACCCCTAATAACGCAACTTTTTAATGACTAAAAACCAAACTATTGATGCGTAGATCGATGTGCCGCGTCATTGGTATTAACACAATGGCCAACGCACCGCATCAAGTCTGTGTCGGTTCACTGGAATATGCACTGAGTTGAGGGAAAAATTATTTGTCAATGCGATAGACGACGTGACGCATCGAGATCGCATCGACTCACTATTTTGGTCACTTGAACATGGTCTAAACGAGGTCCGAAAAATCCAAAGATCATCCAAAAATACCTACTGACATTCCTGATCATGAATCAACCTAAAGATTGACATTTTAAGGTCATAAGAATTGTGAAATAGAGTTGCCAACTTATGAAGTCCAAAATAGTACTAAGTCCGAATACTTAGCTAGAATTTTCTAAGTATAGGACCCCTTAGAAAGCTTAAAAGACTGAGTTGAGCTTAGGATTATGTGGGGTCTTACAGTAGCAAAGCCATGGAACGTGGAGGTCCCGTAAGGACCAAAACTGGAAACTCATATTTGTTTATGTCAGGTTGGTCTTGGTGACCGTGTGCATAATGTCACACTTTATATTTGGGGGATGTACTAGTAATCTCAGGTTTTCTTCCCTGGTCGTGTGGCTACAAGAACTGGGGCCCTTTCAGCAGGGTGATATGAACCCATATAACCCGTGGGTGGTTTAGCACGGCAAAGCTACACAACCCAGGTAAAGGTTTTAAAGGCATGTTAAACTCGGTTCCCTTTCCCGGCATGGTTATATATATATGTATGGTTGTATGCATTATGGATGGTTTTACTTGGCTTTGTAAATGGCATTATCTTATTCTTATCCTGAGTGCATGCTAGTGTTCACTCACTAACCCATCTTCGGATGGTTGTATACCCATACTATGCAGGAACTGACCATTCTACTTCTCCTGCTTAGTGATCGGATTCAGGGATAGTCAATGTTGGATTGAAGTAGTGAGCTTCCATATTTTAGAAGTTATCTATTTCATGTCATGGATTACTTTACATATCTCTTGACTTTCGTAGACTTTAGTTTTCGTCTATGATCGGGGGCATGTCCCGACTAGGTACTCTTTGGTTCTTTAGAGTCTTTGTATAGAAAACTGTGGACTTGGGTATGGTATAGATTATTTTTTATATGTACATACATACATTGGCTTATTATCATGGTGTTGGTTTATGGTTTCCGCATTGTTTTGGTAGCTTATTGGGTGGTTGGATTTGGTTGGGTTAGTCTCGGATGTAGACTTATCCCAAAGTCACCACATGGTTGGATACACTCTCTTGTTATATGTTTGGACTTCAGCCAACTCAAGGTATGCATTTGGTGGTTGGATTAGGAAATGGGGGAGGTTCCCGGTCCTGATTGGGTTTGAAATTGCCCATTACGAAAGGCCCTGGTTTGGATCGTGTCAATAGGACTTCAGTCATTTAATATGTTCGTGCATAAAACTGAATTTGACACAAGATCACTATAGTGTTTCATTCCAAAGCATTGACTCTATCAGACAAGAGCCAAAATAACGTACGAAGTACTTTATGAGATGACGAGATTACTTTACCAGAATAGATGATTTTCATTCATAAATACTATCTCTGTGTTTTAATTTCCCTCCCACGAATGACTTTGAACTCATACCAAGATACCAAGTGTATCGATCTACAAAAAATACTAAGTATGCATTCAAAGAGAAAATAAGGATCGAAAAGTGTTGCATTCAAGTTTTTTTTTTTATACAAAAATAACAAAGGAAAGAACAAAACCTTATATGAATATGCATGTGAGGAATATCATACCTTTAGGCTTTTAGGTATTTCTTCGGTAAAGAATCAAAGAGTGAATGAATAAAATTCTTTCTTTTAAGCCAATTAATGAATTTGCCCATGATGTAAATACAATATAAAAAATAAAGAAAACATCAAAAATGAAAAGAAAACGTACCCAACATATGTGCTTTGGGCTGAGATGGCTGATTTTGTGTGAAAACATATCTGTCGTATATTTATATACTATTTTTAGAACTCCTTAATTATTAGTTTTTCTATAGATTCTCACCATATATATGTCTTTAAGCCAGACTCCTTGCATTCACAGGACTTTTTTAAGGGATTCCTTATTATAATTCTTCTATAATATTATTATTATTTTCTATATTTAAAATTAAAAATAGTGAAAAGATGATTTTGTCTAAAGCAAATATTTTTAATGAAGGACAAAAAGTTCAAACAATATTTTTAAGGCCTTTCACACTGTTAATATATATATATATATAGATTATAGATAGATTGTAGATTTAGATGTAGATGTAGATTTATAGATTTATAGATTTTTAAATCTTCTTAATATCAAATTTAGTTGATTTAGAATTATTAAACTAATGAAAAAAGTATTAGTTGTCATTATTTCTGATGAGTTCTAACAAAGAAAAGTTTTACCATAAATATATTTAACTAATTTTCAACTCTTAAATATTAGGAAAAAATAGTGAAAAGATATTTTTGTCTAAAGCAAAGACTTTTAATGAATGACAAAAAGTTCAAACGACATTTCAAAGGTCATTCACATTTTTAATATATTATATATTATAGATATAGATTATAGCTTATAAAGGCCATTTACACTTTTAATATATTATAGATATAGATATAGATTATAGATTATGGATATAGATACAGATATAGATAAATTATATATAGATTATAGATTACAGATATATATATATATAGATAGATAGATAGATAGATAGATAGATAGATAGATAGATAGATAGATAGATAGATAGATAGATAGATAGATAGATAGATAGATAGATAGATAGATAGATAGATAGATAGATAGA